>JAODJU010000045.1:10559977-10586939 GCA_026776725.1 Gnathonemus echidnorhynchus | reverse complement strand
CCACCCCTGGCAGCCTGAGCTAACCTAACAAGACTTAATCACAGTTCTTTGAAAGCCTCGATATCTTCATAAGTAGTGCCTTAACATAAAGGATCACAGCCTATTTTATAATTTTTGCACATTCTTTAGTTTAACTGCCCTAACTTGTTCCTGACAGTACCCTTTAGAGGTAGGGCTCCAACTACCTGGTTCCTTCTAGAACCCACCGTGTGAAAAGTAGCAGTACTAACACTAACATGCAGCAGTGAAGGCGGTGCCCTGCTGGGAAACACATTCATATATTATATATTATTATATTATATATGGCTATTAATTCCCTGGGATGACATCAGCTAGCATCACCATGACATCACCAACCGTGGCAGTTCTTTAGTTAATCAGACTAATGGTCATATTCCTCAAAGCAGCATTATGATGGATTTCATTTACACACAGCTTGGTAAAGTTTGTCTCTGGTGGTTTGAAACTGGTGTTGATAGACTGTAGGCCTAGCTAGTGACAAGAATGGTAAACAATCCTATAATCAACCTGGGGTGGAAGGTAAAATAGACCAGACTGAAACACTACAGCTGCCTGGTTTGGCGTCGCTGACCTGGGGCACGTCACTATACCCTGGGGAGGTTCTGCCCCCTCCGCCCCATGACCTGGCGTTTGGCGGAATGGCCACGTTGGCCGAAGTCAGACTGCGTGGGTCTATTTGCAGAGTCTCGGCTTGCTACAGATGGTACTTTGTCTGTTTCCTTTCCGGCTTCTCCCGGCGACCTGCTCGGCCTCTGTCTCCGTGGGCCCCTTATCCCTGATGCTTATTGCTCAGAAACGTAGCCCTGCCTCGTCTTTCACATACTGACGCCTGACAGGAAATCGGCTCCCAGCCCCAGCAAAATAAGCGAACGTGCCAATCTTGTTCACTCCGTAGGACAGAAGTAAACACTTTGACCTATGTGAGTGTTTTGTTAGTGTTTCAGAAGGAAAAGCTGGGAAACCCGGCTGAAATCTCTCAGATTTTTTCTTCGTGTGTCTTGTGTGATTTGGTAACACGGTCAATATTCTTTAGAAAGATTATTTTCAGCTCTGAGTACAGATTTTGTTCTCCTCTAAAGAAAAACGCTAAATCCTGTAATATCCTTTTTGTTGAGACCCAAGTGTATCGTAGTTTCCAATTAATAGCAAAGTTTAAAATTAGTAAACAATAGTTTTAGGACCATATTGTTGTTTTTGTTGTTATTATCTCACTTTAATGCCAATGTTTCTTTTTTGGGGGGGGTGGGTTGAGGGTTAACATAACATTTAAACCCTAATGTGGTGGAAAAAAACAAATTCTTATTGACAGATTATTGAATGCAGGAAATCTTTATATTATATGTGTTACATTAACAAGGTGTAACCCAATGAATTGGTTGGATGTACATGGTTTCTTTTTTAATATGTTTGTTTAGAGGATTATGGCATATAGTATGGCGGCTGTTATTGTTTTTCAGTAAAATCTGTCAATTTGTAAAATGGCCTCCCAGAGAAATTGTTTGGAAACACAATGAATAAAGACTTAAAATGTTGAAAGATGTTGCATTTTTACGAAATGGGATTTAAAATGTGCTTAAAGATGTATTGTGATGTATTACTATGATGGACATTTGAAGTTAATCACAAAGTATCTTTAACAAATAGTCCGTCTGGTGTGTTCTTCGGCCATCGCCAACGCTCTGCATGTTTTGCCATCGTGACCCGGCCATGCCTGCACACGTGGGCTTTGTCGTACAGGATGGGTCTGCAGATGAGCATTGTTATTTCAGCAACGATAATAGTCAGCGAAACTGGTGTTTGGTGCATTCATGTGTTTTATTTACTCATAATAAATGAGGGGGGTCGGGCCCCGGCAATAACTTATGGGGCGCTTTTAGATTTTACACGCATCGGCCATACGGTGGCGGTACCGAGCGGGGCCTTTTCACATGATGCAGGGGCAGTAGAGAGAGCGATAGTGAGAGAGAGAGGAGGAGGGAGGCTGCTGCTCCTCCACTGTGTCGAAGATGGCGGTGTCTGTGTTTTCCAACGTGCGGCTCCTGTCGATCGGAGACGCCAACGGGGACATCCAGCGGCACTCGGAGAACCAGCCGCTGCGGCTGGAGGTGAAAACCACGCAGGATGCCGCCATGATCAGCCTGAATAACAGTGAGTGTTTGCCGGGGCCGCACTTTGCGTCTTACCGCGGCTACAGGCGGACAGACCGGGCTCCGGGGAAATTCGCGTGCGGCGATGAGCCATCACACAGATTCATCATTCTCCTCTGGAGGATGGTTAATATGGAATAAATCAGCGCTCACATGCTTGTGTAGGACTAAACGGCAGCTTATTTCCTCTAGATCTTTTATGGGAAGCTGTAAATCGTCCCACGAAGGAGAGACGCGTCTTACCGCCGCGCATGCTTTACTTGGGCTGAGCTTTGATACACACCTATGTTGCTTAACTCGCTGGTTCACTGTGTCGGCAATTAAAATGAAAGTAGCGCTACTGATATCTGGTAGTTCAAAAATAGTAACAATGCTGGTTTGCAGGCAGCGCTTGCCGACTTTAAAAGCCGGCTATTCACACGTTTGCTCCCTCCGAGAGTGACGTTTCTCCTGCGTAAATCTGTAACACAAAGTTTAACTCTGTTGCCGATTGATCATTGAGTATTGGCACAAAGTGCAAAGCGAGTGCCCGATAAATAGCCTTAATGCACTTTATTTAGCGTGCTACAGTTTCACTTCGTGCTTCATCAGGTGTGGCCACCCACTTCACGCGGACCGCAACTGGATCCCAGTATAAATTAGGCAACGCTGGTATGTCGCTCTGCTGCTGATGTTTAATAAATGGCTATTATCTGACATACAGGGGGACATATGCCGAGATCCGCACCTTTTGCTGCGCTCGGTGCGGGTGTAAGTTGTAAATCCCGCTTATCCCGGTGAACAATAGGTGCCCCCCCACCCCTCGCCAGCCGCCGCTTTCTGCGGAGTCCATTGTCGCTGGGGTGAAAATGAGAACAAGAGAGGGCCGGGGTTATAGCTGAAACTCCGAAGAGCCATGTGCTGCAGAGCCTTAATTTAAGGGACGGTATCGGTCGGTGTGTGACTGAGACCGCGGCGGGGGCCGGACTGCCGGCCGGCAAGCTGGCTACCTGGAGTTCTGCGCAGCCGTTGCGCCTGATGGGTGCGGGGCCGGTCCTGGTTAAATGTTACCATACCACATATACTACACACATACCACACTGCTGATCTCCAGCAAAGATCGCAGCAGGAACTGCTTTCATACGCCCCCGAACCGAATATATCACGAACTGACGTTGCTGCGTCGAGATTAATGAAATACTTGGGGCGTGTGTGGAGCAAATAGGATGAATATCTGCGCGGGTCATGCCGACCTCGCAGGCTTTTTCAGTTATACAAGACCTTCATAATTTACAGCAGGTTCGGCATGGCAGTCATAAGGTTTCTGGGACAGATCTGGTACCCGATGTTCTGTGGCTTAGTGCATTAACATACTGCAGGATGTTAGTGTAGGAAATGTAGTTTATCATCATCCTGAACAATGCCGCCTTACCTGGGACTATCAGTACTATCTTCTGCACTTCTCTGTTGGCTTTGGATCGTTTTTTTTTTTTTTTAGTAGAGAAGTTCGCTTCCCGGTCAGTAGAGAGCTATGCGCTGCCCAGAATCACAGCTGGATTTAATGGACTGAGCTCTATTCTGCAACATGGGTGACAGTGATGCTCAGGAGAGCAGGCCGTGTCTATGGGATTGGATCCTGTTCAGTTTTTAACACTGATGAACCATATCTTAATTACAGTTTTCGCTGGAAAGCGCTCGTCCAATACCAGGCCTTTTTTGATGGTGATAAGTAATTTCAGTCTTCTTTAACTCTCCGTTTGTTAATTTAATTTGCAGTTTCCTGGGACTTGAACCCAGAAAGTTCGGGTTACAAATTGGCATTCTTTATCACTGCCGCTGCTTCCCAAGCAGGAATCTTCTGGGCAGTTTGCTTGCTTCTTGATACCAAATGGGCTTGCACACATTCTGCTGTTGGCTCCTGTCCCTGGAGGGAGCAAGTGATATTCCCCGAGTGTGTATGTGCTCTCTTCCAGATTTTGAGTGGGAGATGCACTGATATATCTGCCTGACTGTGCCAGAGCTACATGAAGGCATTTTAAATTTGCGTTGTTGATGTTATCCTTTGGGCTGCAGTACTATTCGGATGACTTCCCTGTTCTCAACAAGGTTCCTGTCGCTGAGTATCCCAGCTGGCCACCTTGTTGCAGATTTCCGAGTCGTGCGGGCAAAACCGCGGGTAAACCACTCGAAATGACTCGGAGCTGCCACATTCAGATCCAGCTTTTTTTGTTGTTCCTTTCATTTATATTCATGTCTAGTGGTTCATTTGACTGCTGGATTGTACATCTTGGCAACTGACAAACGGTGTGAGAGTCAGGAATCTGGGTCCTTATCTGTGAATGAAGCATCTGGGTGTCTGTGAGTGACAGAGGTGTCTGTGAGTGACAGAGGTGTCTCTCACTGTCTTCAGCAGAGGAGACTTGCGTGTTTAAGTGCTCAGTGTCCCGGGAGACAGAGTGCAGCCGCGTGGGCAAGCAGTCCTTCATCGTCACGCTGGGATGTAACAGCGTCCTGCTGCAGTTTGCCACAGTCACAGGTATGTCCTCTGCATTCCCATTCAACTAGGAAGTCGGAATTTCAACCCGATTGCCCCATGAAGTTGGGGTTCTGACTCAGAAAGTTGCAGGACCCCTACAACCCCGACCTTGGAATTCAAGATGGCTGCGCCCTTTATCAACAGAAGTGCAAGCTGTATATACTGTTTATTAGCACTTATGTCTTATTTGTGGCTCATTAAATCAGTCATACACACAGTACTGTCCACCTGATATCCTTGAACATGTTGCCATGGATTTTCTATATGTAAAATACCATGAAATTCATTGTTATCAACTGGCATTGCTATCAATGGCTAGTAATGTACATGGCTAGAACTGGTATTGCTCAATGGTTTTCTGACTTGTACTGGACCGCGGTTAACTTGGGTGTGACATCATTCCCAGCTCTGACTTCCAACCTCTGAGGTAAATGGACCACAGCATTAGTACCTTGGACATAAATCCTGCTTCTCTGCTTTCTGTTTGCCTGCCTCTCTGTCTCCCTATCCTGTCCTCCACCCTGTCTGTGTCCCTCAGTCTGTCCCTGTCTCCGTACCCCATCCTCTGTGACAGTTTCCCTCAATGTTTTCCTATATCTCCATCCATCCTCCATTCCATCACATTGTCTCTCTCAGTCCCGGTCGATCCATCATGGGTAACAGACACTTGTTCTGTCCAGATTTCTCATCCTTCTACAACATTCTCAAGAACTGCCGGGGACACAATGTGGAGCGTTCTGTGTTCAGTGAAAGGACGGAGGAGTCGTCTGCCGTTCAGTACTTCCAGGTACATCATCAGCGTGGTCGTCACAGTTCATACTAATGCATACGTCCTCGAGCCTCGATTAACAAGAATAAAAATTCTCTTCTCTTCCACATTCTCCCCCTTTCTCCCCCCCCTCCCCCCCCTCTCTCCCCCCCCTCCCCCCCTCTCTCTCTCTCTCTCTCTCTCTCTCTCTCTCTCTCTCTCTCTCTCTCTCTCTCTCTCTCTGTCTGCCTGTGCAGTTCTACGGCTACCTCTCTCAGCAGCAGAACATGATGCAGGATTATATTCGGACTGGAACATATCAGCGTGCAATCCTTCAGAACCACACTGACTTCAAGGATAAGGTACCGGCACGGGTTTGGGTTGCTTCCATGTCCCGTCGGACGTCTACGGCATCTGCATGATGTTCGAAAGGCCTCGCCTGTTACTTAGCACATCAGGAAGGAACAGCCTGCCTCTGGAAGCGTGGACTGGATCTGCAGCCACTGAGCTGCCAGCCGCCACCTTCATCTGACCTCTGACCCAAATAAAATAATCACATTTACTGAACAACATGTACAAGTACTGAACAATCTGAGCAAGTCTTCTAGCCAGCAGACATAGCAGGCTGCTTCTGTCTTGCTTGGGGGTGAAGGCATTTCTCCTTTTGCCCCTGCTGCTTTCTCCCAGGTGGTGCTGGACGTGGGCTGTGGCTCTGGGATTCTCTCGTTCTTCGCTGCTCAGGCTGGAGCCCGGAAGGTCTACGCCGTGGAGGCCAGCACCATGGCGCAGCACGCGGAGGTTGGCGCGCACACGCGCACGCGCGCACACTCGCCCCCTGCCGTCGGCGATGGCCGGGCTGACTCCGCACCCCTTCCACCCAGGTGCTGGTGAACAGTAATGGGCTAGCAGACCGGGTGGTGGTGATCCCGGGCAAGGTGGAGGAGGTGGCCCTGCCTGAGCAGGTGGACATCATCATCTCAGAGCCTATGGGCTACATGCTCTTCAACGAGAGGATGCTGGAGAGCTACCTGCACGCCAAGAAGTTCCTCAAGCCCAGTGGTAGAGTACAGCAGCGACTGAGGCCTGGTCCACACACTGTCCTTGCTGACACTGGCATCTCCAGCAAAGCCTGGACTGATAGTATAGTTGGTTCAGCCATTATCTCTGTGCTGAATGTCAGTCCTGTCTACTGACATTTTAGAAAGTCTCTGATGGTACGGTGGGCTTCAATATGTGCTTGAACAAACCAACCTCCCCCCCCTCCTTGCAGGTAATCTGTTTCCCACCATCGGTGACGTGCACCTGGCCCCCTTCACAGATGAGCAGCTGTACATGGAGCAGTTCACCAAGGCCAATTTCTGGTGAGAGCCTGGGAGGGGGGCGGTCGCATGGGGGGAGTGGAGGATGTTGTGAGTTCGGGTGGAGACGGGGCTTCCTGAGCCTGCCTGCTGGGGTCTGATGTCCTGCTGGGTTGATGGCTTTTGGAATTGACACATTTGGGTGACCTGGAGCCACAGGTATGGGGACTCGCTGTCCAAATGACACGGCAGGAAGAGCTGAGCCCGACTGAACCCCAAAGAACTCTGGGAGCTTTTCGTGACCAAGCTGTTGGACCCCCGTAGAGTGTGATAATTTAAAACATTGAAAGATGCACGACTTACGATTGAAGAGGAATCCCAATAGAGTTGTGAAATTCGGCGACGTACAAATCCTACCCTCGATTCCCCTGCTGAATTGGGATATGAGTTGTTTTAGGGGGCCGTCTGATCTGATTAGGGTGGGGGGGAGATCGACGCAGGAGGAGCCCGGCTATGTGCTAGGAGCAGGCTAGCCCTCACAAAATCTACTGCTTAAGGGCTGCTGTTTCTCTGTGCTTAGTGCTTGTGTTCTGTGGCTGCTGCTGTTTGATTGGTGATGGGGGCGGGCTGTTCGCTCAGCCGAAGCTGCTGATTGGTTAACCTTTCTGCCTGTCAGGTATCAGCCGTCTTTCCACGGTGTGGATCTCTCAGCCCTGCGAGGTGCAGCTGTGGATGAGTACTTCCGGCAGCCAATCGTGGTACGAGCCTGCGTGATTGGGGCGGGGCTTGAGCTTTATGCTGTCATGTCAGTCATGGGGTTATTTATAATGCCCCCAACCATCTTGTAATGTTTTTCCACTCTCACCTGTTCACTTCTGTCCCCCCCACAGGACACCTTTGACATTCGGATCCTCATGGCCAAGTCTGTAAAGTACACCGTCAATTTCCTGGAGGCCAAGGAGGAGGACCTGTACAGGTCTGTATCAGGAGGCTTGGGCGTGACGCGACTTCATCACTTTATAAGGATACTCTGCAGTAGTAAATGAAGAAACACTTGTGATTTTCAGCGTGTTTATTGACTGGATAAAGGTTTCGAGTCTAGCACCCAGCTATTCCTCTTGTGTGCCCCCCCCAGGATAGAGATCCCGTTCAAGTTTCATATGGTCAGTTCTGGCCTAGTGCACGGACTCGCCTTTTGGTTCGACGTGGCTTTCATTGGCTCAGTGTAAGTCCTCAAACTTGTAAAAGATGAAACTGTAAATTGCATAGCATTTAGCATAGCATTTAGCATAGCATTTAGCATAGCATTTAGCATAGCATTTAGCAAAACATTTAACTTAGCATTTAGCATCTCACCCCGACCCCTCTGATCCTCGCCCCAGTATGACCGTCTGGCTGTCCACGGCCCCCACGGAGCCGCTCACCCACTGGTACCAGGTCCGCTGCCTGCTTCAGTCTCCCCTTTTCGCCAAAGCTGGGGATACCATGTCAGGGACGGCTCTGCTGATCGCTAACAAGAGGTAACGCGCTAATACAGAGGTGGTCTTGGTGGCCGTGATTGTGGCCTGTGCCAAACCCCCTCCCTGTCTTCACAGGCAGAGCTACGACATTAGCATCGTTGCACAAGTCGACCAGACAGGCTCCAAGTCCAGCAACCTCCTGGATCTGAAGAACCCATTTTTTAGGTGAGTCTCCGCTCCGTGGCGCTGCTGCCCCGCGGCTTTGCCTTCCAGGTAAGCACCACCTTTCATCTTTCGTGTGTTCATCAGGTACACAGGCAGTACGCCCGCCCCTCCCCCTGGGTCACACTACACCTCTCCTTCTGAGTCGATGTGGAACTCTGGTACTGCTTACAATGTGGGCCAAGGAATCGCATCATCAGGTATGTGGGGAACACGTGTGGACTCGCGCAGCAAATCTCGTGCAAAGCATGGTGAGCACCATCATTGTGAAAGGGTTGCAGGCTTTGTGATACAAATCAGATTATCTCTGTTACTAGTAGCCTTTAACCTGTTGCAACATTTAAGTCATCCATCCATCCATGATTTTGTCACACACTTTACCATTGCATCTCCCATAGTTATGTCTGAACTTGTCAGCTAATTAACAATCCAAGGTTGAGTCACTGGCTTTCCCCCCCCCCCCCCCCCCCCAACTCAGGGATGCCCACGGCCTATGACCTCAGCACAGTAATTGGGAGCAGCCCCACCGTGTCCCATAACAACCTCATCCCCCTCGGTACGTATGGAAGCGCCACCTGCAGGTCGTACTAGAGAAGAGCAGGCTTCTTTTAATACAGCTTAACAGCAGTTAGCTCTCCACGTATTAACGGAGGTGTGTGTGTGTTGTTATAGCATGATGTAGTACTGTGCATGTCTGAGTACACTGACGCCCCTCCCTGCCCTGTCCTCTCGTGCAGTGAACTCGGGCGTAGTGAACCATACTCACTCCAGGACAGGCTCCATCATGAGCACGGGCGTCGTCCAGGGTGAGCATTCCTTCCTGTAGGTGGCGCACTCCCGACGCTGGGCTGACCTGGTATTTTCCCTGGGGTCTTGAGGCCTGGTGAGTATGGCATCACATGCGGCTCTCTCTGTTCCTGTATCCACAGGGACCTCTACAGGACAGATCGGGCCCAGCAGCAGCAGCCCATACTACCCCATTAACAGCCAGTTCACCATGGGCGGCCCAGCCATCTCCATGGCGTCCCCGATGCTGATTCCCAGCAACACCGTGCACTACGGCAGCTAAGATTTCCGGCCTTTACGGCACAGGTCACCCCCCACCCCAAATGACTGCTGCCTGAGCAATACAGAAAACCAACTGCCCCCCCTGCATTTTCCCCCCAATCCGTCCACATGTCTGTCTGTGATTTATAACCCCCAAAGCAGCAGAGCAGGGTCCCCCACGGTCCGTTTTACACACCGTTAGTCATACAGTCTACAAACAGTATATTTTTACAGCTTCACATACACACATGTAGAATCAGCTTGCCACCCCGGTCTTCCACGTTCTCTGTGCCCCGCTCTGTGTACGCTGACCTCCGAATCCCCGCCGCGGCATCGCTGAGCAAAGGGGACACCCCCGTCCTTCCCCAAGAGGGAATTCCCAGGGACACGGACATCTGGGCGGATCCTCAGCTCGCCAGCTGGCCTGTACGCTTGCTAAATCGCTATGTCGTGCTTGCAGTCAACGGAACAGACTGAAGGTCAGAGTAAAGGTCAGCTTCAGACTACTTAAGATCGTGTCCCTGTTTCAGGTGGGTGGTGGTGGGGGGGGGAGCTGGATGATTTGGGCCGCGGGAGCAGGCTGGCGGCCCAGATGACAGAACTGCGGTCACGTGAATCATTTGCTGTGGCACCATGAACCTGGGCCCCAACTTCTGTGCCACAATGTTTTGGATGGATAGTGGTGTGTGGACTGGGGGTTGTATGTTCCCTTTCATCTTAACCCCCTCTGTCCCCTTCCTCAGTGACCCCCCCCCCCCTTGGGAAATCAGTGTTGCCCAGAGTGAACAGACAAAGACTTGAAATGAAATCTGTATGTTGCTTCCGGTCAGACACATTTATTTTGATTTCATCTCACCGAAAGAACATGTCTGCTAGTTTGTAGTTTTTTTCACAAAAAAAATAAATGAATTTTAAAAAAAAGGAGCAAATAAAATGGGGAAGAAGAGCCCTGCTGTCTGTGTGAGGCCTGACCTCTTTTGAGCGCCTTTCCTGTGGGTAGGTATCCACAGCAGTGGTATTCACTGCCACTCCAACCACACGTGTCTCTCACCACAGCTCCCCCTCCCCCAACAGTGTGTGCGTGTGGGGTCCTTGAGGTTTGGTGCACTGTTGACTACACACACTCCCTACACTAAAAAGTAAATAGCCACATTCCTTTAGGAGTTTCTGAAGGACTGTGTTCTGCTAACCAGCTTAGCTGGCTATGATCTTCTGGCAAGAATGGCAAACCCTGGGTGTTTGAGACTGTGTCCCAGTGGGATATGACAGTCCCTGTTTATGCAGGAAGCCTTAATATTTAGGCCGTGATGGGTGGCACCTATGAGCTGTCACTAACTGCCAGTCTTGCCTGTCACTGACTACTTAATGGGAACTGGATTAAACTGGTTAGATGACTGACAGCACAATAATGGCACTTTGGAAATTGTTTTTAAACCTCATTCCTCTTCGTCTTGTTTCCTGTTACAGAATTTCAGCTTGCCTGTCCTCTGCTTTATTGCTGATGGGTAATACACGCAAAATATGTAGCTCAACAAGTAAAGCCTTGTGCTAATGACACAAATGACATGTTCAAGTCGCAAGGAGCGTACATGAATTGTAACTACAGTAAGTCACAAAAGGATCAGATTACAACAATATTAACTCTTGAAATCTCAAGCTATGTTTAATAAATAGACACAAAGTATTACAAAAGTTGCAATCACAGTATTAGTCGACGCTAATAAGATGTTCCTTGAAGCCTGTAAGGGTCTTGCTGTCTGTATCACATGAAGAGCACTGTGCTGGGCAGAGCTCTGTGCATGTCGGCCTGACAGCCACCAAACCACAGAAATGATCCTTGTTTTTTTGAGATACTAGTTCAAATAACTGCTTTTGGAACATCTGCAGACTGAGCTGAGATGCATGCTGCGTCTCCAAAGTCATTTTCAATCCCCCACCTCTATAAGAAACCACGTGGAAACAATTTATCATGTTTATGTATGGAATTAGCAGGTCAAAATCATCTGCATAAACCCCCATCCTGTTCTCCCCGCATGGTCAGTGCCCCTTGGTTAGGCTGGTCAGCAGTGTCATGTGGTTCTGGGTAAGCGGGGGGACCGTAGGTGAGCTTGGTGCTGGTGCTGCCACCGTTTGGAAGAAATAGATCTGCAAGACAGACAGTAGTGATTAGGCTCAACTATATATACAGAGATATTTTTGCACAGAAAATAAATACTGTCAGGTCTATCTGTGGTAGGCGAGCAAAAACCTCTACAAATTAAGAAAACAGGGTGGGGTGTGGCACAGCGGTTTAGGACTGTCCATGACCAGAAGCTTGTTGGTTCGAATCCCATGGCCTGCAGGACATTGCCACTGTTGGACTCGAGTAAATTCCTTAAATACGACTACTGCCTGATGCTGCTCTCTGATCCTTACTTATATCGTTTGGACAGATGCATCCGCTAAATAAATAAATAAATGTATAACAAGCTTCAGGATGAAAGCAGATTGTGTGAGGGAAAAGCTCACCTTACAGCCAACGGCGAGCAGACCGTGGAGCAAGACGATGGCTGTCACAGTAGCAAAGGCGGTCAGCTTCGTGTCGTCACGGACTATGGGCCAGAATGTGATGACCAGCAAGGAGCCGGAGATCGCCGTGGCAACCACGATCAACAGCCACTGAAGCCAGTTCAAGGGAATCATCCACAACACCTGAGGGGTGGAGGCAGGAGAAGGTCACTGTGTTTTAAGGAGGAACGGAACACCACTGTCCATGAGAGAAAAGACCCAGAACTCACCGAAGTGGGAACATAGATGAACAGCGAGTATCCATAGACGCAGACTGTTTCCAGGAATGAGTAACTGCTGATCTGCGGTTCAGTTCCCTTACGCCACGTCAAGAAGCCCCACACACACAGGGGCACCAGCCAGGCGTAGACAAACACAGCCACGGCTGCTATGGTCACTGAGGTACAGAGGGACACGGTCAGCACCGCCGTGGTTTAAACCTAAACACATTTATCCAGTTTACCCAGAATCCTGCACCTGCAACACAGGCCAATCGCTATCCTCTGAATGAGGGCTTCGCTTAATACATGAGAACTGCAACAAATTATTTCTTTCTCACAAAGCAGAATAAACATTTATTAAATTGTTATATATTAATAAGAAGCCATGAGTAGATAGAACACTGTATAAAATGCTCTGTTGTTGCTCTGGTAATCATGAATGAACTGGGTGGTAGTTAGTCTGATGGCTGGTGATGGTGAGGTAGTCATGGGTCACAGAAAAGACTGCTGCTGGAAGTAATGAAGTCAAATTCTCCGTCACCTCGGTGAAACTGCGGCCTGTACTGGTACTGCGGCTGGCCCAGGTTGCTGAGGAAGGTGGAGAGGTTCCCACTGATGGCCATCGAGAACACCAAGGTGGCACAGATCCAGAAGGGTCCTGGCGAGACGTGGAGACGTGAGGACCAGCAGACGGGTGGAGGAACAGAGAAATAACAGTGCAACTCTGCCTCATAACCTGTCACTCAGCTACGTAAATATAGCTGCTGTATGTCCAACATGCAAGGCAGGGACAGAATCTCCGTACCATATAAATCAGGGTTTCCCCGAATGTGGTGCTTGATAAAGTTCCTCCCTGGCAAAGGCATCACTGAGCCTCTGATTCTGTCCAAGACCTGCATTACATGACAAGCAAGCGATTAGTAAGGGTCCAACAAGAAGCACAGTTTCGAAAGGGATGCCATCAGGATTCAGGACCCTAAGGCAGGGGCCACCAACTCCGGTCCTGGAGGGCTACTATCCAGTAAGTTCTCTATCCTACTTGGCTTCTGATGAGCCACACTAGTTCTCAGGTAAATACCAGGAGCAGGTGTGGCTCATTAGAAGCCAGGTAGGATAGAAAACGTACTGGATAGTAGCCCTCCAGGACCGGAGTTCGTGACCCCTGGCCTAAGGGCACTGGTGCGGCGCATGCTGTACCTGCACGGTATCCACGTTGAAGAATGACTGGTAGTACTCAAAAGTCCAGAAGCCCCCAACTTGTTTCTCCCCTTTAAGGAGCTGTAAACGGTGTAAAGATCACAGGTTCATGGGTAAAGGGAATGCTCCCAATGTTACCCAGATACAAGGCACAGAGAAATCCCTAGCAGAGATAATGAGGGCGATTCAAAGCGCTCAGGCTGGCTAATGTAGTGTGATTGGTGTTTAAGCATCACAAATCCACTCCATGACGCCAATAAGAACACGGGTGATACTGTCATGTACAGCCAAGATGCAGCTGACAGGAAAGTGACTCAGAACTGAGCAGAGTTCTGTTGTATAATCCTGTTGTAACAGAATGTTTAGGACAACTGGCTGACTATGGCGATTTAGGCTTCTGAAAAACTCCCCCAAAGCACTTTTTCTCAACTGCCGAGTCATGACCCAAAAGTGTATTGCAGGGCCATTTTTACTGGATCGCATTTTGTTGCACAAAGTTACTGTGGTACTGTTATCGCACTATTTTTTGTGAAAAAAGACTTTTTGGTTAAAAATGTTATTAATTTAGGTCGTGACTTAATGACGAAGGAAAAAAGCGGGTTTGGGGCTAAACCAGTAGAGAACCACCACCCTAAAGAGATAGGGGACATTAATAGAGACTGAAACATTATTGCTAACTTAAGAATGAGTAGTGGAGGACCTCAGAATTCTCCTCTTGGCCGGCCTCTTCCTCTGACAGATCCAACTTGAAATCTCCTTGGACAGGAGCAGGATTGTTACTAGACGCACTGACAGTGGAGGCATTGGGATTAGCAGACAGTAAGTCTGCAGCCACCTCAAACTCTACAGAGACGTGAGACAGAATCATACGAGGAAATGCAGTAAGGTGAGAAAAGGTGAGGAGCAGATACTGCGCATGACTAATGAGGCATAGCTATGACGTCTGCTACAGTATACCTAAGCACTCACAGTTTGTTTATATCCAGTACGAAACCAAAAATGTCACGGCTTTGTCAGTTAAAGATATAATTATAGAATAATTATTATAGATACATAATCCTTAGTTGTCATTTAAATATAGCGTACCTTGGAATTTTAGGTCGTCAAAAGAAGCCATATCCAGCACAATCAGGTGTGCCTTACACTAGATCTGCAATAAAACGACAAACATTAAAGAAACCTATGGCATCAACTGAGCAGACATACACGTTAAATACTATCTTTGTTAAATCACATAACTCTTTGTCGCATTGAAAAAATGGGACTCACCCTGACGTGATTGCCGTCGCCCCGACGACGACAAAGTACCTAAGCAGCGTCTTGTCTAGCACTGAATAAATTACACCTCAGGCTGTAATTAAGCATGTAACGTTAGCCAGCAAGCTACACAGGTCTTCCGCCGCATCGCTTCTGAAAGTTTATAGACGTAATTAAATCTTTCTGTATTTTATAAACTCTGCCTCCAAGCACACCCGGACGCTGCGCGGACTCGCCTTGATGCTGCCGATATCGCATGTTGACATTGCCCTAAACCTCCACGTCATCAGAGCCGCCGGATCCTGCAGAAGGCCGCACGTCACGCGGCCGCAGTCACGTGGCCACGGTGACGCGGGCGCCGCGTGCACGAGTGCGTCTCGTGCTCCGAATGTTAAGTTCCGCTTTAGCTTGCTTTTATTACTCACTGTACGTGAACATGGTCAATCAACATGCAGATAGCTATAAACTCGTACTTATTAAAAGTCGCTTGTGTACAAATCCCGTCATTCCGTTCCATTTGCCTTGTGAAAACCATGTAATTAATGACGTATTTTTAGCTTAAGGTCACACTTAAAATTTTAATATTTCAGTATTTAGCTACCGGTCAGCTATTTTATAGTCATATATGCAGTGTTTCTCGATCGAAACATTAATACGCGATCACAGATTGGAAAGCTGACATTTTGTTTCATGTAACCCCTGTTTCCATTCGTTGCTGATATCGCATCACTGAGCCTAAATGGCGGGTTTTTTACTTCCGCTTGTGCCGCGATTCACTTCCGTTTTATTATGAGCCTCGCTTTCGCCCATGAATATGGCGGCTTCGAGGGTCTTCGGAAGATGGTGCTCCTCGGCTCCCCGAGCCAAGGTGACCAGGTGGGAAATGCTGCGAAACAGTCGCCTGGGTAAGCTGATGACTCTAAAAATGTTAGCAGCTTATATTATCAATACAGATACAGGATAGAAAATAAGTGAGCATGCTGTCAACCAAGTGATGAATTGTACTTGGGGTTAAAAGCATGGGTGTTTAAAATTAAATGGTGAGCCGTAATCGGCCTTACAAGGTATTTGTTTACTTTAGTGTTACATGTCCATGTTGGGTGAATGGCTGTGGTATATAAAGCGGTTCACCATTGCTTCCTGCTTGCTTATTTCTTTGTCTGTCTCCTTTCCTACATACTCAGAAGGGGAACACCGTAGTGAATGACAGCCCATCACACAGTCACAACTGATTTGATGGTTCAAGCCATTTATTAATGGCAGTTTGCCTGATTGCATGTCCTTAGCTGTGGTAGGAGATCCGTGTAACATGGTGGGAGCGAGCAGACCCCCCTCCCCTCAGATTGAGGGCAGGATTCAAACCTGCTACCCACTGACCCTCCAACTACCCTTATTATTTAGCTAATGCATATTCTTTTCAGAGGTGTGGATTTGACCATTTAAAATGACCCCTGTCCCTTTAAGGAGTGTGGTGCAGCAGCCTGCTGAGCGATTACAAGGAGGCCTGCCGTGAGGTGATCGTGGGGGCCTACCAGCAGCCGCTTAAGGCCTCCATCTACCTTGGCCTCCTGGGCGGGGCTTGGGCCTGTTATCACACCAACCCGGACGACGCCTCCTTCGAGACCAGCTTGCTGGAGACGGCCAATAAGCTGGGGCTGCTGTCGCCGTGGATACGTAACGGCTCCTCTGACGGGCACGTGCAGGACCTGCTGCGGCTGCGCAATCAGGGCCGGCTGCGGCATCTCAGCCTGGGGGTGGCCTCACTGGCCTACCACGTGGATTACGACCCCGCGGCCAGCCTGTACGAGGCCCAGTGCTCTGCACTGTCTGTGCCCTGGGCTGAGCTCCCAGGCCACGTGCTGGATGTGGGCTTCGCGGGTCGCTGGTGGGTGCTGGACACCCACATGAAGGACTATGACGTCAACGAGGAGGAGTTCAGGCACATGACTCCCGCCCTGGCCACCACCCAGCCTCCCGGCGCCCAGGAGACGGACAGGAACCAGCGGCTGCACCAGGAGTCGTGGAGGGCGCTGGAGATGAGTGCGGAGGACATAGAACAGGCGGAGCGTGAAGAGGAGGAGAGAAAGGCGGCAGGGCAGGCACGACTCTGAGGGCCACATGAGCAGCTTTGGTTGTGTAGCTCGAGGACCGACCCAGTGTCTGTTCAGAGCTCTCAGACCTGAGTACCGAACCTTAGCGCAGGGCTCCCTGCTATGGCCGTGATGAGAGTGTTAGGGAACACATCCACTGAGTCTTCGCTGAGCTCCGCCTTCATCTTCTTCACTGTCTTCAATTAATGACTGTTGTCAGTGTTTCCCAACCCGGATGGTTCATGTTTTTGCTCCCTCCTGGGTATTCTGGGGGTTCCAGCAGACCTGTTTGAGAAACACCATCACATAAGTCAACTGCCATGCATCTAGGTCTAATATAAAGTGAGAACTGCAAATGGCTGTAATTAAAAGGTTGAATACTGTATTTGCTTTCCATGACATTTCATCTGTTTTTCTCTTGCTGAATTGGACATCTGTGGGTCATCTTGTGATCTGAATAACAGCTGTCTGGGTTTGCGGCCAGCGGGATGCACACAGCAGGGGGCGGTAATGAGCAGACATGCATGAATACTGATGAGGAAAGGGGAGCGTGCTCTGTTGTGGGGGGGACACCTGCAGCATGGGGGTGTCCTCTAATTTCAGCCCCAGCTGCGGGGGCCTCGGGGTGAATGCAGAGCTGCCGCTAGTGTCTGTGCTGGCCTTGTAAGCCTCATATTCCAGGCAGGTGCTCTCTGTCTGCAGAAACACAGTTTAACATCTGGGATTTTTTTTGTTATTGTCGTGTTTATTGCCTCCTGCTGACCATCATGCTTAGAAAATGCAGGACGATGTACAGCAGGTGACTATAGATAGATAATGGAAAATACCACTGCAGGGAAACATTGAGTGTTTACACATACAGGAGGTCCACTCTGGAACTAAACAGAAAATAAAAAATGTCATCTTGTCACAGCCTCAGCTCGTCTCTCTGGTTTCTATGACACTCAGTCACTTCACTGGTCTCTCACACCTTCGGGTAAAAGCTTCTAGATGCCCCCCCCCCCCGCCCAAAGGGGGTCAGTTATTCTGCTTTCTTCAGTCTCGCTTTGTTCAGTTCAGGCCACATTTTTTTTGGACAGATGTTTCTCTGTGCCAAGGCGATTCAAATCATGATCCTCGAGGTCTGAGCACTGCTGATTTTCCAGCCTTCCTTTACCTGTCAGTCAGGTGTGAAGCCTCTGACCAATCAGAATCAGTAATTATTAAACTAACTACCTTGGAGAACTGAAAACACGGCCTGGATTTGGAATCGAGGGCCAGATTTGATGCTGTGCACTGTTGCGAGTAACTCAATCCATGACGTTACCTTAGAAGGGAAGCTGAACTGTCTGTAGTGGGGTCACAGTTGAACCAGTGATGTAATAATTGCACTTTACACACCGATCAACGGGAATATCGAGTGTCCAGTGTTAACTGAAGGTCTGTTTGGAGTCTCTTTCACAAAGCCTTAAGTGCTGTGTGGTGATTACAGTGGAAGGTTATTCATCAGGAGTCGCCCGTTGATTGGAGTCACGACTGTCATGTAGACCTCGCTGCTGTGTGTGACACCTATAAGATCCTTGTGGTCCTCGTAGGGGCTGTGACTCGGCAGCAATCAGTTTCTCTGTCAATAATGAGTCTCCAGTTTCATCTGGCTTTAATGCAGCCTCATCCCCCCCCCCCGCCATGCGGCCTGGGGGGCACAGAGCCCATGTGCTTTCGCCCGGAGGGGGAGCTTGTCACCCTCTCCGCTCCATTTGTCCACTGCTTGCTTGTCTGTGGAACGACGCTTCACAGGAATTAAGAGTCGGCAAAATAAAAACCACCTTCCTCAATCTAGCTGCCCTCTTCTCTGCTGTGCTTTTCCTGCTGCTTCACGCTCACTTCTCAGCATCTAACGCCGAGTTCAGCGTCACATCGATTTTTCTTTCCCAGTTCATCCTGGAAAATGGAAGTGGCCAGTCGGTTTGGGCCATGCCGACTCTTACCACAGCAGGAATGCAGAGCTTCTTCCTAAAACCGGTGTTGTCCCATAAGGACCTTTCACCAGTTTAGCAGATGTCATTGAGGCAGTCCTTGGCGATAAAATTCTTAAGAAACTTTGCAGATAATGTTAGAGCAGCCTGGCTAACATGTTTCTGCCACACAACCACAAACATATTCAGTATCTGTATGATTTGCAATATACTTCCATGCACATTTATCAGTCTGTCTGATCATTTGGTCAGAGGCATTGATCTGAGTGCGTGAGCCTTGCTGGGTCTAGTTGTGTCTTAAATGCACAGACTGGTTAGTCTGGGGGTTGGGTGAGTGGGAGGGTGTCTGGCTTTCAGGCTGACCTCTGACCCCCTAGCCACGGAGAGCAGAAAGCTCCTGCAGAGTCTGATCAATGCAGGCAGGAGAGCAGAACCAGACAGCAGAGACTTCCAGCTTTTTCTGCAGGTTTTAGGACAGCGGTGAATAAAGTCTTACACACATACGTGTTTTCTGTGGGGGTCGCATTCACCCCAGAAGGGAAGGTGGGGAGATGTGCTTTCGCCATGCGACAGTCTCTGTTATTCGTTATTCATGGCGGGGCGCGGGCGACCCCGATGACCTTTTCAGAGCAGCCCGGGTGCAGATCCCTGTTCCACGACCCCCACCGTGACACCCACTTGGGCTCCTTGGCAGGAGAGACATCAGGAACAATCAGCTGCGACTAATTAGCAACCCAGTCAGTCTCCTCGGCTTGTGGAAAAGCTGCCATTTCATACAGGAGACTATCTACAATTATGCCGTTTGAGCAGGAAGACACTGGGAGCAGAGCGTTTGATGGAGACGTGTGGAGACATGGATGGTGTGGAGTGTTAGAAAGGACCAGACAGGCTGTTCGTTAGTGAGGGAGTGTGTGTGTCAGAGAGAGAGAGACAGAGAGAGAGAGAGAGAGAGAGAGGTGGATGACAAGTAGGGACAAGAGGGGGCATAGAAATGTATGCAAGATGTGTGAAAATATCAGCAGGTGTATGAAGGGAGAGTGAGCTGAGGAATATGTATGAGGGAGAGAGTGAGAGAGCAGACAGGGGGCTCAGCTTCATTCAGACAGACAGTGTGTCCTGGTTTGTTCCCCTTCTCTTCTAGTCTCTCTCTCTCTCTCTCTCTCTCTCTCTCTCCCCCCTGCCTTTCAGCCGCACGCGCTTAGACCAGCAGACAGTCTGTTGTTAAGTTCACAGAGGTGGGAAGCAGATGCCACACACACGGAGAGAGGAGGCCGCCCCGCTGGACAGCTGGAGGCAGGAGACGGAGGCGGGAGACGGAGGCAGGAGACGGAGACAGGAGACGGAAGCCTGGCGGAAGGTAGAGGGGAAGGGACAGGATCGCAGGGGGAGAAAACTAAAGTGGAGGAGTGCAAGATGGGGGATGGGGGGCAAGGTATGAGCAGAGGAAACAGGTTATGCATCAGGAGAAACCTGAGGGCGAATTCGTTCCGGAATCCTATTCCTTCATTTTTCCACGTGGTATTTGCACACAAGCACTTTGCATGTTTCTGACCACTTTGCTGAGGGTCTGTAACCTGGTTGTTTGTGAAGTAACAGATCAGTCTTTCTCTATATCTGCACACTAACTGTTCATTTGTTTAATTCTTTAAGTGTCCTACACAGACATCCTAAAGTGCTAAAATACAAGCCGTCTGTATCTACTCTAGATTTTTCTTGTAGTAGCGGGTATTAGACACATAGCATCACACATTTAATTATTTAGCTTTCTTTTGACATATCTGCCGTGTTTGCATGTTTCTCACTTGCTTCCTGTGGGACCCAGTGCATATCTGTTTGTGTGTTAGGAATATATACATGTAAGCAGCAACGGATGCCAGTGGCAAATTGTATTAAAGTATTGATCCAGTCTGGAGCAGGTAGACACTGAATCGGTCTCGCAGACGAGGGGGAGGGAGCTCATTCCCAGAGTTGTTAAGATTGCCGTGCATGAAGAGGTGTGCATGATTACGGGGAGAAGCAGTGAGGCAGTCATTCAGCCAGGGCCAGTCTGTTCAAAGACTCCTTACGTGGGCATGGTAGCTGTTCCTGGGAACGATAAATCGGGGATGTAAGCTGGAGACGTTTGTTTTTCTTTTCTCTACCAAAGTGACTAATTTTGTTGAAGTTTTTCAGAAAAGCTGCCTGACCGGGGTTTATAATGGTGGCCTGGTGGGCCGGAGCAATGTGCCCCCCCGTGAAGGACCCCTTAGCGTCCTCCTTACGCTTCACTGCAGTCAGGGATGCGCAGTCTGGAGCAGTCTGGCGGTCTGGCGCATCTCGGCACGGCTGCTGTCAGCCTGACCCACACTCCTACTTCTTATTTAATTAGCGTCTTTCCTGTTACTGCCTGAAAGCGTGTTCAGGAGGTGGGTGGCTCCGCGCCGGCTGGTGTGTCAGCGTGTGCGTCGCATGCACATGTGGACACATTCCCACCTAATCCATGTCAGCGAGGACACTTTGAGCGACGGTTTCAGAAGCTACTATAGTTCAGTTCTTATTGTGCTTTGACTGATTTGTTTCCTTGAGTGGCTCATGCATGATTGTAGGACACTGACCAATCAGCACACAGCAAGAACTGACCTGAAATCCAAATCCTTTCAATTGAAATGGTAGTTTACGAATCATGTCCTAGCTCAAAGTGTCCTCCCTGACATGGATTAGGTGGTATGTGACCCTCCCAGGGCAGGAGAATGCACTTTTGACCTCCAGCCAGACGGTGGCGCTGTTATAGAAAACGAGACCTCAACCTTTTCTATTCTGACCTTCTGACCTATTCTGTCTGTCTAGGAGCTCAATGCCTGGAGCTGATCATCACCTTCCTCCCCCGCCCAATCGCAGTCAACCTGATCAGATACACCAGCTCGCATCTCTCCTTTCTCTCCCTCCTCCCTCCTCTGCCACACTTCCCCCTCCAGCCCAGCCCCCACTGCCTGTCTCCTCCCTTCCCCCAGCAATCAGACGACAGGCCCCGCAGCGCTAATGCTACATCCCAGCCATTACCCGCTGCCTGCCAGGTCGCCGTGTACCAATGGCCCCTTCAGGCCGCAGTCTGCATGGGAAGGTGGGCTTCTTCTCTAGTCCCAGTGAACATTCAGTGCTGTCGGTGAGTTTGTGGATGCAGCAGAAACCATCGAACATTGGGTGTGCCCTGGGTCTTGAGCGTTCACGTTCCTTGGGGCATAAGCACCACGAACGCAGGTTTTGTGCTCTGCATTTTCATCTAGCTCTGTAAAAAAAAAAAGCCAGAGAGCGATTCAGGGACTTTATGATGTATGCTGACACTTTTAAACAAAGACCCCTACTGAAATATCTGTTTCCTATTTCACTACCAAAACATTTAAATGTATTCACAGCAGTGGTTTCAGCCAAGATGGCTGCCGCAGTATACCAGCATGTGCAGCGAAGTGAGCGCCCCCATTTGCCCAGCTGGGGCATTACAACACAGGGTCCCAGTTCACATTCATTGCTGTCAGTGGGTTGTTACAACATAACTCGCCGGACAATGAATGAAAATTGTGACCATTCAGAATCTCACTTCTGAATAATAATTTTTTTCTGTCACTGGAATATTTCTGACTGTGTCGTTTCCTTGCCTGGCTTGTGAGGTCTCCATGGCCGTGACAAGGACATTAAGAAGATGGATGGATGGATGATTTATAAGATGTTGAGTCAGTAGCTGGGATATGTAATGTGCGACCAGGCCTTTTGAGTTAAATTTGGTGTGCATGTCGTATTGATAGCTAGGCCATCAGTCACATACATCTCTAGCCATCGAGAGTTAATAACTGAGCTCCTGTTACCATGGACTGGTGAGGGTGCAGATGTTCAATCAGCACATAGCAGATGCTTGTTGTGGTTTCCGACAACCTTCTGCTGAGGGGAGGACACCAAGCAGGATGCCAGCAGTTAGTCCACAAAACCTGGAGCAGTTACTGCAGGCAGTTATCCTATCTGGTGGCATAGTGGGTTAGCCAGTGGCTGGTGGTGCAGTGGCTTAGCCAGTGGCCGGTGGTGCAGTGGGTTAGCCAGTGGCCAGCGGCGTAGTGTCCCCCCGATATTGGCAGACCCCCCCTTCCCAATAAACAAGCGAACAAACAAACATATAAATTAATAAGATTGTGTTCCTTATTTTTCATTATGAATCTGTGCGTTACTGAGGCCAATTTGCTGCGCATGTAGAGTGCAAGGATGAAATGTACACCTAACAAGGATTGTAGTCCTGTATCAGACAAAATCATTTTATCATATGGATCAGTCATTTCTTTATGTTCCCTTAACAGTGTTAGTCTTATTTTGAATAATTAATTATTCTAACATTCTTTAAAATCTACCTCAGATCGCATTTCACGATGTGACTATTGCACGTGTGCCCACTGCTGTCGCAATACACACTGCATCCCCTCCCGGGGGGAAATTTGCAACCTCCCCCCCCCATCCCCCAACGTCAAACTCCTTACAACCTTCTCTAGACTCTAGGGGTCCCATTTTTCTCCAGCGGTGCAAAGAAACATGGTTTAAGTGAATCAGATCCGCTAAGTGGTGCTCTAATCGTGTCTGAGCACGCGTCCAGCGGAGAACTCACCTGGCGCACTGGGCTTCGCGAAGAGCCTCTGGGTTCACTCCAGCCTCCATCTCGGCCAGTAGCTACAGGAAATAAATGGACGCCGTCCTATACTCTGGCGCTATGACGGACACGTAGCTCTGCTAACTCACAGAAGCTCAGGCCCATTACAAAACACAGGAGGGCTGTTTGCTCAGGCAGGGAAAAATATCATCAGTCTGGCAGCCTGCATGCAGACCTGACCTTTCCATCATGTCCTGAATGCTGCCAGGTTTGCTAATAGAAAACATTCAATTCTGCACTGATCATTTAAGGAGCTGCAGCACAGGACGTCAATAAGACAAATGGTTCACATGGGAACCACGCTGTCACCTGATAACGGACAAAATTCATTATACCCAACGACATTTGAAAATGCGGAGGTGGGGTGAGCCCGTTCCGTTGTTGGCCATCTGCAGTGGTATGAAATGGTATTTCTAAGCAGCCTTCAGAATCATTATCCTTCAACTTTGACTTCGCCTTTGGCTGCATATCGATCTCCTACTAGCTGTTCTGAAAACAGGGGCACGCATTCTGGTATATGTACAATTTCTGGAATGAAAGTTCTGTTTAATTCAACCAGATGCTCTTACGTCATTTAATAGTTTTTGTGCAAGATGTTTCATTTTTCCAGCTAGTAAACTGCTTTAATTACACCTTCTAAAGGAGGCAGCGTGAAATCAATAAATCAATACATTTCATCTAATAAAGACAAGAAATCGATCGTTGCTGCTGAGGACACCTCACAGAAAATCATAACACTGGAAAATCTTTTGACTTAAACTGCCTTTCAGATTTTACCTCTACACATAAGACGGGGACTGTTCTATCAGACACCGTGCAGTAAATCATTCACACATAAAAACACACTAATTGTTAGAATGAATGTGCCTCAGCCGAATAGTCACATGTCCGTGGGCCCTTGAACGAGGCCCTTAACTGCCCTTCACTGCCAAGCACCTGCCAAATACCTGCCAAGCATCTGCAGGTGGCTGCCCTTCACTGCCAAGCTAACTCTCACCTACATGTGTGTCATAGAGAGCAGGATGGGGAAGGTGAAAAGAGAATTTCCATATGGGGATTAATAACATGTCATTTCAATAAATAATACATAATGCTTGTCATTCACACTATACCTAAATGCATATCCTTTCTGCTCTGGACCAATCAGTAAGCAGATAATCTTAATTATTCTATACACTAACCTTGGGCCACCTTCTGGCTAATTTGTGAATTTCCAAAATGCCATGTTTACATAGGTTATGCTGCTGATCACTACCGTCTGTTTGCATGATCTGTGCCTTTGAAGTATGAAACTGCTTTTGATTATGGTTATGGAGTCATGATGTTTTCTCGAAGTGTCAAAAAGCGGCCAATCTGAGATCCAAGAGTGATATCTGTGGCCTGGCTGATAGGCGCTGGGCTGGAGCAGAATGGCAGGTATCATGCTAAAATACGTGCTTTACAGCAGTGACCTGCAGGCATCTGCAGGTGGGCAGGACTCCAGCAGCTTATGGAAGCCCTAATTCTTGATAAGGCGGCTCCTAAGAGCAGCAGCGGTCATGTGATGTGAGTCCGCATCAGCGATCTGTGCTTCACTAATCCTGCACGGAGCCTGTCTCAGGGGGCACGCCAATCCATCAGAGGGCTCAAACACACACAGCAGGTAGTTCTGAAAAAGCTGGTTCAACTGGCTGTTTGTGTTTGCACTACGGGAGGGAACCTGAGACTTCAGAAGAAACACAAGTCTCACGAGCTATGAGGTGTGAAGCGCAATGCTACCTCACTTCGAGGCCATGAAAATCGTAAAGTATTTACTTAGCAGAAATGTGAAGTACAATTGAGAAGGCAGCGTCAGACAGTGCCCAACAGTGCGCTCTCTGCCATCAGGAGGGTCTGAAGCAGTGTCCTTGATCACACACACATCACCCCCAAAGCGCTCTATGCAAAACACTCTTGCCTTTAACCCTACCTTCTCTAACAGACTGCTTTTACCACAAAAAATATGTAATGCGAGCCATATGTTAACTCAGTGCTTTGTTCCCCTTCTTTTAATTCTATCACGTTTCAGCGAGTGAGGGAGAGCGAGATTTAACTCAAGGGAGGACAGTCACTTCAGTGGCCCTGTCGCCCCCTTCTGGTCAATTATTGTTATTACAACATATTTAAACATCGTTCTTCTCTGTCATGGTCAATATAATAACAATCCGAAACAAATAATATTCCTGCAAATTTCATAAGCAGACCTTGGGATTTTAGTAATGCGATCTCCCACTTCTTTCGGGGGCACGTGCGTACATAAATAAATAATCAGTTCAGTGAGAGATTAACCAGTTCATACTGCATTGCTCCCACCTGTATGTGTGTACGTCTCATAGAGGAGCTGGGTGGGATATGGAAAGATCTTCTTTTGTACTTGCTACCTGTACATCGGTAATAAAGGAATTCCATAAACATGCAAAAACATTAATGGCTTTGAATAAAAGAAAGTGGCGAGGAGAGTAACTTTTATATTTTTATATTATACATTTATATTTAGTAACTCACTGTTAGGCAATTAACGAGAATTTTCATGGTGAGCTTGCGTAAAAAATAGCCTTAAATGTAACTACCCGTCGCCTTAAAAACATTTTATCTAATGTAATCGGATTATATGATTTTCCATTTTCAAGACGAAATATAAATAACAATTATTCATTACACTGTTCTATGGAATCTTATTCATCAATAAGAGAGCGTTTTCCTGCTGTAAGCCGATGCTAATATGTGCCATAATTTTGGCATCTACGTGGTATGGGAATTTGTGTCACCTGCCTGTACTTCAGTCCATAGCGCCACCTCTCTGTGCCTCAGCATAATCCCTCCATCCCGCAGATGCTGAGTCTGTTGTTTCCATTCACCTGAACGGCGGCATGAGCCAGACAAGCGTCACGCAGCATAACCCAATAGTATCTTCCTATAATATCCCATAAGGCTATACAGAAATACGATGTAAGACGCACAAGGATCCCGCAACTGTTGTGGCACTATGCAATATAATATGCATTCTCATGAATTTATAATAGCCTATATGTCCCTATTGCGTCAAGCTACGGAAGGTTTAACACCACACAGCGGCCCTATCTGGACCCGTAAAATTTCCCCCTGACAAATACAGCACAGCACATAGGCCCAGCTTGTCTCTGGAGCTTACTGGTAAATGCAGCCTAGTAGGGGGATTTTAGGCATATAAAATACACACTCAGGTCAAGGTGTGCGCCTTCTCATAACAGTTACGTGTCAATCTTCAACCTCCACTTTTCTGGTGTATTAATGAACGTATCCTACCTATTATATTAATAAAAAATCCAGTGCCGCATCAAGCATCTTCAACTTGTTAGGCGACTAAATGAGATGTGATATTTTCAGTAACGTTTTGCACTCTGACACACAGTTTCAATGTTCTAATGTAGATCCGTAAATAGCATCATGCAAGTCACAACATCACGACTACAGAAACTGAATCCAGTATTTCTCATATATATATATATATATATATATATATATATATATATATATATATATACAAACACACACACAAATACACACACACGCACAC
>JAODJU010000045.1:10541560-10555793 GCA_026776725.1 Gnathonemus echidnorhynchus | reverse complement strand
CTAAACAAGGGACCAGTGAGTCAATATGAACCTAGGGAAACACAGGCAGTAGAACAGGATGACCAGCGACACCCTCTGGCCAAACAGGGAACTTTAGTAAAACAACTGACAGAATGGGGCAAAGCAAGGTCGATCCTGACAGACCATCACATGATTTTCCAATGTTTGCTTTACCTTGGTAGCATGGACAATGACGGCACCATGGCCATCAACTGGAACAAGTGGCGAGATCACTTCTTGCTGAACCCTCTCCACAGCATGGAGGATGTTGCTCACTTTTGGAAGCACTCTCTGGTTAGTTTGCACCCAGACCCTGCACTTAGTATTAGCAGAAATGCACTTGGACATGCGTCTGAGGTGGTGTGTGGTGAGTTGGGATGCTGTACCCATGATTAGTAGGTCACTGCTTCAAATCTTTTGGCTGGCAGAGTGGTTTCACTGTTGGGTCCTTGAGCAGGGCCCTTAATGCCAGTTGCTCCAGAGACTGTCTGACCCTGCTTTCTGGATTGTACAATGCTTTGGATGAAAGTATATGCAAAATAAATGAATATAAATGTAATTCAGAACTGAAAATGAGTGTGGAGCACGCAGGGAGGTCTGAGGAGCATGCAGGGAGGTCTGAGGAGCACACAGGGGGGTCTGAGGAGCATGCAGGGGGGTCTGAGGAGCACACAGGGGGATCTGAGGAGCATGCAGGGGGGTCTGAGGAGCACACAGGGAGGTCTGAGGAGCATGCAGGGGGGTCTGAGGAGCATGCAGGGAGGTCTGAGGAGCATGAAAAGCTCACAGGAGATCAGCCCGTCTGAGCAGATTTACACATCAGAACCAGGCTGACGAGCTCTTCAGATCATGGCTGAATAAGACTCCTGCTTCCTTTGTCCTTCTCTTGCCGTCTCAGATGTTGGACATCGGGGAGCATCTGACCGTGCCAGACGACTTCTCGGAGCAGGAGAAGAGGCTGGGGGTCGTGTGGAGGCAGCTGGCAGCAGGGGCGATGGCGGGGGCAGTATCTCGCACTGGCACTGCCCCTCTGGATCGGCTCAAAGTCTTCCTTCAGGTGAGGAGCTTGACAGAGTCGCTGGAGCAGCGGTGCCCGCATGCAGAACACAGTCCCTCAAGAAGACTGTAAACCACCATCACGTACATTTTACAGTCTGATAAACTCTCCATTTGTCTTTGAATGCTGATAGACACCTTAGTAGTACCACAAAGTACCATGTGAGGGCAGAACCATGGGCAGTTCTACCAGAGTGGTGAAAGCTACTTAACCTGGTTAATGGTGAAAGCTGCTTAACCTGGATAATGGAGTACCTGCATACCTGGACAGATGCCACGATGTGTAACATCCCTGTGGGTGTGGCCGTTTGCTAACACGTACAGTACTGTGAAAAAGTCTTTGGCAGTCAAAGAAAATGATGTTCAAATGATCTTCATTTTGGCGTAAAACTATCAGAGTGTGTTAGCTTAGCCGTTTCATAACCTCTGCTAAAGTTACTCCAGCATCCGCGGCACCCGTCCAGTGCACCGATATACCTTTGGACTCGACACCTAGGTGCATGGCTCCATCCCACGGAGGATGGGCCTCTGGAATGACCTGCTGGGGATGGTGCGTGAGGGCGGGGTACGCTCCCTCTGGCGGGGCAACGGCATCAACGTGCTCAAGATCGCCCCCGAATCTGCCATCAAGTTCATGGCATATGAGCAGGTGGGTCCTCTGTCTGCCGCCCTCCCCCCACTTTACTGCCCTCCATTGGTAGGCTAAGTCTCGCTCTTTGATTTCAGGTTTTTAAGCCCCCCCTCTGTGATTTACTCATTAGCTCCGCCCCCTTTCTGTCCCCCTTCAGATCAAGTGGCTGATGAAAGGCGGTAAGGATGGCGGTTCTCTGCGGGTTCACGAGCGATTCGTCGCAGGCTCGCTGGCGGGGGCCACCGCACAGACCATCATCTACCCCATGGAGGTCAGGATTTACCCCCCAAGTCCTCGCATCTACACCCCCACACCACCCAGCATGCTTTGAGTGCGGACATGCCTGTGTCCCCATTTGATTGGAGTATATGTGTGGCGGCACCTATGTCAGTGACAGACATGAAGGAATTTAACAACCACAAGAGGAATGCCGCCTGCGTGAGATATGAGACAATCCCCCTGCATCAGGAGCCTACCCCAGCTTCAGTGGGCCAGTTTGAAGGGGACCCCAGAGTAGCGCATTTGGACATGAAGCACCGCTAAGCCTTAAAACGGCGTCCCCCCCCCTACCCTCCCTGTGCAGTTTTCTGATTTTGACACGGGTCTTGACATAGAAAGAACAAAAGGAAAAACATTGCGAGACACGAGCATCTGGGTCGCCTGGCGGAGACGCCTTCTTGAGGGGAATAGAGCATCTCCCAGCATTCCCCGTGGTCTCGACGCTGTCTGCTGATTGGCTCTGGGCAGCGTGTTGCTAAATGAGGTCGCCGGTCCGCGGCTGTGGCATCTCGCTGATGAAGCTCACAGGATGCGCCGCGTCCCGACGGATGAAAGAGCTCCGCCTTCCGGAACCGTGTGGAGGAAGAGCGAAACCTAGCGTGAGCTTTATTAGCTGGGCTTGGCGGATCAGGACCGTAGCGGATCAGGACCTCTGTCAGTGCGGGTGTTTAGCTGCACCTTAACGTGTCTTCATGCACATGGAGCTTGTTTAGTGTGAAGCATCCTCGATGCGTTTGGGTCCTGTGGATTTTTTTATGAATTCTGTTTCACATCTATTAAATACACAGTGCTTACAGAAAAAATGTTGCAAATTTATTGGTTTTATAACAAAAATCATTCTTTCATTTGTTTACTATATATTTATATATCACATTAGAAACATCCAAAAAAGTAAAAGTAAAACGTTTCAAGTAGTAATAAACTGAAAGCCAGATTATATCTCTAAAAATGCTGTTCTGAGTTTAAAAGATCATTGACAAGCAGCCTCATTGGGTGCTTTATAATTAGTAACGCCTCTGCAGTAACATAAAACACCAGACATTTGTGTTTAGTATCCATCTGGGAGCCGATGACCACAATTGCAATTAATAGCGAAATGGCAAGAACAGAAAATAATGAGTCAGTCAGAAAAATTATGCCACTTATTAAAAAGAACATGTCTGTGAATTTGGAACAGAAAGTTAACAGACATGATCTGTTCATATGTATCATTTTTACCTAGAGTACTGTTTGACAGTACTCTGACTGTACTCAGATAGTACTCTGACAGTCTCATGCGCTGTCACCCCTGCAAACCCTGCCCAGGTGTTGAAGACCCGGCTCACCTTGCGGAAGACGGGGCAGTACTCAGGGATGGTTGACTGCGGCAAACAGATCCTCCGCAGGGAGGGGGTGCGCGCCTTCTACCGAGGCTACGTGCCAAACACGCTGGGCATCATTCCCTACGCGGGCATCGACCTGGCTGTCTACGAGGTGTGTCTCTTCACATGTATCTCAGAGGGCCCCACCCTGATTCTGGAGAGCTGTAATGATGTGAGTTTTATCTGATCACTTTAATGCCTTTTTTCCAGCAGTGATGGACCTACTATCTGGATAGATAACTGGGTGGATTTACCTGTAGTTGAGCATTACTTCATGATATTTATCACCTGGTATCTTAACAGACTGAGATTAACCATTGGATTTAATTTCTTCTCTTCCTCTGTCTCTCCTACTCGTCTCTCCCTCCATCGTTGCCTCATTGTCTCTCTTCCCTTTCACTCTCTCTCCCTGTCTCTCTCTCCCTCTCACTCTTCCGCGTCTTTCTCCCCGTCTCTTTCTCCCCTTGTCTCTCTCTATCTCTCACTCTCTCTGTCCCTCTCTCCCCCATCTGTCTCCCTCTCCCTCCCCCTTTCCTTTTCTTCCCCAACTCTCACCATCTCCCTCACTCCCCATCTCTCTCTTCCCCTGTGTTTTTGTCTCTCTGTCTCACTCTCTCCATCTCTTTCTTTCCCTCTCTCTCTTCCCCTGTCTATCTCTCTCTCTCCCTGTCTCCCTCTCTCTCTCTCTCTCTCCCTCCCTCTCTGTCTCCCTCTCCCCATCTCTCCCTATCCATCTTCCTATCTCTCCATATCAGACACTAAAAAACGCCTGGCTGCAGACCTACTGCGTGGGTTCTGCCGACCCAGGGGTCCTGGTGCTGCTGGGCTGCGGCACCGTGTCCAGCACCTGTGGCCAGTTGGCCAGTTATCCGCTGGCACTGATCCGGACCCGCATGCAGGCCCAGGGTGAGCACCGGCTGCTTCTCTCTCTTCTGTACATTTTAACAGCCATGTTTTCCCCCGTCGAAGGTCTCCGGGCTGATCAGTCCCTCTCAGTTGGTCATGTGAGCAGAGCAGAGGTTCGAAAGTGGGTCAGAATACATGGAGACAGTGTGTCCTTATGTCACATGTTCTGTGGCATTAAAACTGCATATATTGTCCTGAAATGTCCATACTGACATTTTAATAATGACTTATCCTATCAGGGTCACGATGACCCCTCTCCAGAAATATAGCCACCAAAACAGTGCCAACCCTGGGTGGCATTATATACATTGACTGTTACATTGGCTTGATCTCCTCTACCTCTTGTTTCCTCCTCAGCGGTTGTGGAGGGCAAACCACAGCTGACCATGCTGGGTCAGTTCAAGCACATCGTGTCTAGCGAGGGAGTGGCTGGATTGTACCGGGGCATCGCCCCCAACTTTCTCAAGGTCATCCCTGCCGTCAGCATCTCCTACGTGGTGTACGAGCATATGAAGAAGGTGCTGGGGGTGGCTCGTAGATAAGCAGGCCATCGTGATCCCTACCCCTCCCAGTGCTTCGGGGGGGACACAACAGCTACTTCCTAAAGTGAGGATTGCTGGCTTGGGACTACTGGGGTGTTTATCAATACCGGGAAAGCAAAGAACGTTCTTGTGTTCTTAGCAACTGAGCCTCCCAAGAACTCAAAAAACATGTGGACGCAATGAATCATGGGATTGTTCTCCTTGGCGAAGACACAACCGATTCATCCTTAACATTTGGGGCAGTGCAAAAAACGACATCTGGGGATTTTTGCCGCTCTCCGTACTTCTGTTGTTGAGTACTGGAACTGGTCTTTGGCAATGGAAGATGAGGTCAAACAGGTACACGTGAACACAAGTACGGTCAGTTGAGCATATTGATAAACACCCTTGGTCTCCATTAAGGATCTGCTGCTTCAAATAATAATATTCGATACTTTATTGATCCTTGTGGGGAAATTGTCTTTACACCTCCCTCAACTTGCTCTTTGCGGTGCCGTAGTGGCACCCAGGAAGCTGGGGGTTAAGGGCTTTGCTCAAGGACCCACAGACGTGCTGAGATTGGGTTTAAACTGGCAACCTTGTGATTACAGGCACACAGGCTTAGCCCACTGAGCCACACGCCGCCCCTAAACATACCAGGGGCAGTGTTTAGCCTTTGATCCCGGACAGTGCAGTGAGGGTTCCCCGTTTATCCTTTGATCCCGGACAGTGCAGTGAGGGTTCCCCATTTATCCTTTGATCCCGGACAGTGCAGTGAGGGTTCCCTGTTTATCCTTTGATTGCGGACAGTGCAGTGAGGATTCCCTGTTTATCCTTTGATCCCGGACAGTGCAGTGAGGGTTCCCCATTTAGCCTTTGATCCCGGACAGTGCAGTGAGGATTCCCCACCTCTCGCCGCACTGTGCTGCCCCATTTGGCTCGTTGTTCGTTTCACATTGTCTGTGAAAAAGTGGGGTGGAAACCAGGTTTAGAACAAATTCATGCAAAAAAGAGAAACAAAGAAATATTACTCATTTACAGTTTACAATTTAACTTTTCTCAGTCGTTTCACTATATAAGTTAATAAATGTATGAATATGTGAATATGTTATATATTTATATATGTTTCTTTCATATGTTCATTTTATGTATATATTGTACTTACATAAAATGTATTATTTATTGAGGCTCTTTTATATAGAGAAGAGATATTTTAAAACCTATTTTAAAATGTCTTACCTAGCTGTTCCTATTTGACTGTGGATGAGTAGTTTTTCATCATAGTAATTTTTGGAATATTCTTGCAGTTTGCCCTGAGTAATTTTTACAGGGCTCCATTTGACTTTTTTTTAAAAAAGATGGTAATCTTTCAAAACTTCTGAATTGTTGTGTAGTCTGGGACTGTCCTTTCGGAAATTAGAACAAGCATATTTTTGATCAGCAAGAAAAACGGTGGTAGCAGGTTTTGAATGTTAACACTGTGCCTTCGAGAGGATGGAATGAAAGGCCCAAAACTGCAGTGTGTGTGCAGTGTGCGTGCAGTGTGTGTGCTTGTAGGCATCTGCTTCCTCAGATAGTGTTTTTTGAAGAAGACACCACTACTGTGTCACTCGTGTTCGTTTGCCTTTGTGTGCTGCTTTGAACTTGCACTATGCTTGAAAACTGGCTTGCTGTGTACTGTATGACTTACTGACTGTAAGACCAAGAAAAAGGCCTGTGCACATGACTGTCCTCTTGAATTTGACACCCTGGGGACTGTGAAGCGCAGGCCTATTTATCTGTGATGACAGGCCTATTTATCTGTGATGACATGTCTGCCGCATGATCTTGCACGTTGATAAAACACGCAACTTGCTCATTTATGGCAAGGAGTAAACAAGCAAACTACACCAAATTAAATGATGTCTCTCAAAGAATTAAGCACTACAAGTGTACTTTAAATGAACTTTTATAAACATGATGTAACGTTAATGAATGAGCTGCTTGGTTCATTCAGTCAGTAGATGCTGGCATTATTGTGAAGTGAAGAGGCCCTCAACCCGGAATCCAGAAACTCCTCAAAAACCATGTGCAAAGTCAGAATAGAGGGAGAATGTTAAACAAGTTCAAATAGCAGAATAATTAGATTGATTACCATAAAAGCTTATAATTATTTTTTTTAAAAAAATCAGATTTCATTCCACTTGCATTGGAGGTGAGGGCCACTGTCTTATACGTCAGTCCAGATCGCACATGGCTGCTTTTGAATGTTGACTGTTATATTAAAACCTTAACAGCTTGACTGACATGCCCGAGCACTGGATGTTTTCCAGTCAGGCGTTAAAAAATGCAAAATGCAGCGTAAACTAACAGCCAAGATGGGAAGAGAGGAATTGCGAGGAACTGCAGAAGTGCAGGTGACCGAAGGGGAAAGAAATCTCTGCATCTGAAAAAAGGCATTTTGGAAACTCTGATCCAGTCATGAGAGGCTGTAAAATGGCTGCCTAGATACTCAGCACATTTCAACTAAAAGCAACTACTGTGTTTTGAAATGTGTACAGCAATGTTTCTACTGACTGAATATTGTATTTTATATGCATTAATACCATTATAACAAATACTTGCATTACAAGTTAAGATCTGTTTGCATTTTAAACTGGAATGCGTATTTTTGTATCACTATCAAGTGGGACTTTGAGATTGTATGCATGGAAGTGAATGGAAGACAATCTCAGTCTTCTGTGTGATTTGTGTCTATTCCCGGTATTGAAATTGCATGCTGTTGATGCAGAAAACAGTGTGTCTTCTTAATGTCTATTTTAGAACTGTGTGTTTTTAAAGCATCCATTTTCAGAGTTTAGAACACTAGGTTTGTACATATGTAAAATTAGTCCTTTTAAATTTAGTTACACTGTTATCTAAAAAAGAAATGTGTCATTTAGCTGCCCAAACATTTCCTACTTTTTAAAATTCACTTTTCCCTGCAGTTTTTCTACACGCACTGCGATGGGGCATGCACCGTCCGATAAGAGGCTCTTGCTATGTGGGAAATGGGACAGTGCAGCTCAGACAAACGATCATGTTCCTAATGATTTTAAGCTTTTACCAGGTGCTCTAGTGCTTAGGGAGCTGGACAAAAAAAGTTCATATTAATTCCGGAATTATTTCCTAGAAGAAACAAAGTGAAAGTTTTACTTTGGATAAGCTGAACAAATAAAGAATTTAAAACAAATGTCCTTCTTTGTGTGTTTAACCTTTGTGTGTGACCATATATTTAAAGCAAAACTAAAGGGCCATCCATCTTCTACACCTGCTTCTCTAATACATGGTTATGGAGAGAAGTCAGAATTCTGACATTATAGTCAGAATTCTGAGATTAAAGTCAGAATTCAAATAATATTTTCAGGGTGGCCCTAATCCTCTTCCGTATTATCTTGATTTGTTATAAAATGTCATATTTTGTAAAGCAACCTTAAGCTCTGGAAAGGTGCTATATAAATGAAATATTATTATTATTATTATTACTATTTGGATTATGAACCTACCGAGTTAGTTTGTTAGCAGAACTACAGATGTTTGTAAGAATAAGTATGGCTTATTTAAAAATATCATGTCAAATGCCAATTGTTTTTTTTGCTGTGCCATTATTTAGAAAAAAAATTGCATTACTGGATATAAAAGTTACTTTCACATATGTCATGATTATTTTCAACGGTGTTTCCATACCTTTGGGTTTCTGAAAACAAGGAAAAGATCTAGAAAATTCATGTTACAATTTAATTTACATTCTGCGTGTCTTGGGGCTTTAAGTGTCCTGAGGTTACTAAAGAGAGGAATGAGAATCATTTTATTCACCATGTACAACTAGTACAAGAAAAAAGGTTGGTGGTGGCACGAGTACATACATTTTAAACATACTGTTAAGATAAAAATACACAAAACAATAAATAGAACAAAGATAAAACTAGATAGCGAGAATAAGAAAATGCTATTATTCATAAACATGTAGGGATATGAATAAAGGTCAGACAAGAAGATGTGAAGTACAAATAGTTTGGGGTCCATGTATTCTGTGTTGAGAATCGCAGTGCAAAGGCATGCAAAGGTTAATTGGAGTTCCCAAATTGCCCATAGGTGTGAATGGTGTGTGAGTGTGCCCTGCGAGGGGTTGGTGGCCCATCCTAGGTTGTTCCCTGCCTTGCACACGTAGCCTCTGGCACAGGCTCCAGACCTGCCTCAATCCTGAATAGGACAAGTGGTTTCGGAAAATGGATGGATGGATGGAAGGATGTTCAGTAAGCTAAGTGTCTACTTTGTGCAATTAAATTCTACTTGACTAATACCAGTAGTACCACTATTTCTTTAAATGTTAAAATAGCATTAAAAAATGAAAATCTGTTATTTAACAAAAATAGCCTCCAGTTATTCCCTGGACACCAACCTTTATTGCCAACTAGCTGTTTTCCGCAGCCTGTGATTACCTGACCTCACGTACACAACCACTTCGTCAGCCTAATCCCAAACGTTGTTGTATTACACTGGAGACGAACCGTCTCCCTCAAACGAAGAATTCCACTTGTCACCTTACCCATCAATTAAAAACATAACCATTGCATTATGAAAAGCTATTGGACAGAAACGCTATCGATCAGGTGACGTCATAGCACTGTGATTGGTTCTTCTCACAGCGCTAACAGTAGGTTAAAATTAATTTGGTCAGCTTGTCCGTCACATGTCCCGCAGTTCGCCGCTGCTCGTGCATTGCCCCCCCACGCGGGTCCCCGTTATTTGTTATCACCATTTTCCCGGTATTTTCCCGGAGACTGGTCGGCGGCTCCACTGTTCCCGCCCCCGTCGCCGCTTCGTCGCTCCTCCCCGCATCTCGCCTCCTAGGCTTCCCGCTTCTGCGCACCTCGACCGGGCCTAAGCCGTCCGCTTTCACTCGTTCACTTTCCCCTTGACGCGACCAGCATGTCGGAGTACAGCGCGGTTCCCCCGCCCGGGGCTGGAGCTCCCCTGGGCGGACAGCCTCCACTGGGCGCCGGGGGCGGCCTGAAGAAGGATGCGTTTGCGGACGCCGTGCAGCGGGCCCGTCAGGTGAGGCTCTTGGCCTGTGTGTATGTCGGGGTCGGGACGCGAATCAATGAAGCCGGCGCGGCTTCTCTGTGCGGATACCGGTTCAGGCGGCCGGCCGGCCCCCTTTCGGCGCTCACACGGCCCTCTCAGCCGGGCAGGCTGTCCCCCGCAGCCCCGTTGGTGCACACTCTACTCCGGGACTGGTACTAGGCCTCCCCATGCTAACCGAGAAGCGACCGTCAGCCTCCCAGCGCCTGTCTTGGGATCCGTGGGAGCTGCTCGACGCCGGCAGGCCGACGCTTCCTCCGCTTTAACCGGCCTTTAAACGCCTCCGACTCTCTGGGGACTTTGTGGAAGTTGGGGGTTCTGCTGTTAATGAGCACCTACCTGCAGATAACCCCACTTTAAATAACCCTAAACTTAACACTTGAAGCGGCATTAAATCTCATTAAAACACTTTGATATTAGCAGAAAGTGATGTCCAACTCGCCTTCCATTCAACGGTTAACTTAACCGTATCACTTTAACCTAACCTTAACACTTTGGATGGCATTAAATAAAGCTTACCTTAAAACTTATTGGTATCATCCTTGACCCTTTAAATGACATTGTCGGAATGGACCGTCTTGATTCTCTGAGTTACGGACCCAGGATGTCAGTAATACGGATTAGAAGACTTGCTTGGTTGCTACAGTGTCCATGTAAACAAACGACACCCAAGATAAAGGATAAAATATGTAGCTACGGTTTAAGTGAAATTGGGTTAGTTTTCTGCAGAAGTCTGGCTAGAGACACTCTCTTAGTTTTTATTTTTGCCAGTTATAGATTTTGTTATGAATTTGCAGAACCACCGACCTGGTGAAAGAAAGTCCGTCAAACGTTTGGAGATCATCCAGTTTGGTTGTCAATGACCTGCATGTCCAAACAAACTGTTTTACAAGCTCTCTATCAGTTTGCTTTCCTGCAATAGTTCAGTTTTGTGCTAGTCTGTAGAAGTTTTCATACATTTAATTTCTATTATGAAACTGACTACAGGGAATCGTAATGCAGTGATTAGATGGAGAAACGCTGTCTAGGAACTACAAGAAGCTGTAAAGTAGTGAATTCCTGATACAATTGACAGGATCAGCAAGATAATTTGGGTCAAATGGGAAAGGAGCTTCCTACTAAACTATCAGTTTAGTGAATCGATATATGATCGTGCTATGATTAGTGCAAATGTTATGTCTAACATGATTCTCTCTCTGCTCATACGCGTGAGGCAGATCGCAGCAAAGATCGGGGGGGATGCCGGGGGAGCCCCACTGAACAACAGCGCCGCCCCGGAGGGCTTCCCCTACACAGCACAGAAGCGGCAGCTGGAGGATGCAGGTAGGCACGTGTCAGTCATTTCACCTCTTCCGGTCAGCCTTGGGGGGGGGCGTGCCTGGCCTTCATTTCTGTGTGGGCTGTAGTGGTGCTGACATGTCTGCCGCCCTAAAGAGCCCCCATGGATAGCTTTGAAGTGACCCTGCCGCGAGAAGCGAACGTGCATCTGCTGCCCTGGAACATTGATGTGTGTTTTGACTGCAAAGCATGTCTTCTGGTGATTAGTGAATAGTCACATGGCTAATGGGCCTCCCCTTTTGCCTCCAGAACAGCCAGAAAGTAAGAAAATGGCGTCCCAGAGTGACCGTGACTCTGCCACTTCTCTATGTAAGTGTTGCCCAAGTGTTGCCCACTTTACTGCTGGTTTTACCGTTTCCCGATCATTAAGACCCTGCCTCTTGGTTGCTGTGTCTAGGTGTACTTTTCCCTGACAGCTACCGAGGGCTAGTGGTGTCTAGGTGTACTCCTTCCTGCGCGCTAGCCCCTGGTACCTGCGTCTAGGTGTACTCCTCACAGTGTGCTAGCCCCCGGTAACGGTGTCTAGGTGTACTCCTTCCTGTGCGCTAGCCTCCGGTAGCTGTGTCTAGGTGTACTCCTTCCTGTGCGCTAGCCCCTGGTAGCTGTGTCTAGGTGTACTTCTTTCTGTGTGCTAGCCTCCGGTAGCTGTGTCTAGGTGTACTTCTTTCTGTGTGCTAGCCTCCGGTAGCTGTGTCTAGGTGTACTCCTTCCTGTGCGCTAGCCTTCGGTACCTGTGTCTAGGTGTAGTCCACAGATCATTAACCCTCTCCTTGGATTTACATGTTGCCAGTGCTGAACTGATTCATGTCTTTCTTTCTCCCACAGCGATCGGAGCCCAGCTGGCTGCCTTAGCACAGCAGAGGTAAAAATGGAAGAGAGCATGAGACAGTTGTTTGGATGGGGGATGGATGGAGTATTTTCTGGACTGATTACAAAGTTCTGTTAATTTTTTTTAAGTCCAGATAGATGTGATTGAAATGAGCGACTTGGGGTTTTGCAGAGGAGCCGCTGGCTGTGTTCTCTGGGAGGGGAGAGGAGCAGAATCGGAGGTTATTGGTGTGTTATGCTGAGTTAGAGAGGCTCCTGATTGATACTTTGTGTTGCTCGTGGTTTAATTTGATTTAAGCTTTTTTTTTTTAGTTGAACCTTATGGTCATGTGCCTCAATTGTGCTCATGTGACCACTTCCAGCCCATAACCCAGCGCACACCGCTCTTACATGTACGTTTACTTGATATACTAGGGGGTGGTGTGTGTGGGTTAGCGCTCAGCACAGTGCCCTGATCTGAAGGTTGTTGGTTCCATTCCTGCGGTTGGCAGAGTCAGCCTTCATTCTCAGTCTGCCGCTTTTGGATCAAGGTATCTGTTAAATACCTGTAAATATCTTTCTTCTTGTTTCTGGCAAAGACCGACGACCACCACAGAGGAGTACAGTGTCCCTGATGGCATGGTTGGGCTCAGTGAGTATGCAGTCTTTCAGTTTACAGTCTCTCCTCCCCCCCGTACCTGCATGGGAAAGTGACGGTCAAGGTTTTGCAGCCCTGAGCTGGTGAAAAGTGTACATGTCTCTACTATAATATGATAGATGTGTTCATGTACACGTCTCTGCCCTAACATGATTGGTGTTCTCTTACACATCTCTGCTACAATATGATGGATGTGTTCTCATAAAACCTCTTGTTATGCAAAATTGTGCTATAAAAATATAGGGCCTATGGACCGCTCAACCTAAAAAACAGCTTCGCCGAATTGAATAATTTCAAAGCGCTTCTTTTATGTTCGACACCTTAAATGTTGTGACTGATACACTCCTTACCCACTTCTCATCACCCTCTTTACTTATTTGGGAAATTTTGTTGTACTGTAAATGTACAGTGACAAAGGCGTTCTTTTCACTGTTGGCAGTAGAGCAGATTTAATGAAAATTAGTACTTCCTAACCAATGTCTCCTAATAGAGCCTCAGGTGTGTGTCCCAGAGTGTCCAGGTGTGTTACGCCCTGCTCAATGCATAAACATGTCAAGGATGAAAATTCCTATAACCCAGTGTCAGATTTGCATCATACACCTCCTGACCAGTCGCATATTTTACCTAAACTTCATCTGCTTTAGTAGGATTCAATACCTAATCACTGGATTCCTGTTAATTATGGACTCTAGCATAGCAGTTTGCATTAAGGTCAGATTTTGTATTTTCTCGTGTGTCAACCCCCCATGAATATCAGAATATCATGTGGGATTTTTGTTGGAGGATCAGGCTGTTGATTAAATTCTACAGTATACTCAGGTGCCTGAGGGGTAAAGGCTCAGAACTGTAAACGTTCTGGTTGGCTGAAATGCCATCTCGGATACTTCAGCTCTAAGTTTAGGGATAGTTCAGGCTGCTGTTTGGTAGAGCGCTCTCTTTTGAGGGTTTTCCTGCTTATGTGATGTGTAATTTTCATGTTCTGATTTTCTCACAGTTATTGGCAGAGGGGGTGAACAAATCAACAAGATTCAGCACGACTCTGGCTGTAAGGTTCAGATTGCCCCAGGTGAGTGCGGCGAATGGACGCGGACCGTGCCGGGTTAAAATGTGGGGGTGTTGAGGATACCTGGTCCTCCAAAGTGTGCGTTTGAATGCCAGTGGCTAAGCAGACACTCGCAGGGTGCCCTGACCTCAGATGTCCTCCTTCTGGCAGATAGTGGAGGGCTTCCAGAAAGGAACGTTTCCCTCACCGGCTCTCCAGAATCCATACAGTGAGTATCTGCCTGCCGGCCAGGAACGAGCATGCTCTGCGCGTGCGTCTGCGCGAGATGGCTGACCGCTCCACCTGCGTCTCCCCAGGAAAGCAAAGATGTTCCTGGATGAGATCGTGTCCCGAGGGAGGGGCACGCCCCCGTCCTCATTCCACGAGTCCACCAATGGGCAGAGCGGCTCTGTGCAGGAGATGATGATTCCTGCTGGCAAGGCTGGACTCATCATCGGCAAGGGGGGGGAGACCATCAAACAGCTGCAGGTATTCGACCGGCCCCCCCCCCCCCCCCCCCCCCCCCCCCCC
>JAODJU010000045.1:10501397-10519238 GCA_026776725.1 Gnathonemus echidnorhynchus | reverse complement strand
CGGGGCTAGCCCGGACGGGGAGGGAGGTGGGGGGGGGGCGGAGGGGGCCGCGTTGCAAATTTTAATAAATATTGTCATGCGTTCGTTTGTGAACTGTTTTGGCTTCGTGTGCTCTGTCCAGTGAGCTAGCTGGCACCTCGGCCACTAAGCAGGTCAGGGCCCACACGTGCTGTTAGTCCTCTGCTAGGAATGAACCATTTAAACAGCCTACAAACCGAACACTCTGGGCAAGTGAATCGCAATTAACAAAGCAACACAATTTACAATTAATAAGAAGATACTTTAATAATCAAATAAAGAAATTGTTGGTCATGCATAGTTTATCTATCCTTGCTTGGGGTTGTGTGTGTGGGGGGGGGGGGGGAACTATCCCCGAGGGTAGGATGCCAGTCCACAGGGAACATGCAGGCACACACACAAACACAGACACACACACACAGGTTTGTAATTATATCTATTAATTTCTATGGGGCAAACTCTAATCCCAACATGACACCCTTAGCCCCTACCCAGCTCCATCCTTAGCCGTAAGTAACCAAACTAAATACACGACTTTTGGGAGTTTTATTTTTCTGATTGCATTCACAGACTATAAAACTGAATTTCCCTTTGTGGTGACCAAAAAAATGGTCTCCATAAGGACAAAATAACAGTTTTTTTTTTTATCATACTCTGAGTAACACTGATGCCCACAGTGTAAATAATCAGAAAGTTACTTGTAGGACTGTCAGTTTGGATCCTGTCTGCACAGGGTGCGTGTGTGTGTGTGTGTGTGTGTGTGTATGCGCGCGCGCACGTGTGTGTTCTGCATCTCCCTGGGTTGCGTGGGTTTCCTTTGGCCTCGTGCAGAGGAAATGCGGAAGTGAGCTCGTGTCAGTGTGTGTCTGCTGTGTTGGTATCCGTGTGCGTGTGCCCTGCCATGATCTGGCCTGTTCTGTGCCCTTTGATCCAAAATCACCCTGTGCTGATTCTGTACTGAATACACAGTTGGAGGATGGCTGGAATGCCCGTAAAGCACATCAATGTTCAGACACAAATTTAATGATGCTCCAACAACCGACTACAGTTTCTACGTCTTAAATTTTCTGTAGTCATTTTTCGATGACCAGTAAAAAATAAAGAACTGTGGAACAATCTTGTGCAAGTTTCGCCAGTAAGTGGGGAACCCCCCCCCCGTGGAAAAAGTAGACCGCTAAGACACTGCTGAGTAGGAAGAGGAGGGCTTAATGAAAATGCACGCTGCAAAGATAGCGAGCGCAGAGCTGCCATGAACTCCATTCTGGAGTGACGTAAGTTGAACAACTTTTTTTTGTGTAAACGAGATAGAATTCTCTTAATAGCATTAATGGCATTTTAACATAAACATTCAACGGGGTGCGCTTTTTCTTTTCAATTTTCATCATATGCTTTGAACGAGTAGTTTATATATCCGAATAAAGAGCGACAGACACTGCCCCATTACAAAGCTCACAAAGCAGCTGTGATTGCGAGGGACGAAGCCTCCAGCAGCTGGAAGATGTGTGGAAGGTGAATCTGCAGGCAGGTTCTCCAGTGGGCGAGCGGAGGTGGCTGGGCGTGGGTCGGGGTGCCGCGCCGGGGTGTCTGCGAAGCCGAGCGGGTGAGTGCATCCATCTGAAGCCCATGGAGAAGTCCTGCTGATTCCAAATAAAATAACGCATTTTCATCACTATTGTAATGAATGGCATGACATTGTTAAAACCACCCGCTAGGTCGTAGCCTTCCATTAATTTTTTTCTTTTACCACAGATTTAAAATATACTGGTTCAGCTTATTTTTTATCTCGTGCCCTTCGCCGGCATCGCGATTATTCTCAATTAACAGAAACAGGAACTGGCACGTGAAAGTGTTATTGCATATTGAATTTTTGTTGCAATTAATTGCTTTATTGATTCTTATTTACAATATACTATATATTTGTCCAAAAATTCCTCAACTAACTGAAACATTGCCTCGTCTTAGTTACATATATAACTATTGTGTTGCGTTGACTGTTTATCTAGAGATACCTGTTTAATGAAATTTTGCTATAATTCAAGGGGTTCGATTTATACGCGAATATTTATATATGGAATACTATAAACTCAACATGATCAGACTGTAGATGTATCAGCTAGAGTTCTGTTGGACAGGAAGGTAAAAGAACTGGTATGTTGGGCTGTTTAAACATCGCTGAAGAAACGATTACTGTAGAATAGCAATTTTTGAATTCACATGTGAATATATTGAATTGCAAGTTAGAAACTGAGTAAGTTTGAATCTTTTTGTTTTGTTTGTTTGTTTTGTAATTATTTCTTTCTTTTCTGTCCAGATGTCCTGATAAATGGCATGGCTTACAGTCTCCTTACTTCTGCCTTTGGTGTGCCATGCTCTGAAAGGTGAGTGTAGTTTACTTATGCAGTCTCAGAAAAATAGGCAAACATTTGTACCTTTGCTTGTCAATGGGGCTGTACCCTCAAGAGTCTGCCAGTTTTACCCGTAGCTGTAGGTAAGAGTACATTTCTGTACCTTAAAGGGTACAATTACAAGGGTACAGCCCCCGTGACAGGCAAAGGTACACATTTTTACCCTTTTTCTGAGAGTGTGGTTAGATTCATATTTGTACTTTACCCAGAGGCCTCGCCATATGCACTCGGTGCAGTTGTGCATTTTCTGGCAGGTATTTGACTGCACATCCTCAGACATAATGGCATGTGAGCTGGTGGTGGGACCTGCAGGCTTGGGCTAGATTTACTGTCAAGAAAAAGCCGTGCAAACGCTTGATCGTACACCTGTTTACCTGTGTGCCAGTACAAGGATCAAGGACTTCTGTTTTCAGTGTGCAAATGTGTTTACACTAGTGCAATAAGATTGACTATCAGCATCATTTCATGACATAGAGGTGAGTAAAAGTTACCTCAACTGGGAAATTCTCATTTATATTAACCACCCTACACTGTCCAATTTGTGCAATTACTTGTCACTGGGGCTGTAACTCTCGAGGGTCTGCCAGTTGTACCCTAGCTGTAGGTAAATGTACCTTTTAAAGTACAGAAATTAAATCTGAGGAACATTTTGGTACCATTGGTGGTAAGTTATTGTTGTTTGTACCTTGGGGGGTGGGGGGGGAGGATACCAGGGCCGTACCCTTTTTCTGACAGTGTGCTGGGAAAAGCTACCCGTGGAAAGACTGTACTGTCATTTACAAGTGAGGATTACATGGGTATGTATGTGTCTAGTATATATTAAAGTAAACTGAAAATCTAGTCTGGTTCTTGGTATCGTGTAATTCAGTTGAGTATAAGTTCTGTGGCTTTACTCTTTTGGGTCTTGTAGCTACTGTCATCGCAAGGTTTTTCTTTCTTTTTTCTTTTTCTTCCTAGCAAATAAGATGTCATGCTCAGAAACAGGAACGGTTACTTGCCCCGTTTTCATTGTCACTCAGCATTGTGTGAAAACACTTTCCTCTCACTTTCGCGAATTACCTGATCTTCTCTCCTCCTCCTTTGAGCCGCGTAGCTTCTGTTTACTCAGTAGTGCGCATGACGGCAGCACCGCTCCTCCCTCAAAGCCGCCCCCCCCCCCCTTTTTGGTTCTCCATCTCAGGCCCCGTTACTGCCGGCCAAGCCCCCGCTCTCTCGCAGCCCAAGTGCTACATCCCCCATGATGACGACCTTGACATCCACTGTTCCTGGGCGCCTGCGGACAGGTCACTGTCTCCTCAAAAGTATTTAATTCACTGGATCCAAAATGACACAGAGTGAGTCCCAACACCCTCAAGGATGTGTGTGTGAGAGAGATGGCAGGGGTGGAATTCTGTGTTCACATGCACACATCCCCCACCCATTTGATTACTGTTAATCTAGACGGAAGAAGGTCAAGGTCAAGGTCAAGGTAAACTTTATTATCCCCCCTAGGGGAAATCCATATGGTCAACATGCAGATGCAGGCAACACCGGGGGAATCATCCCCCGCGCCAAGTTCCGGAGTCATCAGCACATGTGTGTGTGGGTCACCTCCGGGGGCGTCTCCGTGACAAAGGAGGTCTGCTTCAACACTGCTGACATCGGTCAGTGCTCCTTGGTCCCGCCCACTGGGGATGTCGGACTGGCAGCCCTCCTCCTTATCCCCTCCTCACACCCTCAATCTCCTCCTTTTCTCCATCCCTTCTTTCTTCTGCCCCAGAACAGCCTCATGCCCCTGAGGTGTTAAACCACACACTGCAGCCTCTGGAAATCATCTGGAAGATTCCGTGCAGTGAAATGGACTTGTTACGCTGCGAGGTTCGGTACCGCACTCAGGGTGAGGAAGGCTGGATTAAGGTGAGGCGCATTCCCCTCTCACCCCCAAGAGCCTCGAGACCCTTTGTCAGTCTGTGACACCAGACACTGCCTTTAATTATTAATTGTGTGATTGAATTTAGAATGCTTCTGCCCAGAAGACTCTGCTGTGATTTTCAGCTCGAAATTTATGGAAGGTGTCACATCCTGAGGAGAAAAATTTAACTTTCATTTCGCTTTCTTCTCTGTATTCCTTGTCCAGGGCGATGACGATGTCCAGCACACATTTCTGCTTGTAGACGTGGAGCCGTTCAGCGTGTACGAGTTCAAGGTCAGATGCATGTGCTCAGATGCACCCGGGGCTCCCCCAAGTGGCTGGAGCAACAACTACATGGTGCAGAGCGCTGAAGCAGGTTGGTTCACTCAGGGGAAATGCAGTTCAAAAGCCCAACTCTCTTGGGGCCACAAACCTATTGATGGAGAACCATTCATGCGGGGATCCCGTCTGTCTCTTTTACCACATCAGCGCCTGTCGGAGTTCTTGATATGTGGATCCATTGTGGGGAGTCCAGTGACCATGCAGGCTGCAACCTAGTATGGAAGGTATCTCAACAGTACCAGCAAACTGCAAATCCTCTGTGTGAGACATAATGATCTTGCCGACTTGTTATTTTTCGCCCCCTTCTTCTCAAACGCTCCGAGGCCCCCTACCTCTCTCAGCCCCGGCTCATTTCTTGCCCCAGGAACTGCCCCGCCGTCTTGCTCGGGGAGAAGTCACAAGATACACATTAACAGTGGAGAATGAGACCAGGGGCATTTATGCAGCGGAACTCAAGCCGATGGAGGGGATCCTGGGTGCTGTAACAGAGAACCGAAGCAGGTTCTGCTTTTACCCGTTACCGCTTTCCCTGCAGAACGTAACAGCAGTGCACCTCACTGCCATCAACTCGAAGGGAGCGACAGAGCCCACATATCTGGCCCTCCCTTCCCCTGGTCAAACTCCAGGTGGGCTGCCTCTCTAGAGGTCTTCAAGTGTAGCTATTACAGGCACTACAGCCGGATTAACACTTAATGCAATGACGTTTGCACCGTCGGTCTGTTCTCTTAGATCCAGGGTACAATTTGTCCGCGGAGGGACATGGGAGAAAATTCAAGGTGTCCTGGAATTCGCCCCCGGAGGTCGTAGATGAATATGTGCTGCAGATTGATGAAGTCTGGGCCCCCCAGAGGTTTGACTGGATAAAAGTGAATCAGTCAGGAGACACGGTGATAGAAGGTTCGTGGGAGACCCAGCTGTCCGGAAGTTCTGCCCAGGTTCATTTCCTTCTCTTACCTCCACAGCCCATGGGTTGCTTACTCTAGCATAACCCTCATGTCTCTGGCTCAACCTGCAGGTGACTTTAGGAATTGCACCCCATACAACCTTTCCCTGTTTGGCATCTCCTCAAACCATAGACGCCTCTTGGCAATGACCACAGCATACACCGTCCAGGGTGGTAAGTGGTACGCCTGTGTCAACATTAAAATTCCTCTACATTTCAGGCTGTCTTCCTTGGTCTAATTTATTATCAAAAACGAGACAAAAATTATGGCCGTTTCTCTCTGCTGTTCTAATTTTTCCTTCTTTGTTATCCTGTTTTTTTTTCCCAAATTTATTCTTTAGTTCCTCCGAAAGTGAAAAGATTCCAGGTGTCCAGATTATCCTCCGCAGAGGTGACTTTGACGTGGCAGAAGATCCTGGTCTTCGAGAGTGGGGGAGTCATCTTGCACTACAAACTGGGATTCTTCAATGAAACAGCAGGTACTGCCTGACGCACAGCACTGCGGCGTAAGCTGACGGCCCCGATAGGCCGTCCCTACCTCACTCTGGCAATTGACCACATTGTGTCTGCATATTCTGTCCACACGTCTGTTGCTAACTTCACCTACGCACTGACTGGGACGACCACCTAATCCATGTCAGGGAGGACACTGGGCGCTATTTCAGGTTTAACAAACTACTTTAAAGCTGAAAGGCTCTTGCATTTGACAAAATAGTTCAGTTCTTCTTGTGCTTTGACTGGTTTGTTTCCTTGATTGAAAGACTCATCCAGCTGTTTCACATTAACATTAGTGACGCATGCGTGATTATAGGAGACTGACCAATCAGCACACAGCAAGGACTGCTAAAGGGTGCTAAAGTGAAATCCAGGTCCTTTTAATTGAAATGGTAGTTTACAAACCTGGTCCCAGCTCAGCGTCCCCCCCCCGACATGGATTCAGTGGTAACCCTAGCACTGACGCACACACATCACATCCCCATAGTCCAAGCTGTTCTCCATGCTAACATCCCCATTCCTGCTGCCCCCAGAATACAAGGTTGACCACAACATGGACAGCTACACCATCTCAGGCCTGCAGCAGGGTCGCAACCACAGGGCCTGGATCTGTGCGGAAACGGAAGCTGGCATGGGACCCCGGAGTACCATCAACTTCTTCATCCCTGCCTCCACTGGTACTTTTTACAAAAGGAAAGCAGGAATGTAGTTGAATAAAGACTGTGAATCAGCAGGGAGTCTATGGGAAGCCCCCGGGTGGGCTGAGCCTCTCCAGGGAGGGACCCAACTGCAGGACGTCTCATACATGCATATAACAGTGACCTGGATGCAGTAGCTGAATGTGGTGGAACAGTCAAAGAGCTTCTGTGCCACTGGATTTTGTTGGCACAAGGATTGGTGCTGATTAACCCCTTATGTGACATAGGTGGCCTCCAGGGGTTCCATCTTCTAGGACAATGTTTCCCAATCTGGTCCTCGGGGACCCGCAGACAGTCCATGTTTTTGCTCCCTCCCAGCTCTCTAGGGAGTAAAAATGTGGACTGTCTGATAGGGAGCTGGGAGGGAGCAAAAACATGGCGTAGGGGCCACATGGGCTGTTATTGGCATTGACAATGATAGTCATTTTTGGGATGTGTTTGGTTACACATCACCCTGTGTAAATGAGGGGATTGCTCGTGGCTCCCGTGTACAGATCGCTGGACATAGCACTAATTGGCATCTCTTTTTTCTTTCAGATGTTTTTAAAGTGGTCTTAATTACGGTTTCCCTTGCTGGAGTGCTGTTTCTGTTCGCGTGTTGGGGGTAAGGAGCATTCTCCGTGTATGTGCCCACATTTCTGCTCCGCATTTCCATGGCTTATTTCCTCATACCACTGCATACCAACAATGGGAGAAATTAGGCCTTGAGAGGCATAGGGCTCTATCAAAAATGCTTACCATTGACCCAGTGAAAGCCAATGAAGTGTTCACTTACGAGTGAGTTATACCCCTAGCAGTAGACAAGAAGCCCCCACTGTGTTTGGAAGCCTCATTCCTCACCTTTTGAAGAGTATTAATGTGGGACTACTGTGGATCAAAACTATTTTAGGAAGTACCTTCTCTGTGACCTGGAACTGCTTGCACAGGTGTCCAATCAAAGAAGTGAATTTCATATAAGCTATAGGGTGAGTTGGCTGTATTTAAGAAAACACTTTCTGCTTTTAAGTGCTGCTTGTTCTTCTGTCCACAGGCATCGGAGCATGTCCTGCTCTTGGTGCCCTAACAAAGTACCTGACCCAAACAACAGTCGCCTGTTCAAACCTGACCAGGTACTGACCTAACCATGTCATTTAAAGTATTGCCATTCTATTCTATTCCATTCTATTCTATTCTAGAGAAAACTGTGCAAATGAGGCTTCAGACATTTGCTCACAGGTCCACAAGTATATTTTAACCTCCACATTTTGTTGAGATATTAGCATTTTAGTCTCTAGATGGTCAGTTTCTCTGGGATTTTGGGTAGGGTAATTCTTGGACAGTTACAATCTAGAGGGATCATCATTTGTAAACATCATGGGAATGAGCTGCTGAACCACACCAGGCTATCAGACTCCCTCTCCACCTTCAAGAAACACCTCAACACCCATCTGTTCCAGAAATACCTCTACTAGCCTAATACCACATTATGGTCTTAAATGATGTTTCTCTTTGTGTGTTCATGACACAGAATATAGGCATTTGGGAAAGTTTAGGTTCCCCTGAGTCCAACCAGAACTTGTCCTGTCTGGAAGTGATTGAGACTGAAGACTTTAAAGGCAAGGACTTTCCAGAGGAGGAGGACACGCCCAGTGTACACCTGGAGAATGAAGCGGAGGAGGAGCAGATTTCAGAGGATGGTGAAGACACAGCTATGGCCCATTCTGCCGCGAGGAACATGGTTGGAGACCCAGGCAGTGGAGTGAACAGCTACAGCGTGATGAATGACAGAGAATGCACAGAAGTAGATGGTGCGAGTCTGGAGGAGACGTTCTTCCCAGACTATGAGAAGCACTTCATGCCCTGCCCATGTGATGTGTCGTCTTAAGCCCACTACTGGTACCTGGAGTGAGGAAGGCGAATGACTGTACAGCACAAAGCATTTGGACAACAGAACACTGACACAGTGCCTGTAACTTCATCTTTTCTGTTTGTTTTGGTGCTTGTTTGCTTTATTTAGTAAATATGTCACATTTTTGATAAGAGTTGTATGTGTTATTAAGAGAGTATTACGTAAATGTTGCACACAACTTTGCCAAATATCTGTTAGCACCGAGTAATATATGGCAATTGTGCACTCGCACATTAACTTCATACGGGTTTCACACCTATAACCACTAAAGTTTTCCAATTTGGTGCAATGGCTGAGCCACTCAAACAGCAAACTGAAAGCTTTACTATGTGATAAGCTGACTTGAAACAGAAGCAATAGGCCTCAGTACTTGGATGTCTTCACACTGGTATTATGTGTCACATTTGTAAATGACACCTGGCCAAGACTGTTTAATCGGCCCCAAAGTATCTTAAAGCTGTTGTGAACTTTGAAGAAAAACACACTCTATGTTGGTTTATTGCATCATTCCAATAAACTACATATATATGATGAATGATTACTATATCATTATAAAAGCATGTGTACAATTTATTTTAACCCTGTGGCAGATATTCAATAGGCAACACCTGTTGCTTCACCCTCCACAGTGGGGACACCTGGGTTGTGTGTGGAGTTTACTTATTCTCTCTGAATTTGTGTACATTTCCTCCTGCAATCCAAAAAATGTCCTGAGGTGAAGTGAGGACTCTCCCTCCCTGTAGGTACACATTCTCTCTCTCTCTCTCTCTCACACACACACACTGCCCCATGCCTTGTGACATATTCTTCCTGGTTAGCTCCAGGATCAGTGAGACCCTACACTTGATAAAAAGCCAGAGAATTTGATGTTTGGATGTCTCTTTCAGCTTGCAGATGGATGAACAATGTTTAATTTCAGTTTTGTCGACTCAATTCGCAAAATACCTGAAAAATACTTTGGAGGGTTTAAAAAATCTAAAAAGAAATCGTTCCACAATTTGACGTATCTAAGACAAATTATATATAGTTTTAAATTTGATTGTATGCAAATGTATAGGCCTATGTTATTGCAACAAAGACGGTCCCGCTCCGCTCGTACCTCCCCACGTGACGCCCGGGAGACCGCGTTAACGCGCTTGCAGTTTCTCCTCTAGTAGCCCGTATGATGCTACAGCGGGCCGCTTCTGATTGGTTAGAGTTAGACGTGGACGGAAGCCGAAAGGAGGCACGATGGACGGTTGAGCCGGCGTGCTTTAGCCCGGTTCTCCATTCCGAAAGCTGCTCACCGCCGAATTGTATGAGAAAGGGCTAGGGAGTGATCAAGGCGACCACAACCCCGACGAGAACAGGGAAATCCAGCGCATTTCCTCATTATTTTTTGCCGATCGTCATCGATATATTAGCTATTACGGAGACTCGGCGTTGAAGGATTGTACAGTTGACTTACCGTAAGATTTTCAGGTAATCTGTGTGCTTATTTCACGACCATCTTCTGTATTAGCTTGCTAGCTTAGCCGTTTATAACTAGCTAACAGGGAACTCCGCTAACTCTCGCATGGTGAATAACTATCTTGGTAATTAACTACCTGCCGCAGTTGGAGCGGATATGATGCGAAAGGGAGAAAAGCAGATGTAAAATGCTGTAAAATCTTTCAAATGCGTAACTGATGTTGAGGGTTTAGTGGCGGTTTGGTATTTGTAATTAATTAGCATTGCCTCGCGTTTTAAACATCCTGGGTGCATGGCGGACAGCGTGATTGATTTTAAATCGGACTTTGGTAACAGACTGTAAATCAGTACAGTTTTGACGGAACACGGCGGAAAACGCGGTCATTTTGGCCTTGCTTGGCACCGAAGCCGGGAGCTGCCGTGAGTCGCTAACCTCTGGCTGGTGCGCATTGTGTGCGATTGGAGCGAATTGCAGCTCCATGCAGTGGCTAGCCGTGCTCCTCATACCGATTCCGCCAAGTTAGCCGCATCCCAGAGCCGTGCTTTTTTACGACAAAGACGTTTAACGAGAAGGAGAGTATGCCTATTTACAGGTGGAGTGAGGCTTTCTGAGCGGTGTCTATCAGAAGCCGAGCGGGTGGCGTGGGGGTTGGGGGCAGGATTAGGGCGGCTAAGCCGGTTATGGGGAGATCCACATCTGTGCATTTGAGTCATCCTGCCTCGTTTCCCCCTTATGCCGGACTCCCCCACGCTGGCTTGGATCGGGGATCTGCGGGAGTGAATCCGCCTTTACTGCCCATCTCTCTGGGTTGAACACAGCCGCGCGTGTCGGGCCTTAAGCCCACATTATATCCTCGGCCATGTGGGTTTGCAGTTAGCCGGCTGTGTTTATATTTAGCCATTTCGTTTGCCCTTTGTGAGCGCACAGTATATCGGTGCAGGCAACCCTCTGTTTGTAAAAATGTTATTCCGATGCCTCTGTAAAGTTTGCGCAGTTGTCTAGGTAACCGGCTGCATTGAATGTCCGCGCGACGCCTTTCTGCGCTCGTGCCAGCCGTGCCGCGCCTGTATGTATTGTCGTCCGTCTCACCCGAGCGATCATCTAAACGAAAACACTCAATTAGCATGCTTTCTGCTGGGCGCCTTAGGTCAAACGAGACACTCTCGAGTTGCATGTATGCACAGCTACTGGATACGTGCTAGACTCTTATAGTAATTAACGCCTCACGTGCTTCCTGTGTGCGTGTCTGCTCCCCAGCCGTACAGGATGGAATGGCAGCCAGACGAGCAAGGACTGCAGCAGGTTCTCCAGCTTCTCAAGGACTCGCAGTCCCCCAATACCGCCACGCAGAGAGCTGTGCAACAAGTATCCTCCACATCTCCATTTCCCCCCTCCTCCAGAATTATTATGCAGCAGACGACTCAGTTTGCAGCTTCTTTGAAACTGTTTTGGTGAAAAGTGTTGTATTATGGTATGCTTTGGTCTGGTGCTTATCGGCTATTTCCTCACTGTTGTCTTCAATACCGAGGTAAAGGAAGAGAAGCATTACTCACGGAAGACGTTTAAAACGGAATACCCTTATGTATAACCGTGACATTTGTGGTATTTTAGTCAAGCTGTGTGTGAGATTTTATCTGTACATCTTGAACACCCCTGTGTGGTGAATCCTTTGTCTGAAGAGAGTTGTGTGTGTGTGTGTAATATATGTATATATGTGTATATGTATATATATATATATATGTGTGTGTGTGTATGTATGTATATATATATATATATATATACATGAGTATGTTTATATCTATATAATTTATGTTTCTCACCTGTTGTATTCTGCTTAACATTGGCACCAGAAACTGGAACAGCTGAATCAGTATCCTGATTTCAACAACTATCTCATCTTTGTCCTCACCAGGCTGAAAACTGAAGGTGGGTCTGCTATGCATTGGCTCAGTGTGGCTTTAGACTAAATCAAAATGCATGTGCTTTTTTTTTTTGCTGGGGGGCGGGGGGGGGGTCAGTAAATGATGCCTCTTGTGGCTCCAGGAGATAAACTGTTGTCCATACATCTTAAACTCTTAATTTTTTGCTCAAGTCTTGTTGCCTTTGGTCCTGATTAAACAAAGTCGTTAAATGCAGTTTTATTTAGTTTTAAAGAAGCCATTTCCTCCAATAAATATGAAGTAGCATCGTCATTGCACTGGTGGATCCATAAGCTGTTAGTCTGGGGTAGGCTTTGAGCACCTTTGAGCTAGATATTGCCATGTTACAGTGTACAGCTGTATAACTGGGTAAAAGTGCTGCTTTCTTCCAAACAATATGTTGAAAAGTAAAGGCCTGTAAGATGAAAAATTTTATAGGAGTACCTCTGCTTTAGTGTGAAACTCCTGGCTGCAGGTGTCTTCCATTCTGGCGCCTTTATATTCCTTTATATCTGCTTGCACTGCACTGATTTGGTTTATATACATTTCCTGCATGGTGCGTGCCCGCTGCTCATTGGCTAGATGAACCCACTCGCTCCCTCAGTGGCTTGATCTTGAAGAATAATGTGAAGGCCCACTACCAGAACTTCCCTCAAGCCGTGGCCGACTTCATCAAGCAGGAGTGTGTGAACAACATCGGTGATCCCTCCCCTCTCATCCGCGCCACGATCGGTAGGCCCCTCTGCAGCGTTGCGGCTGGCTTCATGCCATCTCCTAAAGCTATTAATCCCCTCTAGTGCTGGGATGAGGGGAGCAGGCAGGTGACACCATCAATACTGTTCTAGGGGTTAATCGAGCTGATGAAGGCTGTTCTTGTGGTTGGCTCTGGGGTACCTCCTTGGGCATCATACCAGCTAACACAGGGGCTCTTCATCATTCCAGCAGACATTAGTTTTGATGATACTTTGCTTAAATTCCGACTTTTTTTCTTCTGATGACCTTTTTTTTGGCTGGTGACGTGATTTTATTGTGGGATACGGTGCCTCCCTTCCTCACTGGTAACAGTTTTGCTCTCGCTGCCTCTGCCCCCCCCCTCCCCAGGCATCCTGATCACTACCATTGCCTCCAAAGGAGAACTGCAGATGTGGCCCGAGCTTCTCCCTCAGCTCTGTGAACTGCTTAATTCTGAGGACTACAACACTTGTGAGGTTGGCACTCCCCTCTTTTGCTCTCCCTTCCCCGTGAGCTTGGCACGGCCTTCTTTGTGCTCTCTCTCCCAATGGCGCTCCTGATCTCTTGCCTCTGTTAGTTTGCACACTTCTCTCCGAAGGCTCTTCAGTTATCATATGGTCCTGCCTATGACAGAAGACCATGTTGCATCATTTGCCACCCATTTTGTGGTCTCCAACATAGCTTGATCTTTTCCCCCACTGTCTAAGCTTGTTTTTATACATGCCACTCTGGATGTGATGGACAACTCTGTCTTGAGCAACTGTGATAGCTAATGTATTCATACTGTCTGATCCAGAGATGAACTGGCACCCATCCTGTTCTGGTGTTTTTTGTTTTTGTTTTTTTTCCCCTTGGCTTGACTACTTCCTGTTGTCTTTAGGGCTCCTTTGGTGCTCTGCAGAAGATCTGTGAGGACTCGTCCGAGCTCCTCGACAGCGATGCCCTCAACCGGCCCCTCAACATCATGATCCCCAAGTTCCTGCAGTTCTTCAAACACTGCAGCCCTAAGATCCGGTGGGTTGTTGGTTGCAGCTTATGCCTGAACCGGTTTCCTCTTTACTTTGCCATCTCACCGGTTCTGCTTATCGCCTCCCTCGCCCATTAGATCTCACGCCATCGCCTGTGTGAACCAGTTCATCATTGGTCGAGCACAAGCCCTGATGGACAACATTGACACCTTCATTGAGGTGAGTGCATACCGCCTTGCTCGTTGGGTGAGCTCTATCCAGACTATAGCCTTTCTTCAGTGCCTCATCTGCTGGCAAACCCGGTCTCCCTTAGAGTCTGTTCGCACTGGCTGGGGATGAGGACCCCGAGGTGAGGAAGAATGTCTGCCGCGCCTTGGTCATGCTATTGGAGGTCCGAATCGACCGGCTCATCCCCCAGATGCACAGCATCATTCAGGTGAGGCCCGGAGTCCCTTGGCCATCTTCTCTGCTTTCCTGATTAAGCTGTCGCCGTCCTTGCAGATCAAAATGACCCCACCTCACAGTGAACCCCACCCCTTGCCCCTGCAGTACATGCTACAGAGGACGCAGGACCCAGACGAGAACGTCGCCTTGGAGGCTTGCGAGTTCTGGTTAACCTTAGCAGAGCAGCCCATCTGCAAGGAGGTTCTGGCTGGACACCTGGTCCAGTGAGTTTCTGGCTGTTAGTGCCACACACAGATGACAGTGTTAAATCCCAGCATGCTCTTTGGGTGCTGAATGATGCTGCTTGGGTTTGTGAGACCTCATTGGCTGTTTTTTATATTCCACAGGCTGATTCCTATCTTGGTAAATGGCATGAAGTACTCGGAGATCGACATCATCCTGCTAAAGGTTGGTTCTTCGGTCCTTAATACTTTGCAAGGCTCCCCTAAGTCTCCCTGACGCGTCGGGTGTGATGACTGCTTGCTTCTTGACATTACCGTGATGTGTTGTATTCATACTGTCTGACCCGTGACCTAAGATGGCGGGAAGCCCACCTGGCTGTTTCTCGGCACTCTGACGTTCCCGACATCTGTTCCCTCCCTCCTGCAGGGCGACGTGGAGGAGGATGAGGCAGTCCCGGACAGCGACCAGGACATCAAGCCACGCTTCCACAAGTCACGCACCGTCACCCTACAGCACGAGGGAGGTGGCGGGGAGGAGGGCGAGGACATCGAGGAAGAGGAAGACGACGACGACGACACGCTGTCCGACTGGAACCTGCGTGAGTTCTGAGCCCCCAAAGCCACCTTATCGAAGACCTAGACACATATGGGACCATCTGGTCCAAGTAGAAGCAGAAGTAGAACATTTAGGTTTAGCAATAAGGTCCACAACTGCCTTGGGGGGCTGTCTCTAGGGGAGGCACTGGGCGCTCATGACGGCCTGGCACAGTGGACGTGATGACCTGTTTTGTCTTGAGTATCCGTGATGTTTTTGTATTCATACTGTCTGATCCACTATAGTAATGCCTCCTAATGTTCAGAGTTATGGTTTTCGAGGGGCCGTGTGCTTTCTGTCTCTGACCGTGTGCTGACGGGTTTGAAACGGGGGCTGTCTCGCAGGAAAGTGCTCAGCGGCTGCCCTGGACGTTCTGGCCAACGTGTTCCGTGACGACCTGCTGCCTCACCTCCTCCCCCTGCTGAAAGAGCTGCTCTTCCACCACGACTGGGTCGTCAAGGAGTCTGGCATCCTGGTTCTGGGAGCCATTGCAGAAGGTATGTCTCCATAGCCCTTCTGAGAGAGCCAGCCTTGTTCATCAGAGCACAGCTGGATGCTGTGAATGTGTTTGGAGGTGTTTGCTGCACGTGTCTTTTTGAGAGAGAGAGAGAGAAGTGAACAGCTACAAACTGGTCAGTAGCTCCTGTGGTAGGATCGCTGAGCATCTGCGTTGCAAGCACTTAATTTGAGAAGCTGATCTCATTCAGGATGACCGATGACGTGGCTTATTGTACATGCTGATCTTTACCTACTACTCTCTGGCGTGTCCTGTGGTTTCTCCCGGGGGCTTCCTGCTGGGGTTTGCTTGGTAACCAGCCAGGCGTCTTCATAGGTGCCCACGTCACCTCAGCTGAACTTCTCGATTTTGAAGGAGCACCGGCTCTATTTCAAGGTCCCTCTGGATATCCGAGCGTCTCGCCCTGTCGCGCAGAGGAAGCTCAGTGGCCTTGAGCAGTGAGCCCGTATCTGCCACTCGTACCCTTGTTCAGTCATAGCTCATGGCCCATGGCCGTGGTGAGGATCGGGATGTGGACCGGCCGGTGAACCGCGAGTCTCGTCTTACAACTTAACTCCCGTTTTCCTGGTCGGGAGTAGCGTGACCGCTCCTGCAAATCACGGTGATGTCACCTGTAGACCTCCATTCCAGATGCCCTTCCAGTCACGGCTGTGCCAGGATTTCCTGTCCACGAGAACCACACTTGTAGGCCGACACCCACTGTGACTGGCCTTTGTGCCAAGGATGCAGACACAATGGCCGAATAGCACACAGTAGCAGCTGTGCCACCCCTCCCATGGTACATGCTTTCTCCAAGTCCGCAAAATGTGTGTAGACTATCTGTATATTTTCATGAAGGAAGAAGAGCTGCTTCACGCTCCAACTGTTCCTTCACCCACCATCCATGCAACATTTGTGCTCCATCAAACCTAACAGCATCCAGTGTTTTTTCAGAATCTCTGGATGGAGGTTTTAGTTAAACCCGCAGACACTGCACCGCAGAGGCCTTCAGCTGTGAGCCTCCTGTCCACTGGGTTCTCGGCCTGCTTCCTGGGGTAGTGGGGGGAGGGGGTGTGAGTTTCTTTTACTTCTGAATATCCCCGGAAGTGACCGGCACTTCCATACCTTGGCTGAACACTACCTGGCCAAGGTCCCACCTCCCCCTGTCATTAAAATGCACAAGCCCCTCTGCTGTGCTTAGGTCACTGTCCTCAGAGGGGGAACTGGCGAAGTACCCCTGGATGTCCTCTGCTCCCCTTTACGATCTGGTGATGGTTTCATTGCCATGCCGCTGAAATGTTGCTTTGTGCAAAGGGTTACGTGGCAGTGTTCCCTTATGACTGACCTAGTTTCAGCGTAATAGGATGAAGACTAATTGGATTTGTTGTGAGGGTGTAAAACTTTGTGTATGTCTGTGTGGACCATGTTTCCTGTTGTATGGCCCACACACGTTGGGGAGTCTGATTTGTGATGTGTGTGTTTTCTACTAGATTAAAATGTGTGGTGTGTGTGTGTGCACATGCTCATAAATAAGCACGTTTTTGAATTTTTAATGAAAAGATTGTAGATTTTGTAAACTAGAAGACCTTTCTCATCTTCCCTGAGTGTATACGATAGGGTATACATTTGGCCATGAGAGGGGCACATGGGCGTGCCGGTGCCCTGCCTGTAGGGTCACCCCACACCCTGTTCTTGTCCGCTCAGTCTGTGTGCAGGGCATGGTGCCTTTCTTGTCTCTAGGGTCACCCCACACTCTGCTCCTCTTTGCCAGGCTGCGTGCAGGGCATGGTGCCCTTCCTGCCCGAGCTCATCCCACATCTCATCCAGTGCCTGTGCGATAAGAAGGCCCTGGTGCGCTCCATCGCCTGTTGGACCCTCAGCCGCTACGCCCACTGGGTGGTCAGCCAGCCGCCCGACTCCTACCTCAAGCCGCTCATGACAGAGCTGCTCAAGAGGATCCTGGACGGGAACAAGAGGGTGCAGGAGGCGGCCTGCAGGTAGGCCAGTCTCTGTCGGCCAGTCTCTGTCGGCCTGTTTTTGTAATTATTACATTTTCAGGACCTGATTTCCCTACAAGATGTTAAAAACCTGTTTTGTTGTTGTGGGGACCATTTTTTTTCTGTCCCCACTGGGTTAACCTCAATTTTATAAAATTCTGTGACTGAAAAAACTATAACTGGCCAAGAGTCTTATTTTGTTTAAGGGTGTCATTGGAAATGAATGTACGGGCCCACTCAAATATATTTAAAAAAAAAAATTCAAGTGTGTGTGTGTGTGTGTGTGTGTGTGTGTGTGTGTATAATAATAATACATTTTATTTATATAGCGCTTTTCAAGAACTCAAAGACGCCTTACAGAGTAGGTACACAGAGAAC
>JAODJU010000045.1:10491051-10501247 GCA_026776725.1 Gnathonemus echidnorhynchus | reverse complement strand
TTCACCACCAGGGGCGAAGTCAGATTCCTTCATTGTTCTCTGGTTTCTCTGCTTTTAAAAGATGAGCCATAATGCCCCCCCCCGCTCACTGAGCCCAGCTATAGACAGGCCGCTCCTGTCCCCAGGCCATACGAAGTGTGTGTGATGTTACGGGGGGGGCATTAACTGTGTCCCTCACTTTAACGCCCCCCCCCAGTGCATTCGCCACCCTGGAGGAAGAGGCCTGCATGGAGCTGGTCCCCTACCTCAGCTTCATCCTGGACACGCTGGTCTTCGCATTTGGGAAATACCAGCACAAGAACCTGCTGATCCTGTACGACGCCATCGGCACGCTGGCCGACTCCGTGGGCCACCACCTCAACCAGCCCGTGAGTCCCTTCCCCGGGCCCCCGAATCAGCCCTCAATTGCGTCCTACGCCTGTCTTCATGCTTATCTCACTCCTTGCTGTCATTTGACCCGCTGTTTCACCCGTTTATCCTACGTGGATATCTCAAATAGACCTATCAAAATACAGGAAGTCGCCCTGGTGGTTTCCTTCAGGTAAACTGATTCTCCAGTGTGGTCTGTGGTCCCTCCCTCCCCCGCAGGAGTACATCCAGAAGCTGATGCCTCCCCTCATTCAGAAGTGGAACGAACTAAAGGATGAGGACAAAGACTTGTTCCCTCTCCTGGAGGTCGGTCCTGCCTCCTCTCTGGGGGGGGGGGGGGGGGTGGCTCTTTGAGGGTGCTGTGGCAGCTCTGTTCACGTCTGTCCTGTCTCTCCCCCAGTGTCTGTCTTCAGTGGCCACGGCCCTGCAGAGCGGCTTCCTGCCTTACTGCGAACCAGTGTACCAGCGCTGTGTCACCCTGGTCCAGAAGACTCTCGCTCAGGCCATGGTGAGACCAAAAGCACTTGCCGTCTCTGTTCTCCATCTTAGTTTGTGTGGGTTCTGCCCTTTTATGAAGGGATATCCACTTTGTTACTCTTTAAGTGCCCGTTTGCTGGTATCACTTTGATTATACCTGCAGTCTGATCGCTGGTTTAAGCTCCGCCTCTCTCCTGCCCCCTCCCTCCCCGCAGATGTATCATCAGCACCCTGACCAGTATGAGGCCCCTGACAAGGACTTCATGATCGTGGCCCTTGACCTGCTGAGCGGCCTGGCCGAGGGCCTGGGGGGGCATGTGGAGCAGCTGGTTGCCCGTAGCAACATCATGACGCTGCTCTTCCAGTGTATGCAGGTGCGACCCGTCGGCGAGGCCAGCCGGCCCCCGCTGCTCCCAAACCCTGCGACGTGTGTGTGTGTGTGTGTGTGTTCAGCACATGTGTCTGCTCTCCACAGGACACCATGCCAGAGGTGCGCCAGAGTTCCTTCGCTCTCCTGGGGGACCTGACCAAAGCATGCTTCCCTCACGTCAAGCCTTGCATCGGTGAGCTCTGCCGTGACAGACTGTTAGCCAGGTTGGCTTTACCTGGTGTGTGTGTGTGTGTGTGTGTGTGTGTGTGTGTGTGGTTTTTATTTATTTAAAAATACTGAAAATTGTTTGGTTACTTATGCTTAAGGTGGGTAGGGGTTAAGGTTGTCATTGTTGGGATTATGATTTTGCCCATAGAAATAGACGGTCCCCACAAAGATATGAATACAAACGTGTGTGTGATGCCCCGTGCCTGTGCTTCACGCCCTCTCCCTTCTCTCTGCCTGACCAGCGGAGTTCATGCCCATCCTGGGCACCAACCTGAATCCCGAGTTCATCTCCGTGTGTAACAACGCGACCTGGGCCATTGGGGAGATCTCCATGCAGATGGGTGAGTGAGTGAGTTCTGCGGAGAGCGGGGTGTTGCGTGGGGTCGCCGGGGCTGGGCCCGCTCTCCGGCACTCAGACACGCTCCCTAAAGGAACGCCGTGTGGATCCACAGACTGGGCTTTAGGCTGGAGTGGGTGGGGGGTGTCGCGGCGGGATCGGGCATGGTACCCCTGATGGGGTAAAGGAATCTGCTAAAAGAATGAAGAAAAATGCTGCACACGCTGTAATGGTGCATGTTGAAGGTTTTCTGCTCTAACGCATCGGCGTGGAGGTTCTGTGTGAGGCATGGTAGATGTTTCTGGAAGCTCAGTGGTCTGCTGTGCTGGGAAGGCCACACTGCATGTGTGTGCGGCGCATGTTAGACGAGCAGTTGGTGTAGTGACCTTACGGTATCTCAACAGGGGCCAGCTCCGGGAAAGGTCAAGGATGTCCAGGTGAGCTAGGGAGGGAGGTTGGCTGCACAGTTATGAGGCAGTTGACGTTTTTTTTATTTTGACGTTCAGATGATTCTTCTGCATTGCTACTTCCATTCGGCGACTCTTGCATTTCTCACGTGCTGCGGCTGACGGCACGCCGGCTGATTTTTGGGATACCTGTGGTTTGACCTAGGCCCTCTGGTCTCTGCAGGAGCAGAGATGCAGCCTTACATTGGACTTGTCCTCAGCAATCTCGTGGAGATCATCAACCGGCCCAACACACCCAAGACCCTTCTGGAGAACACAGGTACTGATTACCACCCAGAGCTTACTCGGTTTAAACTTTACCTGAAGGTCTGTTTACCTGAACTTTACCTGAAGGTTTGTTTGGATTGCTTAGGGGCTCAGGTTTATGACATCAGCACACCCATGATGACTTCCTGAACAGACATTCGAAATCCGAATGTACAGTTGTGGATGATTTAGGCTCTGAGGCTGTGGATGTAATTTATGGGTATGATTTTAATCGTCCATCAGACCGATGCAGCTCTGACTGTTGCTCTGTTTCCGCCCCCTCTCCCCCCTGCACAGCCATCACGATCGGACGGCTTGGCTACGTGTGTCCCCAGGAGGTGGCGCCCATGTTGCAGCAGTTCATCCGGCCGTGGTGCGTCCCTAGCTTCTGTTCTGAGCCCTGATACACGGGGTTCTGTCAATGTGTAAAGTTTGTTTTTGTCTCTCCTTTTTTTTCCCTTCTTTCCACCCCCTTTGGTGAAGATGACCATGAACTAGCGGTGATTTATGATGGAGGGTAGAAACCCATAAGGCAAGGGCTGGAATTCCAAAGCTGGGGAGAGAAGCTCTATTGTATTAGTTCTTGTCCTTGGGGTTGCAGGTTCATAACCTTGGCTTGCTGCTTAAGATAATTGTAGGTGTCTGCCTAAGACTAGATCAGCTGACTTTGTATGTCCAACTAAAACTATTGGGACCTGAAGCAGGGAGAATACCTCAGGTCTGACTAAGGTTGGACAGAACCTCATAGTTTTACTTGTACAAAAAATGTTTTGAGGGCAGAACAAAAAATGATTGGTTCAGGGAGACAGCCAGTCAGATTGTAGAGGAGGTGGCTCCAAGCAACTAGAGTTGGCATCAACCAATCGGATATCTTTTTCCTGCCTCTAGCTGCTTAGACCCACCTCCTCTACAATCTGGTTCAGATAGACAACCAATCATTTTTCATTCTGCCCTCAGAATATTTTTTGTATAAGTAGAACTCCCACGAGCTTGGATGGAACTTGCAAGCATATCTAAAACTAGTAAACACTTGTGAGTATTGGGTTTTGTGGTGTTATGAACGCTTGTTGTGCGTCTCACTTTGGGGTGGAGTTGGGAATGACCAGTCGTACTCCTGGTGCTCTCAGGTGCACGTCACTGCGGAACATCCGCGATAATGAGGAGAAGGACTCCGCCTTCCGGGGAATCTGCGTGATGATCGGCGTTAACCCCGGCGGAGTAGTGCAGGTGAGCCACACCCTGGTGCCATGGTGACCTCCATGCCTGTGGCGCTGCCCTGCCTTCGGTCTGGCGAGCAAGGACAAAGGCAGCAAGGGAGGGGTGGCCTCTGGGCTTTTCCATGACATCGTCAGTTCAGACTGGGATGGTTTGTCAATGGGATCTAAGAAATGGAAAATATGATGCTATAGTAGAGGTAGGTAAGGAGCATGAGCTAATTACAGTGCATTGCTGCACCCACCACATGAAAAACCACCTCAGGGATGAGAACCTGAGTGCAGCCATGTGGCAGGTGATACCTCAGCACCACAGTATTGGTGCCTGGTTTTATTAAGTACTTTAAGAGAAACATGCCAATCTGCATGCAAGGACATGCACAAGCAGGATGTGTTCAGATGGGTTTGGTTGTCCTTAAATGCACATTTATTACTGTGTGGGGTATTGAGCGCTGGAGGATGCTGCTGTTTGGAGGTGGAGACTGGGTGGAGGTCTGTCACAGGATAGCTGCTCCTGGGGGACGCTCATTGATTGGTGGTTTCTGTCTCTCGTTTTTGCCCCCCCCCCCAGGACTTCATATTCTTCTGTGACGCCGTGGCCTCCTGGGTGCATCCAAAGGACGATTTGAGGGAGATGTTTTACAAGGTGGGCTGGGTGATCGTGGCGCCCTCAGACGGGGGCCCGACCCGCCGGGGTGTCCGAATACGGCACTGAGGCCTCGCCTTCACCCTTTCAGATCCTCCACGGCTTCAAGGACCAGGTGGGCGATGAGAACTGGCAGCAGTTTTCCGAGCAGTTTCCCCCACTGCTGAAGGAACGGCTGTCCACCTGCTACGGCGTGTAGGCCCTCCCTCTTGGCACGGGACACCGGTGTCAGGTATGCCTGTGTGGGCGGGGCCTTTGGGGTGTGTGGGCGGGGCCTGTGGGTATGTGTGGGTGGGGCATGCTATTCCCTGCCTACTGCTTCATCCGGGTACCAGCCTGGCTCTTTCCATGCAAAGTGCACCTGGTAAATACATTTTACTTGGTTTTTGGCTTCTCGGATATAAGGAGATGTGCTTTGTGCCGGTTGCTGTGCTCGGCTCACGGTTCTACCCATTTCCCTCCAGGTACATCTATGGCAGGGTTACTGGGAAGCTCATCCATCTCTATGTATTGCACTGCCCTGGTCGTGGGGGGAGAGGGAACTGAATGGCCTGTCCCTCCGGACAGCCTCCGACGCCCTTTGTGTCTGCGAGGGAGGGGGGTGGGAGGGGGGGGGAACCTCTTGGTCAACGCCAACAAGCCCTGACACGCTCAGAAAAACCATACCCAGACGGGAGGTAGCGGGTGGGAGGCTTAGACGGATCTGCAAACTTTTTACGACCATAAAAACAGGGGGGGAGGGATGGGGGGAGTCTGCATTTAGACGAAGGGTTAGCAGCGCATCCTAATTGGACTTTGCCCGCCGCCGCCATCACCACCACCAGCACGGAAGCACACGTCCCGGGCTGGCGCTGTGGGGGGCGCTGTTGGGGCGCTGAGACGTCGGGCACCGCGGGCCTGACGGCTGCGGGGGACAGATTCACACAGACTGATGGGAGAGGAAGTGCAGAGTGCATCTTTTAAAAAATGAAAAAGGAAAAAAATAAATGGCTGATACAATGTAGTCACCAAGAACTGCTTCTGTAACATGACCATTCATTGTCTGGAACCAGCATCATCAGTCCTCTACCTGTTTCCCCATTTTCCCCTTTTTTCTGTGGTTATTTTTATTTTTTTTATTATTTTTTTACAGTTGTCCAAGGTTTTTCAGAAACTTAAATAATCCTTCTAGGAAACGATAAGTTTTGTTTAAAATAAGGGAAATAAGGTTTATTCGCAAAGTGGTGATCAAATCAGTTGAACGTGCTGTGTAACCTGTGTTGTGTAGATGTTCTGTCTCTTATTTGCATTTTCCCAAAAGCTGGTTAAAAGGTACCTAACTATTAATCCGCTCCAGCCGTAAAACTGTGAGGAACCTATCCTAAGCAATGTAGACAATATAAGCAATGTAGAGGAGGAAGGCAGGCTTTTTTTTTTTTTTAATTAAAACTAAACTTTTTTTGTATTAAAGTTGCCATATGGAGAAGCAAGGTCATTTTTCTGGTTGACTGATACTGTAAGGGGAGATTTATCAATTTGCTGCTATTGCCTCTTTTAAATGCGTTTGCTTCGGATTTGAAGACGAAATGTGAGATGTATTTAAAAAGCCATAGGTGTTTAGTTTTACGCACTTCTATGGAACTGAAATTTAATCCTAACAGGTTAGTTTTGAGGAATTATTTTACAAGAACGGCCTTGATTGATATGTATAGTGAAATTTTGAAACTACATGAATTAAAAACATCTAAAACTTGAGCTTGTGGGATAGTGTCCAGTGCCGCCCTGGATCTGTACTAGTGTCTCTTCCTTTGTCTCTATACTGAGTTCTGTTTCCTGCTGGCTTTGCTTTGTCCTCCAGTCCCTCACAAGGCATTTTGACGTCATTATGGCTCCGGCGGCTTCGGGACGAAGGCGGCGGTTGTGTTCTGTGATGCGTCGTCTCACCAGTGATAAACACACATGCATCTGTGTCGTGTGTCATTGTCATTTGGCTTGTGCTGGTAAAGGGGACCGGGGCCTGCTTCTGTCCCATGGCTTGCGGGGAGCATGCGTTGAGTGTCACCGTAAGGCCACATCGGTCTCCAGGCACGGCAGGACCGCGTGCCGTTTTTAATCGGGGTTAATGGAGCAGTGCTTGTCTGCCTTTTCTCACCGTGAATTTTTCACCCATTACAGTATAAGGCTGTATTTATAGTCTCTAGGTTTTGTCCTGTTAAGAATTACTTGTGAGCATTTTAATGTAACGGCCTGTTTGTAGTCGTGAAGCGATGACCGTCCGTCATTTTCTTTCTTTCCCTCGATGTTCACGTCGCTCAGCGGGAGCCTGCGCCTGTAGAGGACTGTGCCGCATTAGCTTGCCATTTTCCCTGCCAGGGCTAGGATCTCAAAAGCTTTTTTAAAAGCATAATTTAATTGTTCTGCTCAAAAATTGTCCAGCTCGCACTTCACAATTCGTAGATGTGGCCGGCAGCTGTCTGTCTGAGAAGGTTTCGCTGTTTGACCTGAGGTCATAAATGTTGCTATGTGTTCTTTCATGTGAACACCCACCCACTTTGCATTCCTGATATGGTTTTCATATTTTTTTTCTAGTTTTTTCCTTCACCTCTCCATTGTCCATGTTTTAGGCCATTTTTAAATCCACTTTTTAATTTCCCATATGTGATTGTAGACCTGTTTAAATTTAGCCATAAGAATGTAACAAAGGGGAAAGACTGGGATAGAACTCCAGCTTCTGTATAAACAGGGAATGAAGGGTACACCTGTAAGAGCCTTGTGTAATTTAATCTCAAGACTGCAATTTTTCCCTTAAGTGTATTGCTGGTAGGATGTTAACTTATGTATCAGACGTATCACTTTTATTTTTCGTTTGTGAATGGAAAATAAAAGGTTTTGTACCAAGCTGCCAATGAATCGTTTTTCTCCTTGCTTTTTTCTTTCTCTTCTAGGTTGTTTTTTGAGGGCTTTGAAATGAACGTATTTAGTAGCTTGTCTAACGAGAGATGATTTTTCATATGAATTTTATTGAAATGTCAGCACGATATAGAACCAGGCAGATGACCCATTTAAATGACAAATGTCTAACATTTCTTACACTCGCAGACCAGTAAAAGGCTCGTTGCCAGTATCGGCCCTATTTCAAAATGTTAACTGTCAGATATGTTGTCCATTTACTAGACGTTTTCGTTCTTTTGGAAAGAGTTCTGTAATGTACGGAGAAATTCATCAACGAATAGGGGGGTCAATCTTATATTGGCATATTTTCTGAAAACGTAACTTAATCCTGATTTGACTTGGTAGGAAGATAAGACTATTAAAGGTTATGAATAAGCTTGTCGTAACAGTGCTAAGACACTTCCAGAGACTCGGCCATGAGGCACAGCTTACCCAGCGGAGTCACATACTTATGACGTAATATTATGCGCCAGCGATATTTGAATTTGGGTCGCCAGCTGAACGCTGTGTTTTGAAATAATCAGTTTGATAAGTTTTGTACTGTATTACGAAACGAAGCATTTTGCAGAGTCTTGCTATAGACAGTATTTTAAAGCAGCATATGCTGATATCAGGCGCAACAAAAACGAAGCCGGTGGATCACTGGCTGACAACATTCATTGTGTACAGCGGTTGTCATTTCTTAAGAAGGCTGATGATCATGGACTGACTGCGCAACCGTGCAACCTTGTAAACGATGTCTGAAAAAGAACAGCAAGAGGGAAACGTTTAAAGGTAGGTGGATTTACCTTTAGGTGTCACTGCTCTTACTAGATGTTTTGGTGTAACGAAACATAGAAACGCCTTCGGAGAGCTGGGTGGTGATTATCCAACGGGAAAAGGCCACCACGACCCGTGAATGCTTGTTTAAGTGAATATTATTTAAATTACTCTTAATTACTGCTCTAATAACAATGGATAAAATGTTTATACGCATTACCTAACCGGTGTTATGCCGAAAAAGGCATCCCTGCCGTAGAATGCATGCCTGTCTCTAAATGACCGATTGGTCGCTGATCTGAAACGAGTTGAGCTACTTTGTCGAGTTAGGCTATCGTAGTGCTAATCAATAGCCCCCCAAAACCCGTAAAACTCTAACCCTAACCCCCTAAAACCCTAACCCTAACCCCTAAAAAACCCTTAAAAGCTCAACTCGTCGGAACACCAGCATGCATTCTAAGGCAGGGATGCCTTTTTCGGCAGGGATGCGTTTTCTGGCATAACACCTGCATGGTACCATTTCTCAGATAATGGTCAGCATTTAAGACAAATTTGTGTATCATTAAACAAATGAAAATTATTTTACTGTCAGAATTGTACGGCTGTACTCGTGAACTGATAGGACCCTGTATGCAATACAATTAGCAATTTGGAGACTTTTTTATACCTGCAGAAATAAGGCTGTTCTCCGTCCACAGTGGAGGGATGTCGGAGACTATAGAGACTCTGGCGGAGAAAGAGGCTGCAGCCGAGCTGAAAGGGGGCAGTAATGTGGACCACGAAATACAGCTTCCGCTAAATGCACAGTACAAAGAACCTGCGGGGCAAGATCTGCAAGGGTGGGCAGTTCCTGTCATAACTCTGGCTTTTACATTAATCTGCTCAGCAGTTCCTTCAGCCAGTTACCCATTGAGTGTGGGTAAAGTCACATGATTTTCTCATGAGGCAGAGCAAGGCCCAGCCTAGGCAATATGACTGTAACATGATTATATTGGTCCAGTCTTTTAAAATATTCCTTTGCAGTCTCCTGTACATTTTTGTGTTAGCTTAAAAGTAAACTCCTTCCTGGTGACTTTCCAGGCTAGGGCTTTCACCATCGCTGGCTTCTCCAGAAGGGACAGGGCTTCTGTCGTTGCCATGGGAGATGGTGGCGCGTATCGTCTCCCACCTTCCAGCAGAGTGTGTCATCACAGTTCTGCCCCAGGTAAGCAGGCGTTCACTGCCTGTCAAGGTGATGGGGAGGCCTGCACCCTCCCCCAGACAGCCTAGAGCACAGGTGGGGGTCCAGCTTGGGCCAGATGCCAGTCCATCACAGGGCACAGGTGGGGGTCCAGCTTGGGCCGGATGCCAGTCCATCACAGGGCACAGGTGGGGGTCCAGCTTGGGCCGGATGCCAGTCCATCACAGGGCGCATGCATGCACACGCACAGTCACACACCACTGGCAACTTAGAGAGACCAAGCATCCTGACTGAATGTGTTTAAACTATGGGAGGAAAAGCAGCTGACATGGAGAGAGCATGCAAAGTGAGGTGTCATTTCGCCGTCATTCCATATATTGTGAAAAATTACAAATTTTGGATCTGCTGTGGGTGTTTGTGAAAGACGATCAGAATCGAACCTTTAGGTTCAATATTAAAGGCACAAGATGTGTCAGATTAAAAAAAAAAAAAAACACGTGGCTCACAAAGCCTTGAGAGGCGATTGCAGATTTTTTTTGCAGGGGGTTGGTTCACAATGATATTCATTGCTTCCTAAGCATAGAACAGCATGCTGTTTATCAGCTATCAGCTAATTGAGTCTGACTGATGCAACAAGAGTTATACTGCCGGCAAGTCTACTGCACTGATATAAATGTATACATGTGCAAGTACAGTGTGAACAGGTTCCATTTCCTGTTCCTGTGCCTCCCCCTTGCAGGTCTGCCGTGCCCTCCGTGATGTCGGCACAGACAGTGCTGCCTGGCAGCTGCGGGCTCGCCGGCTCATTGGGCCCCAAGCCTCTTTCCCCCTGGGGCCGGTGGACGGCTTTGACTGGCCGGCCGCCTGCCTGGAGATGGAGCAGCTCATCGGCGGCTGCCCATCTGCTGATTACCTTCGCTATATGAAGCTGTCAGAGACGCATCCAGATCCTAATCTCATCGGTAACATGCA
>JAODJU010000045.1:10455988-10467241 GCA_026776725.1 Gnathonemus echidnorhynchus | reverse complement strand
ATTTAAGTAATATTTTTTCTAGGAAAAAATATAGGCCCGCTCACTTTTTCAATGGCCCGCCCAAAATACAATTTCTGTCTACGCCACTGGTCCAGGCAAGGTAGGCATGGATTACTGCCATTCCTGCCCCCATTGGTGCCCTTGTTGAGAATCCCAATGCATGGCTGATGGGATTGAGCGAGTCTGCATTTGGGGGGGGGATCTGCCCTGAATATTGCACTCAACTCTGTAGTTAAGCATGCCTACCTTGTACTTTTCTACATACTAATCAGAACTCACTTACCATATTAAAGTACACACCGGCAATATTTGATCCGTATTCCCCTTCCTTACAGTCCACCATGTTCATTATTCATTCAGGCTGTATGAGAGATATACACATAAAAGCAAGTTTTCCTACTGAAAATGTTTTGCTTGCGTGTTACTGTGTTAACATACTGTCAGTTACAATTTAATTTTGTGATAAACAGGACCAAGGTCAGTCCTGTGAAATCTCATAGAAATGTCTTCAAAAAGGCACAGTATAAGAGGTCCTAAGTAGATTAACTGTTAATACATTTTATTTGAAGCAGTAAGTGCAGTGTCTTACAGTAGACAACAATATCAGTAGCTATTTATTTGTACTAATGATTTGAGGAAAACATTAAAACCTCAAAAGTATAGCTGTATACTTTGAAATACAATTAAACAGTAAACAGTGTCCATTTTATAGCCTTCTATTCAAAGGAGGGTTAGGGTTTAGTGTTTTGTGTCTGATATTTCTAATAACTGAAAATAAGTGGGTTTGGTAGAGCTATGAAAAAAGACCTTACAAACCTATAAGACAGGTGTAGGCAACCCAGATCATGGAGTGTTGGTATCCAGCAGATTTTTTCCTTATGAGTTACTATCTGCCTGAGATTAGGTGTGGTTCATCAGAGACCAGAGAAGAGGTAAGGAGTGCATTCTTGATGTTGGAGGACCTGCTTGCAGGACTGGATGTAGGTCAATGTCGTACCCACCATGGGCCTTGCTCAAGGGCGCAGTGGAGTAGAATCACTCCTGGCATTCACGGGACCTTCCAATTGCCAGCTCAGATCCCTAGCCTCAGAGCCACCTCTCCGCCCCTATCAGAGACCTGGTAGGATAGAAAAGCTGTATACAGGCACTCCAGGGTTAGGGTTGCCTACCCATGCTGTAAGCTGATCTCTGACCAGCTGGTCCAGATAGTTTCAATATCTGTGGGTCCCACACTCACCTGTCTGACCAAGAAGTGCTTTTTGTTTTTGTGACTGACAAACAGTGACCATGATTTGACTGTACATGGACCTGGTTATCTACTTAATTATCTATAATTAATTTAATTAGATCAACAAATCTAGCACACAAAGGGATTTCACAAAGCACTTCTACTGTTTCATACCTCCTCATCGTTTCTATCAGTGATATTGAGACTGGTTGCCAATATTATTTCTGATGAATAGCGAAACTTATTTTGAAAAAAGGGTATTTAATTTCTTGGGCAGAGGTATACTTGACTCCTGAACTGGTTTATGCCTATTGCAGCCTATTAGTATAAAAGTGTAATGTGTGTAACTCACTGAAACTAAACAGATGGTAGCTCAATAAAATCAAACGAATGATGAATGAAGCTACAGTGATGTGCAGAGGGAACATTAGAGAATCGGGGGTCTGTTATAAGGTAACAGTCCATTTAGGGAAGTCATCCTCTAGAAATCCTTTGCAGATAGGAGGTGGTAGTCGTCTTCTAATACCCACATGCATGGAACCACATGTGCATGGCAGGTATCCCTTTTCAAGGCTTTAAACTCAGCAAGGGAAGACTCTCCCACCCACGTAGTTGGGGCAATCAACACTTGTGAGCCGTGTCTTGTGGCCAACGATGAGGAAACTATGGTTTCCACTGGCCTGATCACCCCCTGTTGGTCCGTGGCAGCTTCCCAACATGTCATTGTGTCATAATAGGTAGATTCCCATGGAGAAATGAATGTCAAACCCTTAGCACTGTATAAATGGTATAGGTTAAAACATCAACACATCTCTCTCCATATCAGTGTTGGAAAAATTTGAAGATGGTTGAAACAGGCCACAGTCCAGTATAGAAGGACAGCAAAATAATACAGGCCTATGACCTTACCAGGATAAGTGGTTCGAAGATGGGTGGATGGATGAAACCACACAGGTAATGAATATCCTTTAAAACATAAAAAGCCAGATCTTGGGTTTTTCTGAGGGTTTTGCTTAATTATTAATAATTATGGTTATTAAAATGTGGCCATAGTGCTTCCTTACTCATGGTGAGATCACAATAATGTATGTCTGCGGTCCCAAAGCCCATAATCTGTCGCCTCTCTGTCATTCCTTCCCAAATGTCAAACTGATGGCGTCTGGATAGCGTCTGCTGACCGGAAGAATTGTCACACAGGCACGGGACAATGCACACTTTGTGCGGAACTGGCTGAGGAGGAGAGGGAGTGAAACGGCAGGAATCTGAGGGCAGGAGAAAAGCGTGTATTGTATTGCACTCTGAGGGAAAGTTGTGGAAATGCAAAGGTGTGCAGATAAACCTGGAATGAGATGTGCCGTGACACAGCTGTAAAGCCCGGCTTACAGACGGCAGATATTAAAGGTAAATCGATAGTCTTTCTTTAAAGAAAGAGAAGGAGCTCCCACAAAGCTGTACTGTGTACAGGGGAGGCACCCAGGCCATAAAGTCTACCCCTCCTTATCTCTCTCCCTGTTTATCTGTTACGTTTCTTTGGAAACCTCTCTCACCGTCAGCCACATAGGCTTGCAGGTCTAATTGAGGGTCTGCACTGAGCAATGCATCAGCCCCTGACCCTCACTTTTTCAAAAACAGGAAGCAGTTCTCTGCTGATGGAGATTGTTCTTGGTGGTGGGTTATTTCCGAGACCGTGGAAATATTCAGACGGCTGGCCACTTCCTCGTGACCGCTAACTGTTCATCTGAGATAGAGCCCTTCTGAAGCACCACCTTGCTGGAGTTAGAAGTGTGACAGGCCGCTTCCCCTGTTCCACTTATGCCGGTGGAGTTTTCCAATATATTTCTCCTGTTCAAATAACTATTACATGATTCAGATAATCAGCTCATAAAACTAATGACCTGTAAATGCTAATGATGCATAGAATAATTTCTTGAATTTAGATTACAATATACATCTTATTCTAAAGCATTGAAATATCTGTTTCATGCATACTGAAGGAGTTATTTTTATTCTCTCTATGTATTAATAATAATAATAATAATATAATAATAATAACAACAACAACAATAATAATAATTATTATTATTATAGAAAAAGTGTTGGAATCCGAATGATGCTGCATTTTTTTGCACATGTTTTTGTTTGTGGTCATGGTTACATTTTCTGGGTGATGTCAGTCAAAAATTCTTTCTTTACACAACCAAATGGGGAGGCAAAGGCCGTGGTGTAGGGCTGCTGTAATCAGGGAAATGAAAGGGCTAGAGAGTGACGCACGTGAGATGTGTCAGTTCGAAACTTGGGTCCCCTGAGTTCTCTAAATGAGGGCCAAAGACACTTGCTGCATGTTGTAAAATATGCATTTTATTGCAAAAAGAAATGAAAAAGAAACATAGCATGACATGGGAAATTTGCTGAGGAGATTGCCTGCTGTTCTCATAAAGCATCTTTGGTAATTGAAAGGTATTTCAGTAAAAAAGAAAATGCAGTCCTGGACAGTGCTGGTGTAATGCGAGCGATGGCTGTTGCGTCATCACAGCAGAATGTTCTGTATAAACTTTGTAAAGATGCTTATAAACACCAGCTGCTAAAAGTATTAAACGTGTATAATAAGCTTTTGATTTCTGGTAAAATGTCTGTGAAATGTATAAAGGAGACTGTAGAAGAAGGGACTTGCTTTCTAGGGAGAACCAGCTGGCTCTCTTCTTGCTGTGCTTTCCTCTCGATATTCGTTTGTTGTCGCATCTGTTTGTACAGCATGGATCCCTCTGAGGACTGGGGGCTTTGGCTCAGTAGGTGGAATACCTGTAATGTCCCCAGCGCCCCCTAGTGGCGCGGGGCTCCTGTTCCTGCTGAACTGAGCCAGCTCCGGTGAGACGCTGATTATCAGCGCAGCAGGCACGGGAGACGAGCCCACGAGGGATCGGAAGGTTGCTGCCAACGGCTTCGCGGGAGCTGTGAGACCCTGCAGGTGCTGGCTAGCTGAGAGCCCCATCACACAAATGGGGTGGTAAGACCCAAGTACAATGCAGTGCACTTTACACACTGTCTGTGTACACACACACATTCTAACAGGGATGGATGTTTATTGAGAGTCCATGGAAATGTTTTCCCTGTGGAGGACTACGATTGTGTGAGAGAGGTGGATAATGCAGTCTTTAGAGTTTTGAGAATGACTGAATAAGGGATTCGCATGAGAATAAAGGTACAGGCTGCAGGACAGAGGGAGAGATGGCCTATGGTTGAAGGTGAAAAACCAGACAGCCAGAGTTCCTCTGGCCAGTGCTAGGGTGGCATAGTAGAGCAGTATAGAATTAAGCCGGCCTGGATACAGCAGGGCAGGGGAAGGCCCTAATGCAGCAGAACTTAACCACTGTGAACATGGATGGAGAGCACAGTGTTCACATGTGCGCTAAGTCCTGATGCAGATGAGGCCCGTGGCGCTCCTTCCCTCTTCTCGACCGGCCAATGAGCTTCACACACCTGCCCGCTGCTCACTTCATGTCAGCCATTGGAAATCCCTGGCAATGTGATTCAGTCCCTAATCCCAAAATCACTCTGCCAGGAATTCCCCTGGCCAGCAGTACGGATGCTGGAGGGGTGGGGGGCGGGTTCCAGGATCAAGTTGCTCTTTTGTGCCATGACTTGGGTGGTCGGGGGAAGGGGGGCGCCAGAGAATGGCAACAGCGGCAACTTCTAAAGGTGTCGGTCCATAATTAGTAATAATAAACCAGAACAAACATAATAAACGAACTCGGGTCATTTGACCATCCGTCTGTTCGCTCTTTTGTTTGCTCACCAGTTTCTTTTTTTTCCCAGGCCGTGGTCAGTCAGTATCCTCCTCTTCCTTTTATTTCCCACTCAAGCTGCCTGGTAGCCCCCTACGGCCTCATGAAGTCAGCATTTCAGTTACAGAAGCCTAGGAGCAGCCAAGCAGGGCCACTCCCGAGCCCAGCAGCACCAGCCAATGCTGATAGCTTTGAGCTGCACATTCGCCTACAGGTATGGGTCCAGCAGGTGAGCCTCACTAGCCGCTCTGCGTCTCGCCTCCTTCTTGTGCTCGCTCCCGCTTTCCTGTTTGCAGCATGTCACTCACCCACGCAGGTAAAAGCCAAAAAGTGCGCCCCCTCAGGGTCTGGAGAATGACGTGCAAGTCAGGATGCGCGTCTGGTGGGTTAAAAGTGTGCTGTGAGCGTGACTGTATGACTATAATCTTGTGGGCACGATAATAAAAATGTGGAATTGTTATGAAATACGCGTATGTTGGGAATATAATGGGTACCTACTCATGCTTACATGGTATAGTAAGTAACAAGCTACCAAATATCAATACACATATGTATGTATGCATAAACGTTTTTAAAATAACTGACATCTTTCATCTGGGGAAATTCCAGACCTCAGCTAACTTCCTCCACAGGCTAGAGTCCCTTTTTCAGAGGCTCAGAATGGAGGAGCTCTCACTCATAGCAAGCTTTGTATGAGCCCGGCAGAGTTTATGTCGACATGTGAGTGGGGTTCACTGCTTAGAACTGTTCTGCAGGCTTGTTAGGTTTGGATCCCCAGATTGTGAGCTGAGACTCGACATGTTGGCTGGTTATTCATTGGTTTGCTGCCATAGCGACATTTTTGGGTTTTGGGGTATCCACTGAAACATGGGAGGAATTAGCAGATCGCTATGGGCCTGCTGTCTGCCTGCTTTGTTTTCTCTGCCTGGTGTTGTTCACTGCTGGGCAGAATGTGGCTACTGCCTCTCCTGGTTTCTTCTCGCTTTCAATTCCCCCTCCCCACTAAACATGCCCCTGATCGCCCATGCCCATGAAGTCATTCAAAACTTTGCCTATTTTGCCGCAAATGCGTTATGCTGTCTGGGTGTGTCTCTCTATGTTGCCTGAATTATCTCACCTGCCTTAGGGTCGATGCTGCCTGAGTGTGTCTCTCCTGTCATAGGGGCTATGCTGCCTGAGTGTGTCTCTCCTGTCATAGGGGCTATGCTGTCTCAGTGTGTCTTTCCTATTGAAGGGGCTATGCTGCCTGAATGTGTTTCTCCTGTCGTAGGGGCTATGCTGCCTGAGGGTGTCTCTCCTGTCGCAGGGGCTACACTGTCTGAATGTGTCTCAGCTATGCTACCTGAGTGTGTCTTTCTGGTCGTAGGGGCTATGTTGCCTGAATTGTCTCACCTGCCTTAGGGGCAATGTTGCCTGAGTGTGTCTCTCCTGTTGTAGGGGCTATGCTGTCTGAGTGTGTCTCTCCTGTCATAGGGGCTATGTTGCCTGAATTGTCTCACCTGCTGTAGAGGCTATGCTGTCTGAGTGTGTCTCTCCTGTCACAGGGGTTATGCTGTCTGAATGTGTCTTAAAATTAAGTGAACTAGAAGCTGCCTTAGAGCTGAGGGCACCCTTTCTGAAAGACAGGTCAATGGAGTGAAGGAACAAACTCCAGGTTGGAGCTAACAACTCCCTCTTCCACCCACTAGCACTCCACCGTCCTACATTTGATTCCCGATTATGTAGACTTCCTCCTGATACCCACACACACGTCACAGGATGGAACAATGGGTCCTAATGAGCACGGGGACACAGGAAAACCTTCTGAGGTCCACAGGTTGGGTAACATCACTGTGGCACTGTGGATTTCAGGGCGCTGGTCACGGCAGAGCTTACGCACCCTGTGGGGCATCGTGCCGAGACACGCCCCTTGCAAAGTGGCACAGGCTGTGAGCCACGCTTATGCTCACGTGACACTCCTGAGTCATTGGGCGTACGTCTGGGCGCAGTGCCTCAGAGCTGCACTAGGAAAGACCCTCACTTTGCCGTCCCAAAGAGTCCTGCATCTTCCTCTGGCCAGCGTTGAAGTGCTACATATCCAGTGTATCGCTGCTTTCAGATTTGTATTTATATACATTTTACTTTGAATTGGTGTTTCGCTAATTTAATAATTGGTACAGAAATATGCATAGAGGTTTAAAGGCTTCTATCCTTTTTTCCTTCCTGTCCTATTTTTCATGTGTTATGGCATGTGGTCTATCAAAAAAGCTTTAGAAAGGATTTGGGATTTGTCATAATTAAAGGCCATTTATGAATTTACCCTGCACAGATATTTTTGCTATAACTAAACTATTAATAAACACAAAGACATTTGAACCGTCGTGGGCTTATGTAAACGTGTAAATATGCAAAAAAGACCTAATGCAGCCTAACACGGTGGCATTTGTGTGTGACTCATTACTCGCAGATAGAGCGATGTGTTGTCTTTGATATTATCCGCAACTTCTCAGCTTTGAATGAGAATGTGCCGGCTGCTGGTTGCCTTTCCTCTTTTATGTTGTAGTGTTGTTAAATAAGAGGGGTTTGGCTACATGTTACAGAGAGTTGATAATGCCACACGAATCACGGAATGACACGGTAAAGACACAGAGTGATCCTGTGCTGCCCCGAGCTTCTCCATGTGCACCTCCCTACCCACGTACCACAACCTGAACGTGTGTCTGTGTTCTGAGGGCAGTGAAGGCTGGAAGGAACTGGACTCAGTACCCAGACCGCGCTCTGAAAACCATCCCTATACATGCACCGTAGCCATGACCCGCAGCCAAACCCCAATAGCAAGCCTATACTTAAAAATGTCAGGAAGCTGGCTCAGCTCAGAGACCCACCCCTCACCCCAGACAGACCATCCAGCTCCAGTTCTGCAGCTGCCCACCAACCCCTGGACCACATCTAGACTCGATCCAAGGTATTGCTCAAGCTTTAATGTGCACAAAATTTAATTATCGTAGCAGTGTCCCCACACACACAGAAAGCACGCAAGAGCTGGTACTGGAGCCGTCACTAACCCAAAGCCAGCTGGTGAGCCTTTGAGTCGAGACCACTGAGTAAGGGTAGTGGGTACCTGCTCAGCGGAGGTCACTATGGAGGAGGTTCTGGCCTGAGAGCTACGAGAAGCAGCACTTACTGATTCCCTTTGCATTCGTTTTGTTTCCCTATAACTGCTGAATTTCAAAGCCAGAAACATGTTGCCACTTTATGGCCAGACTGCGGAACCTTGTCCAGCAGTACTAGTCATAGTTACATTTAGCACACACATGAACTTTGAGTAAAGCTAATCTATTGTTTTACATCAAAAAAAACACACACCGTGAAAGCAGCAGCATACTCTGACAGCGTTTGCACACTATGTAAGAGGAAGACAGCCAGAATTGAAATACACATACACGAGGCATACGCGTATTTTAAACTCTCATGAAAGTACAGATGTTCTGACAAGTAAAACCAAAACAACAGAAAGCCACTGTAACCTCCAAGTTTTTTTCTAGAAAAACTACTCACTGGAACTGTTCAGCGATGTTAAGGCTGCACACGTTTTCACGCTGTACATACCCACAGTCGGCTAGCTCATAGATTCCACAGCCACAACCCTGCTGGGCTCCTCTGAGCTTCTTCCATCCAGACGGCAGGCAAGTGCGCACCGGAGAGCCAGACGGGGCGAGAGTGAGCTCCCGGCCAGAGGAGGGAATTCCTTTTTGTCGGCGTCAGAGCCCACATCCTCCCCTCATTGGGACGGCGAGTCACAGGAAGGGGCAGGGAGGCCACAGAGCCACACAGCTGGGAGTAGAAGGGCAGGGCTCCGTTTTTTTTTCTTCTTTTTTTTGTAGAGAGACAAAGTCTAACTGTTTGCAGAGCTCCAGTCTGACCTCCCCTCCGGCTCCTTATCATGCACGGGGGCCTCAGGCTGTCCTGCAACTCCCCCCTTAATTAAACCTTTACTTTTTTTGCACCTATTCTAAAAATATTGTTTATACTTTGAATATAATAGGAGAGGTGGTTTTCTGTGTGTTTTCAGATGAGTCAGGTTTAATTATACGTTTTTATATACATGAGGGAAGAAAAACATAGTACTTAATGTCATGGTACTTGATTAACAAGATATTCTACTGTCATAACTTGTTTGATGTCAGTATTCATTTAAGCTGTACGTTTGATCTGACTGGCAGTCGTTATCTACAGTACGTTTAATTCTGACTATATGTATCCTAAACTAGGTGTGTTTCATGTTGAGCCGTCATCTTGCTTGCAAACCAATGAATGGATGCGCTATTAGGTGTTTTACGACCCTGCACCCCCAACCCCCCACCTCTCCTGCTCTCCATGACCTCCTCCCATCCGGCCACGAGCCTCGAGGCTTGTGAGAAAAAGAGCCCGCTCTGTGGGCCACACCCCTCCGAAGCACAGTGAGCGCGTCACACATTCCTCACACACACGCACACCGCACACATCTCTCGTCTCCTGGCAACAGGCTGACATGCACACACAGGCTCTGGGAGGCGTAGTCGTGTGAGCGCATGCATGTGGGTCATACAGCTGCCTAAAAGATGCGCTTTGGGGCAAATGTACAAACCTCGGTGTATCTGGGTCACCCGGGGTGATACTCTCAAGTTTATTGTATTTTGATGGAGAACTTTTATTTTATGTCTTACTGTAGATTAAGCGGGAAGCCATTTATACTCACTCCGATGCATATTTACTGGCTTGTACTAGAGCCTAATGATGGTGTTCAGATTTAATTTAATAAGGAATAATGCAGTATATACAATGTCCTGTAAGAGACCCAGATCGGATGTCTGGCTTGGTGCTGGAGGTAGTATTGTCTGTTTGTGTCTGTGATTCAATACTGATGACTGTTCATTTTACAGGCGTGCGTAAATATGTCCCTGCTGTGTCACACCATTGCCCCTGTCAGGTGCGTGTCTGCTGTATATAACCTTACTGGATGTGCAGCCGTATGTGCATGACCCTCAGGGGTCAGGTCGCTCTCTGAGGCCTGCGGTGTGATGGCCAGGGCTGGTGTCAGTGCGCTCGCCTCATAGACAGTGACTCACACATCTATAACCATCTATGATCTCAGATCCAGAGCTTGCAAAAACCCCTCGGGTTGTCATGGCAACATGGAAGTAATTATTCATGTGTATGAAACAGGAAACACTGAGTTGAAGGTCCACCCCCTCCCCGGAACAGCACTTCCTGTGATGAAAATGTTGGATTGTAGGTATATCATCACCTCCTTATTTTGGGGTTTTTCAGTCTAGTCTGAGTCCCTCTCAGTCCTGGCCATGTGAGCTCAGCTTCCTGTCTCTGCAGAGCATGGTCCAGAGCAGTCTGTACTTAATCAAGAGGCCCAGATTGGGTCCAGTCCCATTTAGTGGTAATGGTTTTGTCCTTATTTTCACTCTCTCTCCTTCTCCTTCTCCCTGGTATTTATAAGCTGGCAGTCGCCATGGAGACAAGACACACAAACAGTACAGCAGACAGGAAGTGTGATCAGAACCACAAATGGCGTCAGCGCGGCTCCTGCTCTCATGCACTCGCTCTCCCCCTCCAGCATGGACACTCGTGTCTGCGCCACAAGCGTGTGGCTACTGCTGTCTTTCCTAGTGCCGCTTCGCAAACTTTTGTTTTAAATTGTGATTTTACCTCTTTAACGTTTATAAAGTTAATCCTTTATAAAATACTACTTCTGGGAGGTAGAATGTCTTTCTGTTTTATGTGTTTAAACCGCAGCAGTTTTATTTCTGCTTTTTAATGGCAGAAAATGCGTCCGGCAGGGTCTGTTGTGTTTTACGACATGGGGTTGAGAGCTGCACGCACTGAGGGCATTGTTAACCTCCAGTATGCGTGCTGTGAGCCAGAGTGCATGTGTGTGCGCGCGCATGTGTGCGCATGTGCCTTTATTGCAGTGTGTTACATCAGATTCTTTCCCAGCAGTTACTACTGTACATGCTGTTTTTTTTTTTCTTTTCTTTTTTTTCTTTTTTTAAGTGGAGGCTAAATATACTTCTCTGGAAAAACCCCTCTACAGCAGACCTCCCTTTTTCCCCACTGCCTCCTCCCTCTAAATATATCCACTCTGCTCCCTCCATTGGTGTGTGTACCTCTTTCCTCCTCTCGCTGAAAGTGTTTCCTCCCCTCCTAAAAATCTGTCACTTTGGGGCATTTGGAGGGGGTCAAAGCCTGTCTGAAAACTGAGGCATAGAGCCC
>JAODJU010000045.1:10431790-10455888 GCA_026776725.1 Gnathonemus echidnorhynchus | reverse complement strand
CCCCCCCCCCCCCCCCCCCCCCGACACGGTGACACTATGACTGCACACCTAGACATCATTTGCGACGTTCTTGAGTCCCAGCTTTTCCTTTGACCCATGACTTTTTCACCCTCCACAGTAGGTCGTCCTCTCCCCTTCTATTTTACTTTTAGCTGCACACAGTCCAGTGGGGTCACAGAACTTTGATGCCAATAAGCCACTGCCCCCTGTTGCCCCTCTCTGCCTGATTGGCTGGGTGCTCCTTGCATTGCACGTTGCAATCAGGGCCAAGATCAGATTGCAATTGGCACACCTCTGCAGCGTTTATATTTATTGTCTGTCTGAAATGATGCATCCAAATGGCCGTGAAGCCTACCGCTTCGCCTTGGAGGTGCTGAGAGCGTTTCAGTGTAGACAGTCACTGGAGAACAGTATTGTGTTCGAGACCACCTTATTCGAGTAATAGTCAAGGCCACATCATTAACAAATGTAGTCCAAGTCTAGTCTGAGTCCAACAGGAGGGTGAGCCCAAGATGAAACTGGGTCCAGTACCAAAGCTGGGCAGCCAGGCCCAAGCCCAGAAAAACACAAGTTCAATTCTAGACCATAAATCTGAATTTTTAAAACTATGAAGTGAAGACAAAACAAATATTTCAAATTTTTACATTTAAATAATGTATTTTAAATAAGCACCAACTCAGAAATTATTTTCTGCTCAGAAATGAGTGATATATCAAACAGAAAGGTAGCAGAAACACACCTCCACTGCATCATGTAGTAATTATTAATTTCCTTGTAACATGACTGTCGTGCCGATCACATTTGACATTGATTCTGGAACCGGACATAATGAGGATGGGAGTTAACTGTGTGGGTGGGTGTACAATGCTGAAAAACACTGAGGCTAGTATAAAAAACCCGGCGCGGGGGGGGGTTCAGCTGCATATAGACTGCAGACATACTCCATAGACTTGGGAAGATTTTTCAAGTCTCGGGTGTTTGAGACTGAGTCAAGACTGAGTCCATTCATTTGTGAATTCAAGACTCGATTGATGTCCAAGTCCAGACTCCAAAGCATTTAATTCTCCAAAAATTCTGCTGGACAGGATCAAAAATTTGTAGAATTACAGAATATGATACTGCTAAATAAAAACATTCCAGACTTTTCATTGCAATTCTTGTTGAAGAAATTAAAAAGAAAAAGAAACGGTTAACCGTGAGTGGTCCCTAACCAGGATATAATTGTAAATGTATAAACCTTACAGTCGTCATGTGCAGGGTTGTGTCATGTGATGGACCTGCAGCTGTCATGTCGAGGATGTCATGTTACACAGTAACTGCAGGTCCAGGAGGGCCCTACTACTGTACCCCGGAGCAGTACAAATGGGTTCTAAGCCTTATAAGTGACTTTGGTCTCCTAGGCAGCCAAGCTATAAAATGAAATGCGGTCGATGGCACCTCAGGAGTAATGCAATGTCTCGAGGGCTGGACCTCGGCCACCAGCAGGCTACAGCAAGTCGACATGCAGTAGATCCTAGAAGGAGTATCCGAAAGGCCAAACCATATGTGAGAAGCAGGGACATGACAGGCAGCCCTCCTGGGTCTGAACACTGGCATCCCAGGGTCACACTCCCCTCAGCATTGATGTATGTGACCTGGCGGGCCCAGATGTTCATTGGTGCTTCTGGGGAGGCTGTGCTCTGCTGAACTTGAGGGAACCCCCCTCCTCCCCCAGTGTGAATGAGAGGTAGCCTCTTGGTGTCTGGAGCTATTTCTTATGGTACAGGAAGAAGGGACTGCATCATGGGATGGAAGCAAAAATCACTAGGAGTGAGACTGCTAGTCATTCGGCTAAAAATCTGCCGAATGTTCGCAAGGCATAGCCGTCTCCCGTCCGCTCTCACACCGCTTGTGAACCGTGTCCATCCCCATGCTCCGTTTATGTCTGTCCATATTTGGCTCCAGTTGTGAGAATGGCCTGCGATGAGAGCTTCCCTCCTGACTCTGACTCACCACTCCTCTGACTCAACGTGCGTTACCAAACATGGCGTCTCCCTGGAAACCTGCAGCTCCTCCTGCTCCGTGGACGCGGCATGCGTGTGCCTGCAGAGTGAGTTTGCACGTAAGGGTGTGGTCGGGAAGATGCGAGAAAAGAGCCTAACTTTTCGGGTATTATCCTGCAGATGCTTTAAAACTACACACTACTGTCTCACTTTTTAAAGTGACACTATAGATGTGCCCGATCGTATATTTTTAAATGTCTTTTTTATAAATGCATGTATCCCATCCAGTTTTTATTTCTGAATTTCATTTGAACATTATTTTCACAACACATTACCTCAGTACATCTCTTTTGAATACTTTGTTTTTCAGCATCAGCTGTCCAGCCTTTTGATGTCTCTTCAGTTGTGAAACATAAACGTTGTATGTGCCCCTTACGTTCATTGAAGGGAATAAAGGATCGTTTGAAAGGATTCAGTGTTTCAGACGATGGCCAGAGGCATACTGAAGCACTCCAAGAACAGGACGTCCTCTTCCCACTGTACTTGCCCCACATTACCTCAGACCAACAAATACATGCTGTGACACCATCTAGTGGCAGAAATTGTATAGCAAGCAGAGATAGTGGCAGCTTGTAATATGTCGGATCCATTAATACAGTAGAATGCATTTTCATTCATGGCCTAGGTGTAATCTCAGGCAGTGAGTGATGTGTCTTTCGAGAATGAAACCTCTGGCCTGGGCAAGCTGTAGGAATTTTGACGATGTTGCTGCAGAATGGGACCCCAAAGAGGAAGCAACCATCAGTTTTCTTCCATGAAGTTCCCTTTGTTCAGTCATGGCCAGAGGAAGACTAGAACACAGAAGTGTTATGTCATCTTCCGGCTTATGAAAAGCTTCTCGTTTCCTGTCACCTTTATTTTACCATTGCTGTGAAAGAGTTATAGGGTTGTGATCTCATCTCAGCACAACCGCAAAAGAGAAGCAGGTCGTATTGTGGAGTTACCAGTCCTCACCCTGACCTCTGACTGTCTGGCTTCTTATCTGTCCTGGCCTGAGGACCTGGAGCAGATGAAGGAGGCATCATGGGAGCAACTCGTTGCAGGTTCTGCTGTTACTGACCTTCATGTAACCTGGGCTCATTGACAGGTGGAGTGGGGAGCAGGCTTGCCGAAGCAGCCACGGGCCTGCATGAGACTGGCAGACTTGTGGGTACTGGAGTGACAGACCAAAGCTTTGACGATGACTTCACCAGGTACACACAGGCCTCCAGCTCATGCTTTATCAGGCTTTCTAGGGCTTGTGGAATGAACTACTGGACGAGTGAAGCATAATGCTGTCTTGTGAAGGTCAGACAGGCAAAGGTTTCAGGATTTATGACTTTTGACAGTTTCTGAGAGTAATCACACGATGTTGCATGTACCAAATTAAAATGATTCTAAGTCTAAGCTAGTTCTCGAAGAATCTCATTAGTGTGGCCAAAGATTAATTAAATGACTTTCTTAGTATAGGTTTGGCTGGAGAAATCACATTCCACTCTCTCTTACAGAACAGCAGCTCAAATCAAGTCACTCACACAGGAGACTGTCACGGCACTCCTTTTAAGGAGAGGCAGTTGAGTTCATAACTTGGTTTCATCCACACATCCATTTAAGTCATTCTGTTGTTGTGTCATTTTATCTTAATCATCTTGTTGCTTTTACAAGTTAGTGATTTCTTGGCAGGTTTATTTATCCAAGTTGTTCTCATTCACTTGTACTGTGTACAGTATATTCTGAAGACTTTCTGACAAATTTAACGTGAAATTATGCCTTTATCTGCAGCTCCTAAAAGTGGACGTGGCCTCTATGTGCGTGCGTATATTTATTGTTGTATATATAGAGTGTATTTGTGGTAATGAGACAGACTTCCTGCAGCTGATGTCACACTATACTGACAAAATGCAATGTGGTGTGAACTGTCACCCATCCACCAGCACTCTGTGTGAATCAGTCCTGAATGAGGTCAGTAAGGGAGGAGCCATAGAAACCTGCCACAATCATGGTGTCAGGCCTGAGAGAGGGAAACAATCTGCACATTTAATTAATGCAACAAGACATGAACTACAGCGGCGGAAATGCAACGTGACACAGCCAGACCGACTTGGTTGTTCGGGGCAGAATCGCAGATGCTGGTGGTGCTCGCCCCTTTTTCTGCAGTTCCTGCAAAAGCCACAGCATGAACACGCGGGAGAGACACAGTTCTGCTATATGTGAGGCGCTAATGAGCAACACAGGCTGCGATGAGCACATGAGTTAAAGTAAGCGACTAGAAGGTCGTCTTCTGCCTTCTGCATTGTGTGTGTTTCACAGATGCCCACAAGGTCCTCAGTTGTGTGGTCTTTCCTCATTCCATGCAAAATCAGTCTATTAGCCATTTTAAACACACGCTCGGTCCATATAAAACATGAGCGGCCCGTAATAAAAAAGGCAATGCATATTCCTCCTTTTATCTTTCTGTAAAAGGATCGGCCCTCTCAGACTCCTCTGGGTAGTTATGGGTGTAAACGCAGAGTCTGGATCGCACCTCATTCACATGCTTTAACAGCACGGTGTCACATATTTACAGGGACCTTCACATGTCACAGTGCTGCGTAAACTCTGCTTTCAAGCAGCTAATACATGACATAACCCACGTCACCTTAACATCGTCACAGCTTGTGCGCCGTGGCAACATGCCAGCGGCAACAAGACATTATTAAATGTAACTACAAAGAGCCTGTGGACCCCATTAAAGATACACAAACGTGGCCTTCACCAGCCAAGCGCCATTCCAGTATTACTGGTCTGTTGTATAAGGCAGGGTGTGGTTCTCCTTTACAGTTCTGACCTAGTCCTCTCCATTTTCGGTATGACACACCAGGCTCAAGTTGAACTATCTCACTGTCGCCCTCTAGCTGTCTAGGGTGCATTGTTTACGTTCATCTTTAGACATTATAGATCTCATAAGCGAACTGAATTTAACTGCGTACTAAAACGTTTCATATGTTTTCTAGTCAGATCATGCCATTTTTGTGTTTGTCAGTAGAAGGAGAAATAAATGCAGAACATTTTTCAATCTGTAATTTTTTTAAAAGCAGGCCGGGACTTGTAACTGATTTGGAAATCCATAGCCTGTGGTTGACTTCAGGGTAAGACCTTTGAAAATGACTTGGTAAGACGTTAGATATAACTCTGTCAGGCACTGCTCTCTGCTGCCTCGGGAAGCTGAATGTCTCCTCGCCTGCAGCTCCTTCCTCGCCAGTCTGCTTTTGTCTGTCGGGTGGTGGTTGTAAGTCCCACCTCCTTCTCTGTCTAAACGATTGACCCCTCTTCTTGAAGTGGTCCTGTCCTGAAGCAGGAGTTGTGGATTTTGGGGGAAAATTTGCTGGCCAGATGGGAAGTGGAGGTGCAGGTGGATCAGAAGTTGCTAAAGATCTCGTGCTTCTTGTTCCAGTCCATCTGAGGGGCTCTCTTCTTGGCGCGCTTGGCATGGAGCTTCTCCTTGGCCTCTGCGGCCGTGGGGCTTAGGTAGAGGCCACTTTCTTCGAACGGGTCCAGGAGGGGGGTCTCATCCTCGTCCAACACCTGGGAAACCGGGGCAGGCAAAAACTGCTGAGCAAAGCGTGTGTCTAATGATGCATTTGTGACAGAGAGGGAGCACAGCAGCCAGTGCAAAGCGGCACCTGGCCTCTCTCACCTGTCTGTCAGAACTGCTGGTGTCGGAGCGACTGGACTGTGAGGCGGAGCTGCCGTTCACCTGGAGGCTCTCGGAGCCGTTTGTAATGGCCTGGCCACTATAATCTGGCAGGGAACATAAAGTGGTTAATGTGCAGCTAAGGACATTGAATATGGACTGTGGTTGGCTGCACTGCTGTCACATGGGTTGTGTGGCACTCGTATTCACCGGCCTGTGGTTTGCGCTCATGATTTGTTTTCTGCTCTTTGTGGTCCCTGTCGGCTTAATGAGACATGCATGTGAACTTGTCGTGGTACTTCGGTGGAAACCTCAGACCTTTACCTTTAATGTGGCTCCCTGTTGGGGTGATGCCCAGTTTTTTGAAGTGCTCGTCTGTAGCCGGGTCCACCACCAGCAGGTGGGTCTCGTTCCCACCGCTCTTGATGAAAGCCACCACTTCTGAATGCCTCAGAGCTTCAATGTTCACGCCATTTACCTGCAGCACAACTCCCCCCCCCCCTCATAATTTCAGAGCTGCGAGCACAGTTATCATGAAAGATGACTAGAGTGCAGTTATAAACTGTCACCACCAGGTGGTGCCCTATGGTCACTGTATCTTAATATCTACCTGGTTAATCGTTACTCTTTTATAGATACAGATTTTTAATGAAATTAATTTATGAAATATATATGTCTCCATAATAGTTTAGAATGTTTCATAATTTGCACACATTTATTCCACAATTTTCTACAGACTGACTCTTCTTATCACCTTGTACTTGCAGCTGGGTGGGGGGTGGGGGGGTCACTAAAGCAGATATGAGGAAAAAGGGCTGTACTATTAGAGGGAAACAAAAAGATTCCAGGTTGTTTTCAACCAGTAAAAACACACATGGAGGCAGCAAGCAACCAAGAAGCCCGCCCTTGGGCCCAGTGTGCTGAGCGACGGCGCGGCCAGGCCCGGCAGCCACACCACAACAAGGCAGCTTTAACACTCGACTGTGAAATATTGATGAGTGGCCCTGGCTGTAGCCGTAGTGTGGGTTTCAGGTATCAGTGTCTCTGAGGGATTTTGTTTAATATTCATCTGGCTTTTGAGACAGGAAGGCGGCAATCAAACGTGCGCTGACCAGCCCTGAGGCTCGTAACAGCCTGGGAGAGGTTGGGGGGGCAGCCCATCCCCCCTCCCATGTACACCATGGGCTTGGAGTTAAATCACCTACGTTAGGTTACCAGTCTGTCCCATTAACACCGTCTGACAGCGAGGAAAGCCTCTGGGCGCCACAGGTCTGCAAAACATGCATGTCACTTTAACAGTGACTGTATAACATGCAGCAATTTCATCAAATGTGTGCAAAATCCTCAGCGTTACCTGCTTAGTTGCTAGTGTTGCTCATATTCTAGCTGTGTGTGAGTGAAAAATGAATTGCTGATGTTGATGTGTGAGACCAGACTGACATTGGTAGAGCAGGAGTGCTAGAGACACAGTCCATGTCATTACACTGCTCTTTTATAGCAATGCTGAAATGTGGAACGGCTTGATTCCGCTGGGTACTGAAGAGTGACACTCAGTGGTAGTGTGGGGCTGTGTTTCATACTGGAAGCAGGAAGGAAGCAAAAACATGGACCGTCTGGGGATCCCCGAGGACCGGGCTGATGGACACTAGTGTAAGGTTAGGGTTAAGCGTCATCAGTGTCTCCTGTAATATATTGCTCCATATCTTGCTTGGTTGCCATTGAACGTGAATCCTTGTTTATGGAGATGATCACTTTCCAAAATGCTGGCGGTGGGAAAAAGGGGGGAGGGTTCTGCCTGGCTAACAAGCTGCTGACAGATGAGACAGCACGCTGGAGCAATTATAGCCCATACCAATTAGCCACTCAGCAAAGCCACTCCACCCAGGAGGAAACTGCTTATTACAAGGCAGTTTGCTTGGTGTGAGAATTAATCCTAATATAAGTAGTGCATCATGATGAGGGCCTCTTCACGTCCCACTCCATGTTGTTGCACGTGGCGAGCCGAGGCCACAGCTGCCTTCGCTTCGGCCTGACGATTCACCACATGGTTCCTCCTTCACACTCGCACTCACCTCAATGAGCCTGTCCTGAGGTCTCAGCCCGGCCCGGTCTGCTGCTGATCCTGGGTCCAGTGAACGGATATACTGGCCCGGTCGGGATTTCTCACTGTGCAGGTTGAAGCCGTAGCCTGTTTCATCACGCAGCAGGCGGCACAGACGTGGGACAAGCTCTGTGGTCTCAGTCTGGTTCTGCTGCTCATTTTGGGCCTGGACCTGGGCTTTGGACTTTGACTCCTGGGGTCACCAGAAAAAACAGAGACCCATTAGTGCCTGTAGTTACAATTACATGGCATTTCTGTTACTCACACTGCTGTTGCCTGGGCATCTCAGCATGAAGTATGGGCTTGGCACACGTAGAGCTACAGGTACTGCAGCCCATCAATGGCTCATATCTGTTGACAGGATCATCAGGAATGTGTGTAGTAGTCAGTACTCTCAGAAGGATGCTAACAAAATCACTGACACATACACTACTTACCTCTTCAAAAGACAATGGTGTGATGTCTTTATGAGCTCTAAGATTTTTTTGCAAAACATGGGCTAGTCCTCTGTTCAAAGCCCTTTGGATGGTTTTGTGTGTGATACCCCTTTTAAAAAGACCCTGTCACCTGTCAGGCCTTGCATACCAAGTTAAGATGCCTGTTAAATCGATGAGCTTTGCTTCTGACAGTAGGTTAGGACCCCTGGCGTTACCTGGGGCACCTCCGTTGTAGAAAAGCTCACCCGAGAGCGCGGGATTGCTCCAACAGCACCGCCCGTCCCAAATCCTTTATTTTTTAAATGATCAGCATAGAGCTTCTGTTACTGTAATCCCCCTCAAGCAGCACAGCTACACCCAGCATGACACTAAAAATAGGGAGGATCTGATGACCCTGACGAGAGACAAAGGAAACTGACAAAGTTGCATTGTGGCATGAACTTAGAAGCTAGGCGCCCCCTGCAGGCTGCTGAGTGATAATTCTGGTGGCTTTGAACCCTGTTCTTCCTTCCGGTCATTCTGAGGGGTCAGACCTCCATCCATGTACCAACACTTGAAAGCATAGAAAGCTGCGGTTTGCCAGAGATGTGTGACTGACGCCTACCTAATTCTTCATGCATGTCAGAGGGTGGCAGATATGTCCTTCAGTGCCTATGCGTTCTGTTCATATTTGCATAAGTGAGCACAGTCAGAAAGCTGGATTGAAACCTGCTCTGATCCAGTAATCACAGTGAGGGCTCGGAATGCGAAAGAAGTCGTTCACCAGCTGAAGTAATTCCCCTGGCAGCGCAGAGAAGAAATGGGCATGACGTCATTTTCAAGCTCTCTAATATTGTACACTCTGGCAGTCAAAAGAGGAGGAATTAGCCACGACAAACAAAACAACAAAGCAAAGGGTTCGTCGAACAAATATTGTTGCAAGCCTATAATGAGAGGTTTAGAAATATGGGAGTTTCGTCTGCATTATCTCCAGAGCTGCGAGGAAAGGTCCGAAGGCCTTCAGGGGCCGGCGGTGTAGCTGCGAGGGCTGTGGGCTCAGTCCCTCCATGTGAGATGAGCAGCAGAGACCATGCAGCTGGTAAGCATTAGTGCTAAGAGACAGCTGTCCTAGCCAAGCTTCCCACAACTGCATTCACTGCCTGATCGTGCACTGTGACTAATCTTGGATCAGTCACCAGCCACCCCCTCCCACCAGCACTGAGGTACTTTATTCAAAAAAGTTCAATAAGAGTCCAACGGTACCAGTAGGTTCCAGGCTGTGGGCCTGTGTATATTCTTCTGGATGAATTAAGAGCTCACAGAGCAGTGGTCAGCACAAGTTTTGCAGAAGTGGATTATGGGGCATTTAAATGCACTCCCAAGGATCTCTTCTTGCAACATCATACCTCCACCCCCCACGCTAATAGAGGACAAGTAAAACAGAGCTAGATCAAAGGGGAATAGGGAAAGGTGCATTAAATCCTGCTATTAATTTTTATTTCCTGATGTTTTTTGATATGTCTGTGTGACATAATGTGTTCAGGCACTGGAATCAGATGTTGACCCACATACTTTTCTGCAGTGGCACAGAGCCACGTCTACAAGGAGCTCTGGGGTCTGGAAGAGGCTTGTAGCAGATGCTTCCGCTATGCAAATACCTGCTCTGTGAGGTGCGTGGAGATGCTTTTCCATTTTCTCCATTTTTCCAGAGTGCCTCTTCCTAACACAGAGCCCCCCACAGGCAGAAATGTTAATGCACCAATAAAGGCTTGTGTGGTTGTGTGTGGGGGGTGTCTTTAATATCTGCTGAGCCAGAGTGGTGTAAAAGTAAACATCTAGACATTTAATTTCTTGTATTTCCTGGATCCTGGATACCATAGAAAGCTGGATGAGGTCTTTCGAGGTGGCAGTGGTGGCCTAATGGTTGGGGATGTGCACTTATAATTGATAGATTGCTGGTTCGAATCCCCAACCAGCAAAGTACCACTAAGGTACCCTGACCAAGGTACTGCTCCCAAGGCGCTAAATTAGCTGCCCCCTGTGATATCACATGTAGTTTAAATGCAGGGGACACATTTCATTGTTGTGCACTGTGTGCTATGGTATAACAATATATCACTTCCCCCCTGGGAAATTCTACAAGCTGTGTTTCCCCCAGGAGGTCCAGCTGGCCAGCTTGTCTGAGTATCCCCTGAACTGGTACAAAGATTTTGCAGGCTTTCGGACATATTTTACATTTTTATGGGTTTTTGGAAGACAGTTAACATTCTGGTTTTCCTGCAGACCCCTGAGTCCCAGCCTGGCCTGTGTCGGCATTTTCAGGTTGTGCTGTACACCTTACAGAGGCTACATGCAACACGGCAGCAGACCTGAAGCACACAGGCATTTCCTTTTATTGCCTTTCACAATAAGACATTGTCGTACCTGCTTGTTTGTGTACATGCTGCAAAGGGCAGCAAAAGGTCTGTAAAGCCTCGGTGGTGAAACTGGATCGGAACTCCTCAATTATTCACACCGAGTCCCGATGGATTACGGCCGTCTTAACCCTTCAAAGGCCACCACCTTGCCAGCCTCCGTCCACCGAGAGTCCCCTATCTGAGGGGAATGCTCTGGGCTTGGTCACGTGTTTTTAAAATCTACACAAGCTTAATGTATGTCTGTCAGGCTAAGTCTCTTCCTGTGATGACTTTAGGTTAGTTTGTGAGCAGATGTTACATCAGTGTGACAAGCAGCATGGTACAGCAGGGTCATACCACAGAAGTAAAAAGGTTGTTTGTTGACAAAAGAGATTGTTGACTGTCGATGGCTCTACCTGTGCTCTCTAACCTGTCCCTGCTGGGCAGGCGTGACACCCACAGACCATGGGGATTCAGGGATACAGCTTCAATGGAATTCCCAAGTACTACACACCCATCAGGATGCTTCCGTGGATGTGCACAGCTGCCAGCCAGCCAGCCAAATCCCAGCATGCAGCACTCTTGCACACCATAAGTCCATCGGAGAATGCAAAATATTCCTCTGATGTACATTAGACATCATCTTTTCTCCCATTAGAGACACAAGATAGCAGAGAAAATACAAATGTTCTTTATTGTCCTCTTTGAAACGTGAATGGTTGGAAGAAATGGCCATTCTGATTTCTGTTCCTGATTCTTCTTTGTTGGTTTTTGAAGTGCCCCCCCCCCCTTCCAGGGGGGTACATGACAAAGGGGGAGCGAACTCCAGACACACACATAGCAAAGATGAGGTTTCAGCCCCAAACCACGACGGTGTGAGCTGCTGCGTCACCCAATGAGATATGACAGGGTGGAGGAATTTTTCTAATCACCTTTTCCACTTATTCTGCCCCCAAAACCACAGGAATGACCTGCAGACCTGTGAGCCATTGCCACTGGGTGAGGGGAGTGTCACAGCACTGACCATGCACATGGACACATACGTCAAACGCACTGATATCCGGTAACCTTACAACATCTGACTAATCTCTCTCTTTTCACCTCACCCTGGGTCAGCTGATGACATGTCTGAGTTATTTCTTGTCAATCCCATATACAGTATACAGTCATTGTTAAAAGGTAATGGAACTTTTCTCATGTAATATACAAGAAACCATCCTACAATCCAATACAATAAAAACTGCAGTGAAGTGTTTTTCCCAGTTCGGCTTCCCTGTCTCCATCCCCCAGCATGGCCTCCACACAGCTACAGCTGTTAGAATGACAGCATGTTCCCTGCCAGCAGCCTCAGTGGGTGGCGGAGACCCCAGGCAGCCTCCTAGCTGCCCTGATGTTAGATGAAACAAAGCAAAATCTAAAAGGGGCCAACTGCTAGCGGGAAGCAAGGTCTCCTGACCAGGAACTGCACCAAGAATTATAAGGGATACGACTTTTTGACTTGGATGGGAAAAAGGTAAATGTACAATGTATGTTTAATGTAATTATATATGTTATTATACAGCTATGACCTTTTATCTTTGAGCAGTCCTTATTCTTCTCGCCTATTCCAAGTTTATGTTCATTCTGGAAAGTTCTTTGGCTGTAATTTTAAGCTGACAGAGGGACACAAAGCTGTGCATTTGCTAGTAGTTAAACAATAGTCCCTTTAACAGGACGGTTCTTTTGGGTACGGCGGGGCTGTTGGGTTTCTCCGCACCGCTTTCCCATGGGCCCCCTCAGCTGTCAAAGCCCCTGCCTCCCGGCTTGAATTACCAAGATGTCTGCCTTCACGGCACTCTCTAGAAACCGGTGGGAGCTGACGGAGCCATTCCTCACACTGGACAAACAGGAGGGGCCCAGCTCCAAGGTGCCCACACCTCGCTGGGGCAGCACTCAAAGTGTGTTGATAAAAGAGGAGAAGCGATAACATCATAAGCGGTTAGTGGGGGCTACATGCCTGCGGGAAACTGTGGTCCTGCTAGTCACCTTAAGATGCTCCAACATCTTCTGCCTTCCTTAGAGGCCCAGCACAAACATAACGCTCCTTGTTCTTGATAGACTCTGACATCCCCATTCTGGCAGGTGTGCAGTGCTATGGTCTAATGCCTGGGAGGCTCTAACTGTGCCCTTTCCCCATACGTGGCAGCACAGAGACCCTGGGTGATACCGCAATGCTTACAAGACGCTGAACTGCTGTCAACTTTCCAAGGGCTCTCGAAGAACACAAGTTTGAAGGCTTGGGGAAAGTTTCAGAATATGCTCATTGTCTTTTCATGGCATTTCTCTCCACAGCTGGGTAAAATAACAGCACGATTTCTGTGAATAAACCAAACGAATGTTAAGGGATTCCCAGGGAAACACTGCACCTGGCAGCACGATTTTAATACCATATCAACCCAAGACTGATTATCAATGTTTCCTTACATCTGCTACATAACCACACCACCAGGATCACTGACTGGCTTCTCTTGCTGTTTCTTTTAAGCCTACAGGCAGATGTCGCAACTCCACACAAGTTATCACTGGGCTCCAGGCTTCCCTCCGGTTGGCTACCCACAGGGGGTGGGGTGGGAGTTGACAGCACTGCTGGTGAGCTTTACATAACAGCAGCTGAAATATAACCGATCTGTATAGGGCAACACACGCTGTCCCTTCCCCGACAAGAAACCTGAGCTATGAGGATCTGTAGAGACAATAGCGATGAGGGAAAGGGAGAGATTGAGTCACGGCGCCCGTTTGAGGTGATGAGCTTTTACCTATAGGTCATGTTTTTTGTAGATTACCCTTGGTACCAAAATGTTGTACTGCTCTGACATGGTGAGGCTCTGTCCTGCACAGGACGTTTCCTAGGCTTCGACCGCACATTCACACGACAGATGCAAAGCAAAAGCAATCCTGGCCAGAGAAGGTCAAACTGGTAAGCTCTCCATGATCAATGCTAAGGTGAGCGACGTTGGAGAACGAGAGAATCCTCAGGGGTTCCTAACCTCCGGTCTCTGGCCAGTATTCCACCAGGCCACAGGACGATGAGGCTTACAGAGGGGTTACTTTATTTCCAAAAGTGAACTATATATTTTCACTTTCTAATGACCCCTCATGTTCACACATTCTGTTCGCATCTGAAAATAATGGAGACGGTTTAACTTATGAAAGCGCCAATTGATGTGCCCACAGGTCCTTGAAATTTTTGTATGATGCAGTCCGGTCCACGACCATCAAAAGGCGAGGAACTCTAGGCTACAGAGTCGGGCCCTGAGCATGATATATAAGTCAGTGTAGGAAGAGGCCCACATCTGAACCTGCAGATTTCCCGTATTAGTACAAGGGAGGCAGATGCTTGTTTTCCCACACATTCTCCAGGGCAGAATATCCCCCCCACAGCCCAGAGGAAGGGGTCGGCATTCCTCCACCCCAGCCCCAGGCATCCCTTGGGCAAAGAGGGCTGGGGCCTCACATCTGGAAAGAGCGCAGCTGGCCAAGGAGATTAAACTAGAGAGCAGGAGATACTGGATATGGTGAAAATACATGCTATAAAAGCAAGACAAGGGCCCTCTTTCTAACACTAAATGTTGCTCCAAAGAAAAAAGATGTTTTTGAAAATGGGCAGGAGATGGCGCATGTCAGGAGATCTCCAACTGGGGTAATGAAACAACAGGCAATTTCCCACAACTCCCAAGGCTTAAATGTCTCTAAATGCTTTGGAACTGTTTTCTGGTTATTTTCTGCACAGATCCTTCCCATTAATTTGCTTTGTTCAATTCTTATACGTTAACCGTTGTCCCTAGAGGGCGACTGTCTCTCCCGTTCCTGAAATCCCTTCTGAGTCTAAACCTGTCTACATACAAGCTCTGCTCACCTTATGTCCCCATGAACATGCCGGCACACTGGCAGCCAGTTAGTAAGCCATCATAATCTAAATGGATGTTTTCCCTGTCACTGTTAACAGGCCGCCCCTCCTCGTCTTGAACACGTGACCTCCCCTCTGGGTGCCCTTACCATCACATGTGGGATTTTGCCCAGCTCCATTCACTCAGTCATCTCCATGAAGAGCTAACTCTAGGAAGGAGCTTGTTAGCAGGATGGGGACACCCCCGGTCTGAAACCCTGACACTGAATTGCTGAGGCGTGACACCGACCCAGAGCTGGAGTCCTGTCTGCAAGCAGCACAATGCTCTGGATTTCATGTGAGGTATATTCTCCCGGAGAGAATAAGGTGAAGCAGTACCCCAGGAACTGCCACAATAACCAGCTATGCAGAACCACAGCACTAATAAATGCATCATGTAAATTCACCACACTGGATACATTTTGCAGGTATTTTTTAACATGCGCAGCATGCAATGGATAACAAACGTGAATTGTTTGTTTCATATTAGCATCTGGATCGTGCATCATGCATAGTGGTATCTCAGGTGTGCAGCATGTGGCTGCAAACTCTGGAGTGATTTGGGGTGAGATGTGGGTTTGGGCTTGGACACCACCCACAACACAACAGTGACAAAGTCATCTACCCTTTTAACACTCTAGAAGCTGTCAGGGGCCATGACCTGAGACCAGGTCCAATGTGGACTTACTGGAGGGTTGCCACCCTTGTCCTTTTGCCCCAGGTAAGGCAAGGTACAGAGATAATTTGGGAAAGGGGGTGTTTCAACTCTCCATCTATCCATGAAGTAATGGCTCAATTTATTTGATAGGATACTGAAACACTGTCGACTAAGGGATCATGGATTCATCCATCTTCCTACCACTTATCTTGCTCAGGCTTGTAGAGAGCCTGCAACCTATTCCATATTGATACAGCATGCTAAAGTTCCTGGTCTCTAGTGCACTTTGGAAAACAGACAATTAGAGACGCCCCCTGGATTTGCTTCCAATCAGCCTCATTCAGTAACACTAGTAAGCTATGGGTAAACGCCAATGTACATTAAAGGAACAGCGTAAAAACATCCAGGAAGCGTCTTGGTGTGCACTGCTGCCTGCTGTAACCACCCAGAGTCTCTCACTGGAATCTTTGTGCAGGAAAGTGCAAAACATGCACCAGGCACAGTGCAAATTCTTTGAAATATCCAGCTGGTCCATCTGAAATGACAGGTCTCCATAGGAGGTTTTGTAATGGCTGTACTGGCCCTAATGTGTGCTAAAGGAATTGCCAGTAATAGGGGAACAGAAGGGAGCCTTGTGAGAGCTGGGTAGGCTAAAGATGGTCGGTTAAACAGGAAAGGACCAGAGCGGAGAGGTGTCACATATCGCTGAGCGCTGCCTGCATCACACAGGCTTATTAGAACAATGTGTTCCCAGCGATGCTGAGCAGCGGCTGAGGCCCCAGCGTCCTGCGCTGTTCGTTCCTGCAGTGGCAGCCTGGGAAGCCTGGAGGTAAAACCTCAGCAGCCTTGGAAACCTAGTGCCTGAATCCAGGCCTCTCAGTCTGCATCAAACTCCCAACACCAGCACACCTTTTTCTGTACTTCAGCTTGGGACTTGGGTAAACCTGGGCTCTACTTACAAACCTGGTCTTTGGATCAGTAACGGCCCACGCTAATTGCATTTCTGCTAACTGTGGTCTCCTGCAGTCTGAAAAGTGCAGTGAGCAACCTGAAGGAAGCCTGACCACAATGAAGGTCCCTCAGCCTTGGGCTCAGCTTCTCAAGCTGGGGAGCAGAGACCAGGCCAGAAGCAGGGCAGCCTGCTCCTGCATCCCATTGCCCCTGCATCCCACTGCTCCTGCATCCCATTGCTCCTGCATCCCACTGCTCCTGCACCCCACTGCTCCTGCCCCCCACTGCTCCAGCACCCCACTGCTCCTGCATCCCACTGCTCCTGCATCCCATTGCTCCTGCATCCCACTGCTCCTGCACCCCACTGCTCCAGCACCCCATTGCTCCTGCATCCCATTGCTCCTGCATCCCACTGCTCCTGCATCCCACTGCTCCTGCACCCCACTGCTCCTGCATCCCACTGCTCCTGCATCCCATTGCTCCTGCATCCCACTGCTCCTGCATCCCACTGCTCCAGCACCCCACTGCTCCAGCACCCCACTGCTCCTGCAGATGGACCTCTTGGGAGCATTTACCCCTAAGCTGAGCTGCTGCTGCCCAGGCTCCTCCCTGTGCACTCTGCTCCTGCATGAGGCAGCAGGGCCCAGTACGATGAGGATTTCTTTGACTTTTCAGAGCAAAGATGAACATGCGAGTCGGCTGGCCTGGATTGAATGGTTTTCCTGATAACATCTCCTGGAGATGATCAGGATGAACTGAGGCACTAGCTGCTTTATCTATGGAAAATCTTACTGCATCTGAGCAGGACAAATATCATAGTACTCATGGTCCCTCTGCATGTGGCATGTTTTCAGCAGGACTGGAGAAACTAGAAGCAAAACAGCATCACCACTACTGCTGACCTTTCTGGATTGATTATGAAGAAAATGGCAGCCATGGGGCAGACTGTTCTAGATAGATATTCCCCCCACAGCCAGACTGAGAAAGAACAAAGTTCACAACATCCCTGTCTACCCACAGGATGGGGGAGGGCTGTCCACTGAGAGCGCTTGGAAGATGTCTCTGTGCACGTGGACAGGCCTTAAAAATACATCCCAGCACTGTCCTTCAGTCCATATGATTATGTAAATATCTGAAAGTCACTTGGCTTTAGTTCCTAAGTCTGTTGTAGCTGAGTTATGTATGGCTGTATGAAAGACAAAAAGGCTGAATTCTAGGTTGACATCCCTCCTGCCTAATGCAGAAAAACAGCCATACAGATTGTGTTTATGGGCTGTTACTTTTTGTTTTACTCTGACCACAAGCCCCCCCCCTCCACCCCCACATAGTTCCTCTTGTGATATTTCTCAATAGCCGGGAAACCATAGGTGTCGTGGAACGGGGCCGTGCAAATCAAATTTTATCTTTTAAGAGACACAGCCTGGGGATAAGGGCTTTCTTCTTGGCAGAGAGGCACTCCTGCTTCTCCAAGCCACTCACTGCCCCCCCCCAATTCCCTTTTAAAGGTTTTCTGTTTCAGCCTCGATTTCTCAACCCTGCTTTTCAGCCCAGCAGCAGCCAGCGATCTGTTCAGGAGGCACTGGGTACATTTCCGGGGCTTAACCGGGGTGTCCTGATACGCAGGCAGCTGGAAGACAGCTACTAGGCCCTTGGAGCACAAACAGCTGAACGGCACTCTTAGGTAGAGTGCTCTCTGGACAGAGCGCTGATTGGACCCGTAAGTCATCGCAGAAAACGGCCCTTTATTTCCCAATCGGAGCAGTTAGCAGCATAAATGAAAACACATGTTCACCAAAAGCATGAAACGGGAGTTAGAAAAGCTCAGGCCACAGAATGATGGGATCGCAAACAAAAGCAGATCTCATCTTCTCAAGAGCTGTATCCTGTTTTCCGAATCTGAGTGGAATTAAGGAAAAAAAGAAAAACAGTACAAACTTTCCAGCTAGGCTTCTGATTATGCTCTTTTTCTTTTTGTTGATATAGCAGCAGTATTTTGTGAATCCAAACACGCGTCATGTGAGCTAAGTCTCCATATCAGTTATTTCTGGGGTATGTTTATCAGCAAATCTCTTTCACTAGACATCCCTTCTTAGAATGAACTCCAGCCTGTTCCCTATGACACACTCATCCCAGCATTTATGCTGCCTGAAAAGTGTCCCTGCCCTTCACGCGTGAACATCCTCCGACTGCTCACTCCGTGCACCATAGCTGCACGTGATCAGCCCATGTTCATATTCCCACTGGTCACGAGAACAGCATTGTTCTCAGGACCATGTTCTCCATTCCCCAAACAGAAACATTTTCCATCATACCCAGATTTGGTTGCAGGCTGCGTGATCAGATTTCAGATAAATGTCAGGATTGGGTCTGCCAGGCTGCACCACGGATCACCTTCACGTGCACCAGCGCCATCGAGGGACATGACACAATCATCTGCTGTCGCCTGTCTGTGCTTTGTTTGTACACACACCAGTATCCATGTGCATGACTATTGGTGTAAATCCAATATCTAGTAGTCTAATAATATGCACCAATATGCTTATAATATGCTTAGGCACCTAAAGTTTACTGGTATTATAGCTTTCTGCTACCAGGGATATGAACCCATAACCCCCAGTGCCTCTCACTGCTGCTCGTAGTCTCAGTCCCCAGGATGTCTCTGGTGTCCCCTGTACCTGCCTTCTTAACCAGGCAACAGACAGCACATGGGGGTGGATGGTCCAAAGGGAACTGCATCCTCTGAATGGCTAAGAGTGACCAAAGGTCTGTCACATTAATAGGCACTCACTGTGCCCAGAACAACTTCTAAGCAGAAGTGATTCTCACCTTCTTGGTACTGCGAGATGGCGAGCTCTTGGTCAGCCGCGGCTTCTCGTTGGCCAGCCTGACGACCTGCCTGGACACCGAGCCGTTCTCCTTCCGGCTGGGTGTGCGGCTGGGTGTGCGGCTGGGTGTGCGGCTAGGCGACGACGGCGCCTCGCCTCCTCCCGTAGCTGTGGAGTCATCTGCGCAGGAGAGGCGCGTGCTCCTCAGGTACTCGTCCGTCTCCCTGTCCACCACCAGCAGCTGTGTCTCACGCTCCACGGCCTTGATCCGCTGGACCACCTGAGACCATGGGAAAAGTTGAATGGTCAGTGGGGGAATTGTGTGGTGGTGCAGCCATTTATGACCGTAACTGAAAGAAGCCGTTCTAAAGCTAAAACACAAGGCTCACAGGTCTGTACCTGCTAAAACTTAAGTGAGGACGAGTAGTTACCCCCCCCCCCCCCCCACACACACACACACATCTTTGGGGAGAAATAGTGAAGGTGTGTGAAGCAATGTGATTCCAGATATAGTATGGATGTTCTGGTAGATGCCAACTAAAAGGTTGCCCAATTAGTAATAATTTACAAATAAATTAGCAAATAGTATAGGTGAGGGTGCAAGGGAAGGTGGGAAATTTTGAGAGGAAGCTTGTCTGTTAGGAGCTTATTCTCCATGACCCCACACTCCCTGCACTAGTGATGTCAGATGGGTGCCCTGTGTAGCCAGATGTGGACGGTTGAGTCTGTCTTTCAGCCGCCAGGGTGAATAACTGCAGTAATCCTGGGGTCAGCAGGCAGAGTGGCTGTGCTGTGGGCTGATTTTGGGTGCTGGAGTGCATCCTCCAAGGCACCACTCAGCATGGTGTCTTCTCAAGGGCACCAACAGCTGATGCGGCTTTTAAATTCCCTGCTCTCTTTGTTTTGTTTTTACTGCAAGAAGAACTGCCTTAGCTCTGTGATGCAGTTAGTGCTCAATCTGTGCCGGCTAGGCATTAGGCCATGAAAACTACATAGGGAATCTGCAAGGGGAGTTACACAGGGCTGCCCCAAGTGATGTGGAAGCTTTGGTAGACCTGAAAATAATATCATTGGCCTCCTATTCAATCAACCGGACTGGCTAACAAAATACAAAGCAAGAAACCATGTCTGGACAGCTCTGGATACGTTTTAGGTCCGAAACTGGAAATATTCTGTTAAAATATACATTACAAGCTGGTGTGTTAAAGACTCCCTGCAAATTAAATGGTAAATGGGTTGCATTTATATAGCTTTTCTACTCCTACGAGCACTCAAAGCGCTTTACAATTCATGCCTCACATTCACCCATCCACACACACATTCATACAGCGGTGAATTGATAATTGGGTAGAAGTGGCTTTATTTTCTAACACAAATAAATATATACATGATAAAAAAAGAACATTCCCCTTCAAAATCAGCCGAGTCCTGTTCCTCGCTAGTTCCATAAACCCGGCACGTGCCCGCACTACATGGTGCACGTTCTATAACACTAAGGAACTCAACCTCCTTTTTTGTCGCAATTTTGTCCCTTTTCCAGTGGCCACTATACTCGGGATGAAAATGAATTTGCATTACTGTGAAAGCGACACCGAGGGCTCCGCGGAGGAGCAGCTGCGGGGAGATTGTGTTACTCACCTGGTGGTGCGTCTCTTTTTCCACATTTTTGCCGTTCACCTCCACCACCCGGTCCCCTGCACGCAGCCCCGAAGCCTCGGCCGGCGAGCCGGGCTCCACTCTGCGTATGTACTGTCCACTCTTCCCCTTCTCTCCATGCAGGTGAAAGCCATAGCCATTCTCCCCCTTGTTCATCACACAGAGTCGCGGTTTCAACTCATTTGCCATTTCCCTCTGAACTCTCGGTTCGGTTGTTATACTAAGAATAGAGCAATGCGTTTATTCAGCGACACCGGCCATACACTTCAACATGCTTCACTGCGCCAGGCATACTATATATTCTCATTTTCTGTTCCAAAACTAAATATCCAATATAGTGTTTCAACACTTTGAATGAGTTTTCCAGTTTAAGTGTAAAATGCGCGAAAATACCACAGTCGGCACAGATGCATTTTCATTTCCAAAAATTGATAGTCTTGTTTGTAATCCGAGTACTGAAATCTGCTCGGACGAGCAACAGGTACTTTCAGCTCCAGCAAAAGTTTCCTCGCACACTAAACCATACAAGTAGCAGGCTGCTTGCCTCGACAAAGCTGTATGCTACTCCATCGGACCCAGTAGACAGACTACATGCACAGTACGTGTCTCCCTTGCACCATTAAGCGCGTAGAGCAGGCGCTGCCTCCTCACCAGCGCTTCATCCATAACTGAATAGAGCCAGGCTTCGGTTTCAGACGGGCAGGGTTTACAGCAAACGGGACGGACCGCGATCGCAGCAGCACCGCCCACAGAAAATAAGCTTGATTTTTACAGACCTCGATCTGGCATTCAGTCTTTGCGGTTTGCTTCCCTCGATGTCTCGCACCACTCTCATCAAACATATACTCATTCTGCACAAGATTCCTGCTGCCTGTATTTATTATCTATCATGCACAGGCTACACGAGCAATAGAGGAGATGAGGAAAAAAGATCTAGCCTAAATGCACGTATTTTTGTTTATAGACTGCCATCGTAGGGGTCAGAAACTAACTGAAACTTAGTTAACTGAAATAAGGTAACATCAATACTCCATTCGGCCACACACATAAATAAGAATACAACATAATCTGACTTGAACAGTAATTGCTTCTCCCTTGAACTTCTGCTCATCCGCAGCCTACTTCTTATACAGTTGATTGCACAGAGAGCTTCGTTTACCTTTACTGCACTGACACCAAGCGGACGCTTTTCTGCAATAATGATGGTTGGGTCATAGTTAGATCCAGGTCAGTAGTAGAATCCAGCTGGATGTTTTCTTGCCACAAGGATGTTATTCTCGTACTCTGAGATTTATGCATAAAAGCATATTACAGGTACTTTGCAGCTGCCAACGATGTCAAGACTACTTTTCTTTGGTACAACGTCGAATGAATAAATTCCGAGTGACCGGTTATTTTCCAGCCGATGTACATAGTACCCTACGCTGACACAGGACATTTTCAGGCAGAAATATGAGAGACCAAAGGATCGTGGGACTGCCAGCAGACGACAATTAGTTAACCAAATGTCACACATAACCTATGAATGCATAGTTTGTTAAGATAGTAACGAGCGGCACGGTGGTCTCACATTTTAATGGGTTGTGTGTTTGAATCTTATCTCCGCTCTCCGTGTGTGGAGTTTGCTGGCATCCTGTCCTAGGCGCTCTCTGATACCTGTTTTAGGCTCCAGGAACCATGTCCATTTATGAACTGAAGACGTAAACAAACTGGAAAATAAAAAAGGTTAAGACTAAAACTAACCAACTGTGTAAAATTCATTAACACTTAAGAGTCGTTAAATTACAAAATTAAACATGCAAATATTTTAATTAAAATAACAGCTATACTTAACTCAAAAGTAAGTTGTATTCTTGTGTAATATCGGCAAAATGATAATCAAATTTGCCATAAATTTAGCTTTATTTCACTTTACATATTTGTAACAAGAGGTAAAATTGAGTTTTTAAATCATATCTAACCAAATGACTAATTAGAAATATGTTGATATGTGTGTATATGTATCTATTATCGAAATTTAGCTGCAATAGCACATTATTTTGTGCTCACCTACAACCCCTGGCAAAGAATATGTAATCACTACTCTTGAAGGATGTTCAGTCAGCAACTTTCTTTCGCCATACTCCGTGTTGATTTACTTTCTTGAAGAAGTTTTATAATCCTTTCCATTGTACAGCTCTCTTGTTGGGGCCATGTTTCCTGTCAATCAGTCAGGTGCAACAGCTCGTTAAGGTCTCCAAACACTCTCTTTTAACTGGTGACTAATTATCCGAATTAGACCTGTGCAGGTATTTGTTTCAGAAATGCAAATTACAGGGTGATTCCATATTTTATTTCCTCAACATTGAGTGATTCCATATTTTTTTTCCTGTATTTGATCTGAAGAAAATATGTGCCATTAATTGCAACAATGTCATTTTATTCATTTTAGGTCTGTTTTACAAAGCCAGAATGTTCAGCTGTTAGGTAAAATGGTTTTTTGTCATATCTGTGATTTGTTTTTGGACTACATAGGAAAACAACTGACTGAACATCCTCCAAGAGTAATGATTCCATACTTTTTGCCATGGGTTGTAATATGGAATGATACCCGACGTTATTTTGATATTTGATATAATCGTCATTTCTTTTTTGTCCACTGGGGGGCACTAAGAAATCAGGGTTCTTTTTTTCTTTTTCTGTTTTATATTCATCAGAAATTTTTCTCGTCTTGGATTACAGGATTGTAGGTTGCTACTAACAGCTAAACAATTCGCCATGACTACTTTAATGGAGTATATTGGAAGGGAGATTAACCACGTTAAGGGAAATTCCCCTTTAAAGGTCACAGTTTTTCAATTCTAAAATCTTTTTTTAATCCTCAATTGAATTCGATTGACTGATTTTCTAGCAGGACGGAAAATGAGTCTCACTGGCATGTTTTTTCAGAGTATAGTTAAATTTAAATGTAACTGCTAGTTTCACAAATAATTTCTCTTACTGCCCCTACACGCTTTTCTTTTTTGTTATTGACAGACTGCAAAAATAAAACATCAATAAACCCAGAGTCAAACAAATCCATTCTTCCTTCTCAGAGAGAGTTGCATCTGTTTTTTATTTGTTTCCTTTTTTGTATGCATTCTTTTTCACAAGACGACTTTCCACACTTTCAACATTATCATGATGCAGTTAGGATTGGGCTCTCAGTGAACACATACTGAAACAGTTAATGTTCAAAAAGCCTGTGTCTCTCATGGGCTTGTAATCCATAGTGTGGTGGCCTTTTACATGGGAAGGTAGGGCTTCTTACTCTGTGCAGTGACAGGGAAGCATGCCTTTCTAACCCTAACCCTTTTACATGGGAAGGTAGGGCTTCTTACTCTGTGCAGTGACAGGGAAGCATGCCTTTCTAACCCTAACCCTTTTACATGGGAAGGTAGGGCTTCTTACTCTGTGCAGTGACAGGGAAGCATGCCTTTCTAACCCTAACCCTTTTA
>JAODJU010000045.1:10419822-10431690 GCA_026776725.1 Gnathonemus echidnorhynchus | reverse complement strand
TTCTTACTCTGTGCAGTGACAGGGAAGCATGCCTTTCTAACCCTAACCCTTTTACATGGGGAGGTAGGGCTTCTTACTCTGTGCAGTGACAGGGAAGCATGCCTTTCTAACCCTAACCCTTTTACATGGGGAGGTAGGGCTTCTTACCCTGTAGGTAGGTAGGTAGGTAGGTAGGTAAAAAACTTTATTAATCCCTCAGGAAGGTTCTTCCGGGAAATTCAGTTTCTAGTAGCACCATAGCACCATACAACGTACAAACAACAACAACAACAAAAAAAAAATGAAATAAACAAACAAACAACTGTACAGTAACAGGGAGGGGCCCCTTTCTAATCCTAAACTTTTTGCATGGGAAGGTAGGGTGCAGTGACAGGGAGGCATGCCTTTCTAACCCTAACTACTCTTACTCACTCAGTTACAGGCCGGCCTGGATGAACTATATGGGCCTTTGTGCACCACAGCCTTGGGGGGGTAGGGACACCAAACAGCAAGCAGGGCAACCTCCCATAATCCCACCCATTCCATTCATGAACATTTTTTAGCAAATAAATGTGTGTAAATATAGTATATTTAATATAGTATATTTAATATGATTGTATAGTATTCCTTTATTATAGCGGTCACTGAAAAGCTCATGTAATGTTATATGTACTTTTACAAGCCACCAATCAGGTCCGTGCCTTCCTGCTGTGATGTCGCGTGTGCTGTTACCCTGGGGCACTTAATACTTTAAATTGTGCCTTAGTTACAGGGAAGTGTGCCTTTATTTCCTGATAAATGTAAATTGCATAGCTACAACCTGCTGTCCTTATTTCAAACATTTACATTGTACAATAGCAGTTATTACATAAACTTTCCAGGCAGAAGAATTAGGTAGCAAAGGCTCAACTGTTGCTTTAGACCAAAGGTAACCTATAAACCTCCCACTGAAAAGAAGAATCCAGGTTTAGCGAATCACACGCCTCAGTTAGGCCATTGAGTTTGCTCACCCTGTGGTCTGTTTGCTAGCTTCATTAGACAACACCCTAAATTACATTCCTGTTCCTTTTTTCCACACTCTGCTCTGTAAAGGTTCTTTTTATTCCTTTTGGCACAGTCCTTTATAATGTCACCAAGCATTCAGAGCTTTTAATCAGCTCAGATAATGACCGTGTAATGACAGCATTCAGATGATTGGAAACTCTGGTGACAGGATGGTGTCACGTTACAGGTGAAAAGTTTGCTGCAATGACTGGACTTGAGGATCTTTACACTGTACAGACTGAAACTCAGCAAAGGCATGCAGAAACCTCATCCCAGTCAATCAGCAAAGGAACACAGAGACCACAAGACCTCATCCCATTGAATCAGCAAAGGAACATGGAGACTGCAAGACCTCATCCCAGCCAATCAGCAAAGGAATGTAGAGACTGCGAGACCTCATCCCAGCCAATCAGTAAAGGAATGCAGAGACTATGGTACTTCATCCCTACCAATCAGCAGCCAGAAGCAGGCCGGTGAGGGATGAGTTATGATTTGTTATGCCATGGAGCCAGCACACAGGAGGAAATTTTTCTGTACATACAGAAATGAGAATATTCCTTAACCCTCTGCTGACTTGCAGTTTCTTTTGTTCTAGAAGGTCCACTACATTGTCAGATATTAACTGGTTTAATCACATTGACCATTACATTTCCTTGGCTTATTAATTTTGTGCTTGTTATTGCAAACGCGATGACACTGCTGTTGGACTGAAGGCTCACAGGTCAGTGAGAGTGCTGAAGGAGTGTAATATTCAGCACCGCTGTCAGAGTCGCCATGCTGAGAAATGCAGCTGCTTGCAGCCGAGAACTGGCGCACCTGAAGAAGCTGCAGCACATATTAACTGTAATGGGGAAGGTAGTGATGTAGCTGTGCAAGCTGGCTAGCTGTCATTGACAGCATGAGCGGGGAGCTTGTGAAGACATGCAGGTGCAGCAGCGAGTGTCAGATTCTTGCTAACATAAGCATTTCAGGTGTCACCTATTTTCCTATGTTTTCATCTGATGTACTTGATTGTAACCCAAATCTACATGGTGAAACCAGCAAACTACCCTGAGAGATTAATGAGACATTTAATGAGATATTAAAGGGGAGGTTGACTTTTGCTTGACAGTCTTGCTCTGTGATGGTATTGTACTTGTTGTCCCATTAATTTACTTTCCCTTCTTTCTCTTTCTTGCTTCGATCCTTCTGCTGAGAGCCTCTTTCCACAGCCCAGCTCTTCCCTTTGTGTATTTGCCCAGATCTGGAGCTGGTCATGTTCCCAACTGCTAGGCCAGCTGACCCTGCCTCTGCAAAGATGGATGAAGACAGGATGTTGGACAGCAACCTCCATGGGGGTTTTATGAAAATGTTCTATTTCTTGATTGAAGCCTTCTTCCTTTGACAATTTTGGAAGTCACTGTGTTCACCATCTGATTCTTTATCCAAACCAGATGGTCATTGTCCCTCCATGAGAACTCAAACTGCTGCATGTGGAGACAAGGCCAGTACATGGAACAGAGAAATGTGGGACTAAAAGGTTAGAGGTATGAGGTCTGGAGAATTGGAATAATTGATGGTAACATGATTTCTCCTGAAGTTTCCCAAAGCTGATGCCAAGCCTCCCTTGATTTCCAGTATTTTCCACGGCTACTATCTGTACTGAATGGATGTATGTACAATGTGTGGGAAAGTAAATACAAGTATGTCTTTCATTTTTGATGTTCCAAGTGAAATGCATAGAAAGGATATGTATTAATATCGTATGGGATTATGGAGAATGACGTAGCAGAGAGACATTATGAAAAGTCTTTATTGAACAGACTGCCTGTGAGCTTGCTGGCATTGTTAGTGTCCTCTCTCCTTCTCAGAAGATCTGCTGCTGCAGGTGAAGATCATGCAGGGGCAGCTCAGGTATGCATGGCTGCAGCCAAATGGGAGTCAAGGTCAGATCCCAGCAAAAGCAGGCAGAGCAGAGGGGAAAGGCCCTCAGGGAGTGTGGGGTTCTCTGTGTAGTTGGCTGAAGTTAGGACCGTTCCACTTACAGAAACTCTTTGTTCCTTTCTTCGTATGAGGGGATGGGGCCCCTTGTTAATCAGCAAAAATGGCCATTAGATGCCATTAACAGTAGAAATGAGAGAAGTCAGCCCGATGTCCATAAGTCCCAGGAGGCCTGGTGTCACAATGGGAGAAGAGCGACACTCCAAATGCAGCCCTCCAGGACTCAAAGGGTTTTTTTGGTTAAATCAAAATAGTCACTAATAAAAATAAAAGGACCACAAGGGGTCAAACAGAAGGCAGGGAGGAACAACTAGGCAGGACCGGGGGAACCGACATACAGCAGAGGCCAGTACTAAACACACAAACTCAGCACGCTTACCATCCACATCAGCTATAACAACCGAACAGGCAACATGCCGCGGGCAGGGGCATATACTGTAAACACAAAAAAGCGAGGAACCAACAAGAGCCAGGTGTGGGTGATTGACACATTAGGGCTGGAAGCAATGAAGCATATTGGGGAGGTACGGGATGGCCAGCGACACCTGCTGGCCAACAGTAAAATGATGAAGCTGACAGGGGCAGATTCTGACACCTGAAATGTGGCAAAGTGGTTTCTGAGCATTTGAGAAGGGATCTTTTTTTTATGGAATAATTTTTCCTTTGTGTAAACATGCTGCAGTTTTCTCGGAATGATATTATGATACCATGGCTAAAACTTTTATAAAAAACCCACCTATAACTGTTAATTTGCATAAGATCAAATATTAAATTGCATTTCTTCTGAGCAAATATATGCTTACTGCACTGTTAAATAGCTTTAAGCATTTTCTTTGACTGCCTAAGACTTTAGGCACAGTAGTGTATAAATTTAACTTTTCAAAGTACACATACATAAGTAAGTTACAGTGTGATACATTGAGGCAAAACAGCTGCTCTTGCCTGCGTCAGCCCGGAGCTTTCATCCACTTACGTAGAGCGGGATTGCATTACCACAGAACAATTGCCTGATGTTTCAGCCAAGTGAAAAGGAGACTGATATTTGGAGGTGGTGTCATGTTCTTCTGGAAGAGCCCAGTGCCAACAGATTTCTGAGAAGGTGGATATATTTCTCATTTTCTGACGGACCGATGGCTCCACAGCGACGTTGTTGTGGGGAGACGTCCCGCCTGTTTATACCAAGCTTTATCTCCTCCTAATGGTGTCTAGCCATGACGGTGGGGGGGTGTCACATTTCATCATCGCTATCCCCTGTTTCTTGCATCATTATTCCCAGCCTGGAATGAGATGACCTGATGGGGAGGACTGGGTGATGGATGTGGTGTGGAGGAACGCTACACAGTGGTCAGTGACATAACGTGGGGCCTAGAGGTGTAGGGTGTGCTGGGAAGGGTGGCCAGATGGGGCATTGATGGGCCGGCAGAGCTGAGGACAGAACAGCGCTGACAGCCTTCTGACACCGTGATGCAGAACATACCTTCCCATGATGGGTGCCATCTTCAGAGACACTCACTGGCTGAGGTGGGACGTTCGGGTGCAGAAAGTACAAATCCAGACCAAGATTTTGTTCCAACCAACCAGCTGAGTATAAGAAGTCACAGTCACAGAGTACTCAACTGGTTGGTTGAAAGAAAGTCTTGGTCTGGATTTGTACTTTCTGCACCCAAACGTCCCACCTCTGCTCACTGGCTTGTCATTTTGACCCAGTGGCGCTCCCCTGGGGTGTAACGCCCTCAGTGCCTGTGGTGGAGGCAGACCTGTCAGCGAGGCTGTGAAATGCACACGGAACTCATGGACTCTACTTGATTTCCACATTTCATTTGCATATTTATTTGTCAGACGGGGAAGTTGTAAAACGTACTTTCCTGTCCTGATAAGTTGCAGTTGCAGCTTGCAGTGTATATATATATATATATATATATATATATATATATATCTGCATGCATATTTTTGACACATTGTGGCTGTTGCTGTCTTGAATAATGTTAAAAACAAAGGGATTTCCCAGGTGCTATCATGTTTTTTTTACACCTTTTAAGTTAGTTTAGTTTGCAGTTTTTTTTAATGTTAACTCTATGTCACTTTTTAAAAAAACCTATTTATATTTTCTGGGGACACTAATGAAAAACACTGAGGATGTGCATGCCACATTGTTTGTTACTGGGCGTGTCCTGTGATCACAAGCAGTGAGGCTCTGTGTCTGAGATCAAAGTCCTGCAACTCGCAGCACTTTTGTGATGTCACTAGGTTGTAGAATTCTCCGTGGCTTATTAATATGCCAGGTTGCCTTTTCCGGAATGAATCTGATTGGCTGCTGTTGTGTGGGCTGTCAGTAACCACTCTAAATGTGAGCTCCATGCGTAAATACTGAGATAAGCATACAGACCCCACCTACTCGGTACTCTGACCGTTGACACAGGGGATGTGGCTGTAAAGGCGAGACAGGCACAGACAATCACCTGTTCGCTCCACTGAGGGAGGCTAGCATTTGAAGGTGGTTGACATAATCTACACTTCTACACTACGCTGGATTGCTGCCTTCCTCTTGGAACAATCCTACCTTTTACAGGGAGACAGATTTATTCAAAGAAGAGAAAGTTGAGTAAAATACCGCCTCAGAAAAGGTAAGATATTTTGTGAGGGCAAAAGACACTTTGAGAGAGGAAGGAACTTTATCAAAGAGGAAACCGAATCATTCAGTGATAAGCAGACCCGGGGAAAGCAGGAAGGTTGCCATGGTTACGCTCGACGTGCGGTCGCTGACGGTCCCAGTGGGCATCGTGAGGGTCCTGGAGGTGGTCCTGTCCTGCATCTCCTTCAGCTTGGCAGCAGCGCAGGGCAACAGCAGCTCATCTTACTGGGCTTGGAGCATGTTCACCTGGTGCTTCTGCTTCGTGGTAACCCTACTCATCCTCGTTCTGGAGTTCACCAGCCTGCACAGCAAGATGCCCATTTCCTGGGATGACTTCACCACCGCCTTCGCCATGCTGGCCACGCTGATGGTGTTAGCTGCCTCCATCATCTACCCCACCTTTTTTGCCTGCCCCAACTGCTCCAAGGCCATCGGTGCCACTGCCATTTCGTGTCTGTGCTTCATCATGTACGCCGTGGAGGTGGGGCTGACACGGGCCCGACCCGGTGAGATCAGCGGCTTCTTGTCCACGGTGCCCGGCCTCATGAAGGTCCTGGAGGCCTTTGTGGCCTGCATCATCTTCATCTGCCTCAGCCCAGGCCAGTACAACCGGTATCCTGGTCTGCAGTGGTGCGTGGCCGTCTACTCCCTCTGCTTCATCTTCGCCCTGATCATCATCCTCTTCACCATCTGTCGCCTCCTGTCACTGTTCCCCTTCCCCTTCGACAAGGTGCTGACGTGCTATAACGTCCTGGCTGTCCTCATGTACATGACAGCGGTGGTGATCTGGCCTCTCTATAGCTTCAAGAACAACTCCCGGCCCGCCGGCTGCCAGCACTGCTACTGGGACTCACTAGTGGTCGTGTCTTTCATGACGTGCATCAACCTCATCGTCTACATTGTGGACACTGCCTATTCTGTGCGTCTGGTCTTCTTCGTCACCCCGTCTTAGGTTCTCAGGCATGGTGGGCCCTCGCACTGCAACCCTGGAGCTCACGGAGTGCTCTACAGGCCTAAAGTGCACACCTGTCCTCAGGATAAAGCTTAACTCAAGCAGGTGCCCAAAACCTTGCAGTCAGACAGTCTTTTATTAAGTCTCCTTTATGGGGTATGTTCATTTTGAATAAAGTGCACATCTTCTGATTAACTTTTTTTTTTTTTTTTTTTAATTTTCACAGATGGTGCTAATGAATAGCTAATGCTTGTGTGAACATGCAGAAGTGTGTCCTTTCACTGTTTTTACCATCTTTGTTAAAGTGTACATGCACACCTACGGTATGCCTCTCTGAAGTTAATAAATCACCAAAGAAACTATTTTCTAGAAACTTGAAATTTTTGCCTTGGCGATCAGTTGTCCCGACCAGCGATGGCTGAGTGCCGTAATGCTTGTAGAAGGGTCATTCATCCGAGGGGGAAATGATGATTGCAGGTGACCTCTGTGCCATGTCTCAGTGTTAAGGATTAAGGATCTTTGTAGCTAAACATAATTCATATTTTCTCTTATACTGCTCGCATTCATCATGCTGTGAAAAACGTGGAATCGCAGCTATCCGACAGACGTGAATGGAGTGGATTTCTGGGGCTGGGCTTTGGCTTCCTGCCTTATCTCTGTGCACAGTCATTTGTAGATGGGTGTGGTAGGTGCTGATGGTAATTTCCTGAACAAAATCCCCCTTAATCTCAGCCATTGGAAGAGAGGCACTGGCTTTTTACAAGGTATGACTGACTAGGCAAACATCAGGCTGGTAAGTAAAGTTGAAATGAGGGCTGGGCTGCAGGGCGGAGGACAGAGTTCCCTGGACTCCCGCAAGGCTTCTTGGAGAGAAAGTTTTTGCCAAACAAATGGTTGCGCTATTGTCAGGAAAATCCAGAATCCAGATTTGCCAAAAGTGAACCAGTTCCACATGAGCTGAGTGAGAGCTGAGCCTCTGAGCCTGATATAACCACAGGACTAATAATAAATAGACACATTCTGATCTAATGTTAACAGGAACTAAATCCCTGTCACTCTGTCATGGGGGGGGGGGGGGAGGGACACTGTCCCACCGTCTCGTCTCATCCTTCTATCATTACTCCTTCCTTCTGCCATTATTAATTAACTTATTATGACGTTAATTTAAATGAATTTCTCCATCTGACATTTAGCCCTGATTGCGCCTAGTTGAAGTGGAATGTTTCTTAATTACTTTATGGATGCAGTCTGATATTACGTGTGTTTTTCTCACAGGAAGGACATGCCTAATGCTGGTTAAGGCCATGATTTCCTATGCGTTGGCAGCCACAGAAGTAACCCTTAAGCAAGCAGGTCATCCTTCCCAGAAAATAACCTTCTGTATGAATGTGTGCAGATTTACATTAATCACATCAGAAATGATACCGATACTGTCCAAGGAGCACTGCAGAGGTCTAAACTCCTGAGTCAGACTGCAGGTGAATTTAAAAGCAGCACCATGAATGAATGCTTCCCTTTATTGAGGTACAAGGCTTCAGATCTTAAAGGGTGGCACTGTAATACACTGAAAGTCATCTACTACCTACTAAAACACTCTCTATGATATTTGTTTTGTTGACTCATGCATGTATCACTGCCACTTGATTGACATTAGCATGATAACTCAAGGAGTACTTAATGGATCTTTTTCAAACTTTGCAGACACATTGCCTGGGTGAAGATTTGGACCTGATCATATTTTGAAACCAACTGCTCCAAAACTGAAACATGGCTGCTTAGTGGCAGCAAAGGGAAGACTGACTGCAGATGACATTTGACCTTGTGAATGTGATGTCACACAGTATTTAATGGATCTTATTGCTACTTCAGAAAAACATTATATGGATGAAGATTTATACCTGCTTTTATTTTGAGACAAATTCCCCCAAAATTAAGCAGGAGCTTTTTCAAACATTGTAGGCAAACTGTATAGGTGAAGATCTGTAAATGATCGAATTTTGAGGTAAATTGCACCAAACGTAAGGCAGCACTGCATAGTGATATTAAAGGGAAGGGCAGTGTCAAAGAAATTTTTTTTTACAGCAGTAACTCAAAAAGTATTTGACAGATCCTTTTCAACCTTTGCAGGCGCATTGTAAGGGTGAATATCTGGACCTGGTCAGATTTTGATACAATTTTGTACCAAAATTGAAGCAGCACTGCATAGTGATATTAAGGAGAAGGACAGCCTCAGACACTTGATCTTGTCAGTATATTTATATTTGTTGGATCTTTTCCAAACTGTGCTGACACACTGTGTGGGTCTTTGGACCTGTTCAGATCTTGAGGCAAATCGTACCAGAACAGAAGCAATGTCGTGTAGTGATAGCAAAGCAAAGTATGACTGGAGGAAATACTTGACCTTATGAACAGGATAACTCTATTCAGTTTTATCACTCTATTTACTCTTTACACCACTTCAAAGCAGCAGCACTAGGTGGCAGCAGAGGATGGAAGGGCATGCTGCATCCTGTGAATCTGGAAGGATGGATATTGTTCAGCATATATATATATATATACACACACACACATGCAAAAGCCTTAGGCAGTCTGAGAAAATGATGTTTAAATGATCTTCATATTGGTGTACAACAATGATATTATGTCTATGGCAGCTTATGTCTATGGCAGCCATTTCAAAACATCTCCTAAAGTCACCCCAGTATTTGCAGCAACCACCCAATACACCCCACCTTGTTTGGTTAATCAATGCTTTACTGAGCTCTTGAACAAATTAAGTTAATTAATCAATCAAGCTGGTGGAGAAATGTAACAGGTACATGGAATGGCTGAGGTGGCCCTGAGGAGAGGTTTGGGAACCAAAGTTGTGTTCATCTAGCCGTCCAAGAAAACATCAGTAACTTTTTGGAGAACAAAACAATTTCTTTATTTTTTTGTGTTACTGTTAATTTTCATATGTTCTAATGTTAAATTCCGTTTCTTCTTTGAGTAAATACCCAGATAAAGAGTCTTAAACATTTTCTTTGACTGCCTAAGACTTTTGCACAGTACTGTATACACACACACACACACACACACACACACACACACTCACAATGTGTCTACATAATTATGAAGTGACGGGGGCTGCAGTTCATAGTTACAGGTGGGACTGGGTGATGATTAGTGTTGCTGCTGAGAGTTCAGTAGGCACAGCTGTGGGAAGGAAACTGTTCCTCAGCCTGCTGGTTTGCGATCGGAGGCTTCTGTACCTCCTTCCAGATGGGAGCAGGGTAAACAGTCTGTGGCTTGGGGGAGGGGGGGGAGGACATTATCTCCAATAATGTCTTGTGCCCTTTTCAAGAATCACCTATGCCAGCGTCTTTGATGGCGGCGAGCTGGGCATTGATGATGTACGGGGCACTTTTCACCACCCACTCCAGGTCAGAGACAGTGCAACTCACCACATCAATGGTAGCAGGGTGGAGGAGTCGAGAGGAGCTGGAGACATGCTCCATCTTGGTTCCATTAATCTGAGTGGGGCTGTGCCTGCAGCCCCTGGGCTTCCTGAAGTCCACAATGCGCTCCTTAGTCTTGGTGTTGATGGCCATGTTCTTTGTTAGCACACCATGCAGCCAGGTGTTGAGTCTCCTCCATGTTGGCCTTCTCATTGTTCCTGCTGATTAGGCTCGATATATGAATAGGTGTAGCTTCCGAGTTACGTGTCACGACTGGAACTCAGACATTCGGCTAAAGACATTCATTGGCTTTCACGTTTCCAGTGCATCCATCCAGTAATTCCCGAAATTGTAGTGGTTGGGGGGTGTGGGAGGGGACGGGATTGGACAGGGATGGGGGGGGAGCGGGCATGTCTGAGGATACATTGCTATCATTCCAACAGCATATTTTCTAGTTTGATTTAATTATTTGACTATTTGCACAAGAAGAATATGAAATCTGATTGGTTGTACACAAAGAACAGTCTGTTCTTAGCAAATACAAATAATTTCACCCATTTGTTTCTTTCAGAAATGTTTCCATTGCCCCTAGACATCATATTATGTTTTTCCATAAAACATAATTGGTTAAACTTTATCTTCCTTTTTTGCAGTGCGCATAAGGACATCACAAAAAGCTTCTCATGGAATATTTTAAAGTTTTTTAATGGCCCGACCTGGACAGATTAATCAAATAACACTCAAACATTTCCTTCCCGAACTTCCAGGCCTGGGGATGCCGACCAAATTATTATTTTTTAAACTCTAAACGCAGGGTTATTGAAGATTCATGCTATGGAGAGACAAATATTATCAAAAACGTTACACTTGTGCTCATCTGCAGGGTATATTCCACCCCAGGCATGACTGACATGAGTGGCTGGAACATGGATGGATGGAATATTTGTACAGAAAACGTATTAATTACACAATGATGTGTGTGATGCCTAATTAAAAGGTATGTTTCCAGCTGACGGTAGAATGTGATATGCTATTGTGTTACATCTTAAACAACGGAACAATGGAATGGGTGCATAATTTCTATGTTAAAAAAAAAAAATGTTCTAGGTGGATGAGTATGTTTGCGTTTTACTGCATATGCCAGTATTTACACACACACACACACACACACTGCCCTTATTTTCCCAGTGTTTTGTTAGCAAGAGACGACCTTTCCCCCACATTTCCAACTGGACGTGCCCTGAGGAGACACTCTCACTGATTTCTTTAACTTCTTCTGAAGCTCATTATTGTCGATGTCAGGGAAAGAAACCTGACGAAGCTCAGCTGCTCCTCAGTGGCTCCCTCTTCTAGCTGCCTGTTGTCATGGGTTTCTGTCGCCTGCACCTGCACTTTGCTCTCTGGCCAGTATGATTCCAGAAGGGAGAATGAAAACCGACCCACCGTGATGGCTACACTGATTGGTCAATGAGACCCACGGCTGGGCCTAGGTGGAGAAAGAGGGAAGTCAGGCGTTCGGAATGAATGAATGTTACATTTATGTAGCGCTTTTCAAGACATGCAAATCACTTTATAGAAGCAATGGGGAGCCACTTCAACCACCACCCCTGTGCAGCCCCCACCTGGATGATGTGATGGCAGCTGTTCTGCACCAGTACGCTCACCACACAGTAGCTAAGGTGGTGAAGGGGCAGGAGGGAATTCACCAGTTAGGTACAGTGGTACCTCGGTTCTCGAACTCACTAGAACTCGAATTTCTTGAAAGTCGAACAAACCAGTTTCACCTAGAACGCGATCTGAATATCAGAAGTCGAACCGTGAACGCTGACCTAATATAAATTGTA
>JAODJU010000045.1:10391488-10402458 GCA_026776725.1 Gnathonemus echidnorhynchus | reverse complement strand
GTTTAATGGTCTTGCCACAGAATGGCCCAATAAAAGCGTCCTCCTGACAATAGCAAAACAGCAAATATAAAATATTTTAAAAATCGAGGCGGCACCAAAAAATTGAAGCGGGCGGCTATGTAAAACAATTTATTAATTTTAAGTGGCCTAATATGACATTTCCTATACTTATTACAATGAATAATAATACCTCCCCTTTCTTAGAAAATAAGAATCCTTTGTGGATTTGAGTCCCACATTTAACATACTTTTCCATACTTTTCACTTCCAGCGGAGTGACGCACACGGTCCTGCCCCAGGGACCCAGTCACCCATGGGCTCATGCCTGTGAGAAACAGAGGCCCAGGGTTAGAATCCAAGCTCAGGGGCCCTGTCCCGCATATGGGACTGACACTGGGGTTTGCCTTCTTGTGGCCCCGCGACCCGAAACACCACGTCTGGCGGAATCATTAACTGGTCATCATATGCCATTTTTTCCCATGATGCCCAGTAAGGTGAGTAATCATCCTATCATAGTCCTTTTGGAAACAAGCTCTTTGACCCTAAACCCTGACGGCCAGTAACATTTGAAAGTGTTACGCTGGAGTGTGTGTCAGTCAGAGCCCAGTAACCCTCGCAGGCAGGCTATGGCTGTGTGCGCATGCGTGCGTGTGTGTGTGTGTGCATATGCGAGGGGGTATACCTTACCCGCACAATGTCCCCACAACGTGATGAATACCAGTTTCCTGGTCCCCATATGGGAAAACTCAATTTAATAAAAATCTGTGACTGCAAAGAAAAAAAAAATAATAAAAAAAAAATGCAAAAACTCTTGTATTTTGCTTGGTTACTTATGGTTATGGGTAGGGCTGGGTAGGGGTTAAGGTTGTCATAGTTAGCGTTAGCATTTTTCCCAAAGAAATGAAGGAGCGGTCCCCATAAAGATATGTTTACCCGACATATGCGTGTGTGTGTGTGTGTGTGTGTACGCCCATGTTCCAGGGTGTCACTCTGACAACAGCCTGTTATAAATTATAATGACATATATTGTTATATATGAGATTGCAAATGAGCATTAACTCTGTGGCCTCCTACTCTCAGTGAATCTGCTTTAATGGGAGGTGTGTCTCTGACTCGGTCCAGTGACCTAGCATGTTTGGATATTGGTCAAATGGGAATCTGTATAATAAACAGGAGGCTTAGGGAAGTCAGGGGGAGTTCCTCATTCTCATGAGTGTAAAATAAACTCACAAATATTCAGGATTTCCGTCCCTGGTCCCGTCAGTAAATGCTTATGTTCTGTAAGCTTATGACTTAGCTAATTAGTTACCTCAGTGAATTCCTTCGCCCTTCCTGACCTCCGGTTGAGGTTATTTATCAGTTTAATAACAGATAGAAATACTGCAGCCACCCAGAACCACAGGAAGGTCGTCCCTGTTTGTGTTACGGAAGAGCGTGGAGAGTGGAATCAGGACAGGCTGAATCACGATCCCGCTTGTCGTTCATTTTTCTTCATTGGAGTCTGTTGGGTTAATGTGGTGAAATTGGCAGTTTGATGTGGATTTAATGCACAAATCACATTAACAACTTTTGGTACATCAAGAACCAGTCTGGCCTGTCTGGGTCCAGCCTGGTGAAGGTGGAAAGTTCCACGCCCCCTCCAGCCTTTATGGCATGTCTCGCCTCACAGGGCTAAGAGCCCCTTCCTCCTTTATGCGTCCTGTTAACATAATTATCATCATTATGACGGAACACCTATCTCCGCCACAGCGGGGGCCGTCAGCAAAACAAATAACAGTTTCAATTGTAATAATAGCAATAAAATAGGAGATAGACATCAGCGCTGCAGAGACCCTGAAATCACTGGCCGCTTTAGTGTCTGCTTTGCCTTCCCTTCAAACCTCAATGTCACCTTCTTCTACATAGTAAAGATCAAAGAGGAAGGTTCTCTGGTCCTCATTGCAGGCGTCTGCCTGTGGAAACGCAGATCAGGACCCACCTATGGTTATTATTCCAGGCAGGATTTTCTGGCTGAGAGAGAAGGAAGGAAATGTTTATTTCCAGGAGTTTTCCCAAATGGATTCTGAGGGATCTCCTGGCAGAGACTGGCCACTCTTATTCACAGCATGCCTGCTCTTCCTTGCTGGATATCAGGTTTGCGTTTGTTGCTACGCCACCATCAGATACTGTGGTGGATGTGTAAAGGGCAGTGGTGAGTGCAGGGTCGTGAATAATCATACTGGTGTGGACAGGGCTTGGTCATCCATCTGGCCTGCTGGACATTTTCCTGGTGGGTCGATGAGTACGTGGGCTGGATAAATTTATTGTGGGACCCCCCCACTCCTGAAAATTCATCGTGAGGGACCCCCCCTCTCTCCCCATTTACAGTGGGAGACCCCATAGTCCAAGGTGATTTTCAAAGCCAGTCCAGCCCTGGATGTGGAAGTTTGTTTTATATCCAGATTGTTTCACATCATCCCAGTAAAGCTTTGATGCTCAGGAAGGCTGCACACTGCATTTTAACTGCTAACACGCATACAGTGATTCCCATGTCCCAAAATATATGCTCACATTTTGTGTTTATAAGAGTGGGATATAATTACATCCTCTTCTCCTGTAACCTTTGCCTCTTTTATGATCCCTCTACCTCAGAGTAAGAGGAAGTTCATATTTAACAGGCGGGAGACGATTCTGAAGGTGGCGTCCTATAATAACAGCAGTGATGCAGGAAAATCAGTCACCCGACGAATCAGCATGTGAGAGAAAAACGGGAGTCATCATCTTAGCTGTAGGTCTCCCTGGAACATTAGCTGTTCATCTGAATGAAAGCGTTGGTCTACACCAGGCGCATCAGTCTGGGCCACAGTGTAAGGTCATTCCTGACTGCCAGGCAATTTCCCGGGAAAACTCTGTCAAGACAGCCCCATATGTATTCCCAAGTACAACTGGGAGAATCCCGGCCTGCTGGTATTCCCACCAGACCACGGAAGTAAAATGGGCCAACAGAGTCTCAGCCACACTACTAGTGATGGGGTCTGACAAGGGGGAATTCTGTCACCTCTGCTGTTTAATCTGCACATTGATGATCCACCCAAGCAATTAAGAGCTTGTAATACTGGGTGCGTGATTGGCAATATTTGATTGAATCATATTATGCAGGCAGACAACCTTGTGGTGACCTTGTGGTTTTTAGTCAAAGTCGACTGGTGTGACTGTATGTTCTGTGTTTGCTGTGGAGCAGGATATCAGACATAACGGCAGTAAGAGTGCTGGCATATTGGGGTATAATCTGTAGAACCAAAGATGACAAATGTTTCAAATTTGCTGACTTTAAATGACCTAATAGCAATCTTAGTGTCTGTAATAAGGTAAAATATCTTAGACCTTTTATGACGGAAGAAGTGACACACAATGAGATACTTATAGGATCGCCGAATGATGTGTCATGAGTTCCTGCTCTCCTACATAAGTTTGCCGTGTATAGAGATGGAGTGAAGATGTCTCTGTTCAGAGCATAATATAAGTGGTATAGAGCGGTGTATAATTACAGAAAAACAAGACTGCAGAGACTTTAATTAACATATAATGATACCAGGAGAATATTCCAGGAGAATCTCCTGGAGACCCAGATGGTGGAATGTAAATGAGCTGTTTGTGGCTGCAGGAGTGTGTACTTTAAGTACCAATTAAGAAATCTAATGTATACATTTATTTGCAGACTTAATGAATCTGAAAATGAAAAACATCTTGGCCCTAGCAGCATAATGATGGATAGACGTGTCACCAACCCCGATTGTGTGCCCTCCTTGTAGGACACTGATTTATATTCTGCAAAAATTATGATTTTTTTTATTTTTGCATGTAGTTTGTATATTGGCTATGTGTGTATTTCTATGTTATTTATCCTGTGTGATGTTTTGTCTTTTATCTGGACCCTGAGTCTTTAGTAAAGGTTTGTTTGATTGATTGATTGATTGTTTGATTGATCGATTTCGCCCAACTTTAAACACAGAAACCCTGGCATATCTGTCGCGGGCGGTGACGCTGAAAAGCAGCCCAGCCCTTGTTTTCTGTGCTCCATGCAGAAGCAGGATCGATGGCGTGAGTCTGATTAGCGCAAAACCAGCCAGCGGTGCCTCTTTTGCGCAGGTGCTGAGGGGCATGAAACAGCAGCCTTTGCTCCTGGTCTGGCCGCTCTTAAAATGAGCCTAAGGAGCACTGCAGATGAGTAAAGTAATTTTTAAAAAGGTGATTATTTATATACTCGAAACTGAAATGTGAATGTAGAGAGAGAGAATTAAAATATACGATAAGAAACAGAGACAAGAGCAGGACAATTAAAACGTCATCATTATGCGGCGTTAAAGTTAATACTGATCTGCCCTGAATGAATGTGCACTTAGTATTAGCCATTTAAATCACTATCACTTTTTTAAACGTATTTTTGGTTGAGTGTTATTAGTGTGGAAAAAATATAATATGTAGATGTGTACTGCATATTGTAATTAAAGGATTTGTTCATTTTATCGTTTGTGACATGCAAAGAGCTGACTCAACTTGAATCTGAATGTTGATTAAATTAATACTTAATCACCAGGGTTCCCCGGTTTCCTACCACAGTCCAAAATTTGCTAAGATGAATTGTAGTTGCCAAATCATACATAGGTCTGTAGCTGAACAAGTAGAGCATTGAACACACATAAACTGTAAGTCCCTTTAAGGACGATAAGGCACACACGGTAACTTACAGATGGCACGGAAACACGCGTGTATCCGGCACACACCGTGGACACACAGGCAAACACACTTGCATAAACCGAAGACGCAGTCCGATTATTTACATCAATAATTACATACGGGGCTATTAACATGGCCAGCGAGCATACCGGGAAGTGCTGTAGCGGAGCCATCTCACCGGCACAATGGTACTTCGACGTAATAAGAATTTAATTAGTAACTTAGCTAAGAAGGAAAGCCAGCACGAGGGTTACGCTAGTGTACCTTAATAAACGTTTGTTCGTGCTTATGCTCAGTCCTCTTCTGCCCTCTAGTGGATAAAAATATTGTTGTCGCACGCTTTATGTAACTATAAAATTCATTTCATGAAAACACAGTGTTTTTACATATAGGGAAGATGAGACAATGGGACACGGCTCACAAGCAGGGGTTGCCGGTCTTCGTCGCTGGGCAGTACGGCTGATCTGTCCGCACTTTTACCTCAGATGGTGCAGGAGCGGAATAGGCAAAATCAGCAGGGAGACAACCCCCCCAAATAACTACCTCTCAGCCGGCTGAAGTCCGGAAAGCGCCTCTGCTGTCTCTCAGTGAGGGGCTTCTGCCCCCAGGCCATCAGACTGTGCAGCACTAATTGACGGCAGTAATTACACTTCCCTACTCATGCACCATGACCTTTCCTGAGCTGTGTGGCCCACATCTGCTCTTCTTAACTCACTACCAGCACAGTTTTACTCGTCCTTATTTAGCTGAAGCTGGGAATTGGCCAACGGAGAAGAAAAAGGGAGGCCAGCTGCACACGTGTTCTTTCTGCAGGTCTTCGGCAGCCTGCTTGTGTAATGTTCCCTCCATAACCCTCCTGCTTTGAGGGGCACTTGTGCGCCCGGTGCATGCTTGATTGCCATACCATAATTACAGCCCAAACAAGCTTAATTAGCAAAGCTCTGCAAGTCACTCAAGCACATAATGGCTTTTGTAAAATTTTTAATGGTACTTGATCCATTTTACCCCCTGAAAAGGCTAATAGTAGCTGTACATTAGCTGGGAACATCCACACATGTTTGAAGAGGTAAAAGGCCACTTTACCATGTAATGATACATTAACAAATGGAACTATACTGTGAATGACAATTCCATCCATCCATCCACCTTCTGAAACCACTTCTCCTATTCAGGGTGACAGGGGATCTGGAGCTTATGGGCCCAAGGCAGGGAACAACCCAGGACAGGGCACCGACCAATCACAGGGCACACTCACACATGCACAATTCAGTAACTCGTATTAACCTGTTTTTGGACTGTGGGGGGAAACCAGAGCACCTAGAGGAAACCCCATAATGATACGGGGAGAAGATGCAAACTCCACACACACGGAGCCAAGGCGGGGACTCAAACGCTGCTGCCAGGGCTGTGAGGTGACAGCGACTCCCACTGTACCTTTCTGCCACTCCCACACTTTTGCCCAACTTGAAACTCTCAGTAAATTATTAAGGCATTCTCATGCCTCTTGTTCTGTCGGAACAGGCCCCACGCCAGCTTACCTTTGTGTTATACATTTAGCTTCACTATATGGACAAACGTACTGGGACACCAGCCTGCCCAACATCTCCCTCTGAATCGAAGGGTATTAATATGAAGCCTACTCTCCTGGGACGGCTTTCCGTTAGATGCTGGCACCTTGTGAGTGGGATTTGCTGCCGCTCTGGTTGGGTATCGATGCTGGGTGATCAGGTCCCTCTCTCTCAGCTTGTGTGGCCCCCACTTTGCAGCTGAACCAGCTCCCAGATGTTCCCACTTCCTGTGCGGTTGACCAGGGCAGGTCCAGCAGGACAGACGTGCGGAGATCCGACTTGCTGGAATGTATGACCCCCTCCCCCCATTCTGTTTCCAGTGTTTGATGCTGCAGTTTGCCTGACTGTGTGCTTAATTATACACCTCTATGTCAGCAGTGGCTGTGCCTTATGTGGCCAGTTCCTGTAATTACTGCAGGAGTCCCAATACTTTTGTCCATATAATGTAAAGTTATATTCAACTGTTTCAGTCACTGTGAAGAATAACAGGTATTTTCTGTGAAGAATAACAGGTATTTTTCTCTGCGATTCGAACGACCTCAACATCACAGTTGCTACCAAAATGGAATCCTGATTCCATCACAGTTACATCATAATTTTTATTCCATATAATTAAATGTAATGTATATTCACCTCTGTGGGTGGCCCCTGTCCTGTTTGCCTGTCTGTCTGCACCCCACTGAGAGCAAAGCTCACAGAGAGACGTGAGATCTCAGCACTTTCAAGGCAGACAGACCTCATGCGCACACCCCATAAAGGACATACACTTCATACGGTATGATTACTCTGGATGCCAGCAGGCTTCCAGACCCCAGAACACAGGTCTATCTCACAGTCACACGGTCACTGGGCACGGCCCCTGCCCCCCACCCCGTTTTGTGAAACACAGGCAGGTAGAGAATAGAATACATTTCACCAAACAATACTGCCTAATGGATAGATCTTACACATTGTCTTGTATTTGCACTGCCGTCCCTTGCAGTGTTTACCCCGGTCTTACCGCCCCAGATTCAGCAACTTATCATTTCAACAGATGTGATAATATATCGAGTCGCCACCAGATGGCACTGTGGTCTTCCTCAATACGATATTAGCTGTGCGCAGAAAAGAGCCCGCGATATGAAAAGCGATTCTAGGAGATTCACAGTCAGCTGGAAGCACTTGGATATTTCTCCAGCAAAGCATGTCTCCGTAGCAACAGTGAGGTTGTTGTGCGTACACACAAAATGGGCGGGGACAACCATTATTCAGCGGAATTCAACGTCTGTAAATAGTCAGGGGACAGAGGAAGAGCACATTAATACTGAGGCTGGACAGAGTCCATGTGACCCAGCCTGGCCTGCTCACTGATTGGCAGAGCACTCTGCAGCTGTTGCTTAACAACATCGCAATGTTGCCAATGGCAACAGTGAATTGCTGCCAACCAGCCGGGCACGTTGCCAGCCGGGGTGCCATCTCCTCTGCTCTGCTTCCTATTCATTGTCTGCGTGTAGCAGCACCTTGGACCCCGAATCCAAAGTCTAGGTCAGTCTAGGTCTCAATCCCATTGCTGTGTCGATTGAGCAAAACACTGCGCCTGCTAAATGTACACGTCTGTCAAACCTCCAGCCGCGTAAATCGGTAAAGGGGTCAGATTCGGAACTTCGCCAGCTATGCCGTGTAAACATGTTGCCCGGGGAGTGCCTATACGCAGCCAAAACTACAACACTGCACGAGCAGGCAGGGCCTGCGCAGTCATGCTCCAATACGCACTGCGCGGACGAACAGCTCCTGGTGCCGTCGCTGGGACACCTGCATGTAACAAACACAGGTGAGCCGTGGCCACGCCCCCCTCCCCAGACACGCGGAGGCCTGTGAGCAGGTCTCACCCTGTCCCACCTTTAATATTCTTGCCTGCTGCAGCTTTTGTTGTGGTTAATCACAGCCCGAATGTAACAAGCACAGGATATTAAAACAACCACGGTATGAATCGAGCCTTTATCACTGCCCCTGGGGAGAGCTCAGTCAGCCGAAAGACCTACAGGCATAATTAGACGATCTCCACACAACGGAATCACTCCACTGTTCACTCCTTTGGGAATCACAGGAATTTCCACGGAGGCAGATGTGGGAACAGCGACCTTCGGACGCATTTAGAAGATGTGGTACTTTCTCAGCCGGACACCAAAAGTGCTCGGGTCCCCGGTGCCTTGACGTAAATTCAAATTTGCCCGATGATAGAGTTTTCCCAAAGTCTGACATGCAAATGCCCGCAGCTCCGCGATGAATGCTGCAGCCAAATGCGAAATGGCGTCTTGCGCTGGGGGCAGGTGGAGTGTGTAGTCAGTGTGGAGGGTAACTGTATGACCACCATGGGATTATGGGAAACCAGACACAACCCATTTGTGATTTTAATGACTGCTGACTTACTATAAAGGTGTGGCATATGAAGACTCCATTCCTCCTGAGTGTTAAATAAAAAAGATAATTCAGGAGTATTCGCACGGTGTCTGATATGCAAACCACAGGCTGATCCATCAGTGGCACCTGCGGACGGGTCACGGTAGAGAAGACAAAGCGAAGTTGACACAGTCATGCTTCCTGTGTGGATGTGGGGGAGGGACAGAGGTCAGGGTCACTGAGACAGCGTGACAGATAAGCCATAGACTAGAGCAAGAGATGGCTTAGCTACCGTCAGCATCACACTCAAGATTCAAGAGTTTATCGGCAGATACTGCTCTGCACATCCTTCTGCTGTTTCAAAATTAGACAGGCCGTCAGACTGCTTAATACCTGTCTGATGCTTTAACCCATATCCACCCCAATCTACCCACCTTGCACTTTATTTGAACTGTTGCAGCCTTGCAGGCCTATTTATTTACTTATTATACAGTATAACTTTTGCTTTTAGTGTAACTATTTTTCAGTATAACTTTATTTCTACTTCTATTATCATGTCATTACTTTAAATGTCTTTCTGCTGTCACTGTTTTCTAGGACGACGTTGACCACCTTATTTTTCACTGCAGCTTATGTTTTGACTGTACATGTGCATGTGACAAAACCCTTGAATCCAATGCAGACGCTGGGTACTAAGGTTCGCGCACTGTGATTAGGGCGCCAGGTGCCGGAGGGGCGCCGAAACAGTCGAATGATCGTCACAGTGGGAATGCGCGATTAAATCGCGAATGATTAAAATGTCTTCTGTCGCTACGGAGAGATCGTGGAGAATCGTGCTACAGTGCTCATTCCATCAGTTGCAGTTCTATGGCTCATACACGCATCTGAAGTTGTTTTGTCAGGCAAATCAGTTTCGACACACCAGTCAGTAATAGAAAACAGTAGGCAGTGCCTTGTATTTCTCTCTCTCTTCCTTCCACGCCCAACATTCAATACGCAGCACGCAATACATGCCCTGTTTGGCGACTTGGCAGTATGGACGACATAGAGGAGCTGGTCACTAAAAAGAATTTAACCTCGGTAATTTAGGACCTGGGGGACTTGTTTGGGTTTAACAAAACCAACACAGTTACTGTTCAGTAACTCACAAAAAAGTCTTTAAAACCATCAGGAAAAAACACTTGTGATAAAATCGTGATCCTGTGTGAAAAAATCGTGGTATGATATTTCTGCTATGATCTGACAGCGAGCCTGTGCTCACCGAGTCACAGTTAGTCATAGTGAGTTACAGTGAGTCAGAGTGTGGGCCCACAGAACACCCTAGAATGTCCACCCCAGTGAAACAAATTCCCTTTCAAACCCCTGACGGACCTGGGACTTTATTGAGATGCTGGTTATGTGGGACACCAGACATGGATGCATCCAGCTCGTACACAATCGGCGACGTGACAACCTGCTTCTGAGGAAGTCTGTGTCAGCTGGCTGAGAGAAATCCAGGCATAGATGAGCCATGGCAGAGCTGAAAAGCAGGTGTGTGGTTTTGTTTTCTTCGTTGCCACAGTCTTTCACCTCAGAGATCACTAGAGGTACATACCTGTGGAAGCCAATAACGGCTCCGTATATGCAGACAAAGTTTATGGTGAATAGGCCTCTCACAAAATAGGTCAGTTTTTACATGCAGCATTATCCATCAGATAACTGCCCCCCCGCACCCCAACAGCTGTCAGCCCAACCCCTCCCCCCCTTCTCAGACCTGCCACCACACCCCCGCTCTTTCCCCCAGTGCTGCTTCTGTACACTGGCTCTGTGGTCTTACCCACGTCTCCATGATGTAATTCCATCCCACACGGTTCATTGGCTGAACTGGGTTAAATATATGTCCTCGAAAAGCCTTAAAAATCAAGTGAAGAAATTCATGTCAAAACAGAACAGTCTAGTGTTTAACATGGCATTACACTAATACTGAGTCATGCTTCACAAATAACATCCCATTGTTACAATGTAAAACATTGTCGTGACTCAGAGATAATGAGCAGATTTGCCATTGTAGGAACAATTGCTAAAACTCGTTAGTTCACCTAAGGTGCACTTATAATATAGATCCTGAATGTTAACAATCTACTGCAGGATCCATCTTCCTATGCTGGTTCAGCAGAGGCTCTCCTGGGACCAGGGCTGGGGTGTCTTTAGGTGTCATGGCTGTCCATCAGCACACAGACAGACAGACAAACATGTCAATAAGGGAACTACATGCAGAAAGTATTATATATATATGTACATACACACACACACACACACACACACATA
>JAODJU010000045.1:10367242-10391388 GCA_026776725.1 Gnathonemus echidnorhynchus | reverse complement strand
ATATACAGGAACATACAGCATCTGCATAAAGACAAAAATAATAGTGCTTGCGATGAAATACTGCCCAAATAAACGTTTCCCATCCCTCAATAGATTACCCTTTTCTTTTCAGCTAAGATCATAATTAGGCTTAATTGACATCGGCCTATTAATTCAAAATTAATAATCAACACCGTATTACTGTCAAAGGAACGACCTAATATACTGGAAAACATTTTGTAATTTTCACCAACGCAGTTATTCTTAGAATAATGCAATTTAATTGGAAAATAAATTGTATTTTATTAACTACAAAATCTTTGAAAATTGATGCGGATTCGTTTAACCAATTGCTCCGTGGCGTTTAATTGGTTAATTAAGACGTCTGCTGGCCGGCAAGCAGCGCTCAAGGTTGTCTGTGCGCCGGGAGTTTGGTTCTTGCGTCACATATAGATGAGGCTGGAGCGTCACGTGGGTTCCTGATGCGACAGAAAACGCCATGTATAGGAACCCAGACGATGTGCAAAAATGTGTATCTTGAAAATGCCACCACACTCCCTCTGTGGGAATGTACAGACTGGGTGCTTTTCAGTGGATCGGTGCAGACGATGCTTAGCATTCAGCGCACACTCCGCCCAGGCCCCGGGCGGCTCACCTACTGGCGTCTAGACGCATCTCAGCTATGCCGCTATATGACGCGCAGCTCTCCTTCCATGGGGGTCTCTTGCTGTTCTTACAGCGGCAAACACACCCCGGAGCGGCGCGGCTCCTCATCGCGGCGCCTGTAGGCAGGCAGACAGACAGTGTCAGCGCCGGTCGGCCGATCGGTTACTCTGCGCTCGTCATCCCTCGGGAATGTGCCCCCGTCCTCGATGATTCTGAGCTCGGCGTCCTGCCTTCGCTCACAATGAATGGCCGCCTGTAGCCAGAGAGAGAGAGAGAGAGAGAGCGAGCGAGCGATCGCGTCTGACTCCTCCATTGAAATAGTTCACAGCAGCCAACACCGAGGGGGTGAGTTTGGGCCGGCCTCAGCCCGATCGGTCGGGGCCCTGGATAGGCTCGGGTAGCGGCGGGCCGGTGCCGACGGGCCATCGCCGGGCGGAAATCGGCTCGGTTCAGGCTGGATTTTGGGGTATTGTTTTGGGGAAGGTGTGCGATGGGGGGATGGGTTCCTAGGACCCGCACCAACAAAACTTTAACCACTTCGCCGGCTTTGGAGCGCCTGGCCCCGGCTGCGAGCTTCCGCCGCGCCGCGTATTAACTTTTTCTAAATGTGCGAAACTTGCGTTATACCTGCGGTGAGTTTGGGTAGTTAATGATGGGGGGGTTGGCTTGGGGGCTTTATAACCAGGTGCGCATCACTAACGGCGACAAGTGGTTAAAGCGGTGCCTCGTCCAGTCCTGCGGTCCCGGTTTGCTCTGGTTCGCCCCCTTCGCTGCGTTTGTCCTGGGATGACCTGTTGATGGGCACGGCGGGGGACTGCCTCCCCCATCCCCCAGCATTGAGATTAAAATACGCCGCCGCTCAGAAGCACATCACAGGCGGCTTCGGGCTCCGAGAGCCGGGATCGGGAGAGTCGCAGCCCGTGAGCACCGCTTGGGGATGCGCCGGGACCGGGGAGTCGTAGCCCGTGAGCCCCGCTTGGGGCTGCGCCGGAATCGTGGACGCATCCCGTTTCTGTAGGCCCGACATCGCGGTGCATTGGCACAGGGCGGGAGGCACCGGCCGATGCGCACTTTGCAACAAATAAATACAACACTTCCGTCGGTTTTTTTTTTCTCCCCGATTACGGGCGTCGTCGGCGATCGTAAAGCGGGGACAGGTCGCCGCGAAGCCCGTAAGATTTGCAGGGTTTTCCGCCTCCGCCTGCCGTGGCCCCCCGGCCGTGCCAGTGGAGCGCTCCTACCGGGCAGACCCAACCTGGCATACGGCGGGCACGGCCAGCCTCCCGCCGATCGCCGATACCCCGCCACCAACCCGAGCCTGCGCCGCTCGCCACTTACACATTAGTGACGCTTATTATATCCAAGGTTTGCAATTAATTTATATTGACTGTTAAATATGGTACTTTAATCTGTTTGATTTGGGGACTGTGTCGTAGTATCCTCCCGATAAAATAAATAGTTTTTTCTTTCCAGACCAAGTTCCATATTTGTGAAATGATTAGCTATAAATACCAATGTTGTAAGAAATACTCAAAGTAGTGTTCGCTATGGATGAATATATAAGTTTTTAAAAGTAGCTGCCATAACATGATTTGGCAGCGAAGCTAGCTAAACTAGCCAACCTTGAACCAGGAAATGAATTGCCAGCAGTACCAAGAAGCGAGAGATTACTAGGTACTTAAATTCCCAGAAGTATTTAGATTTAAGATGAGGCCTCATCTCTCGTAAGAGGCTTCCGTGATCGGTTTGCCTGCACTGCGTGACAGGACTAGCCGTCCGGTCTTTACATTTTATATTGATAAATGATCTTTAAATAATTAAAAGTAACCTGTGAGGAACTGTGTTTTGAAATCGGATCTCTGGCCTGATAGCGGACTGAGGATCCCCGAGGTGGAGTGACCTCCTTGCCCCTCGCCCAGTTCCTTTTTGTCTTTGCCATCTGTGAAAATTTAGGTGGTTGATGAGTTGCGGTTTGGATAGATAAGAGGTCTTAAAGACTAAATATGTATATGTGTCTTCTCTGTGGTGTCTAGATTTAGTTCATTTTGTCTATTTTTGGTCTCCAAAGGCATTTGGCCCAGTGTTGGCAGGTAGTAACACACGCAAAATTTAACCTTAGTTGGCTTCCTAGAATTTGACAAATGGCCAGTTAGAATTTTACTCATTAGTCTTTCTGCCATTGTAGTATATTAAAAAAAAAAAATATATATATATATATGCACACATACAAGGATTTACTCATAACTCTTGACATCACAGTAATTCCTTTGTATCAAGGATAGGGGTGGACTATCACTGCGAGTGTCAAAATTTGCGATAAGTACTTGTGCACCCCTAACCTCAATGCATAAGTCTGCTAACCTGAACAACAACCTAGCAAATGCACATAACATAAAAAGTCTATCAATTTTTAAACACAGCACTGTACCATACACTTTGTCAAGTTGCTCTATCATTTCCGATCTAGACCTCATATAGTGTACAGATCATCTAGATTATGCCCCTGTATGTACAAAGTTACTACTGCACTGCTGGGAGTGCAATGTTTTTCATCCGTTCTTAAAAACGCAAAATGAAGTTTAAAAGTTACTGTGAGAAACGGGAGATTCCATGGTCACAAAGATAGCTAACGCGTGAATGAAGCTGGTTACCGAGACAAAGACGTCAAAGTCAGGACTTGTTAAAGAGAGTGTAAGGGCATGCTACAACAAATGCTATGTATCACTAATATTTATATGTTATGTGATCCAAATCATTTTCTGTATTGTTTTTGGCTTGCACATCATTTCGGCAAGCTCCAGAAATATTACTGTTCGTTTACGACTAACTCACCAATAAATGAAAGACGGTCTCGGTCTTGTGAATGGGACAGTGAACTTGTGCAGGTGTTCTCAGAGGGTCTCGGTCTTGTGAATGGGACAGTGACCTTTTGCAGGTGTTCTCTTAGGGTCTCGGTCTTTTGGATGGGACACTGGTCTTTCGCAAGTGCTCTCTGGGGGTCTTTGTCGCTCTGTATTTAAACAAGTCTTCTGTCAGTATTTTACGGATGACTAAGTGCACTTATATTAACCCTGTCCTGAAGGCCAAAAGTCGCTCTTGTTGCAGGCAGCTGGTAGAGGAATGCAGGACCCTGGTTGATAGCATTCTGCAATGGGTCCAAGAACTGTGGCTTAAAACCTTTGGCCAAAGGCTCCGCTCTCTGACAGCTCCTCTCTGTGCTTGCAGACCCCGTGGTGCTGGCTGTAGCACCATGGCTCAGACGCTGCAGATGGCCATCCCCAACTTTGGCAACAACGTCTTGGAGTGTCTGAATGAGCAGCGGCTGCAGGGGCTCTACTGCGACGTGTCGGTGGTGGTGAAGGGCCATGCCTTCAAGGCCCACCGAGCTGTGCTGGCCGCCAGCAGCTCCTACTTCCGGGACCTCTTCAACACGGGCAGCAAGAGCTCAGTGGTAGAGCTCCCGTCGGCCGTGCAGCCGCAGAGCTTCCAGCAGATCCTGTCCTTCTGCTACACGGGCCGGCTCAGCATGAACGTGGGCGACCAATTTCTGCTCATGTACACCGCCGGCTTTCTGCAGATCCAGCAGATCATGGAGAAGGGCACCGAGTTCTTCCTTAAGGTCAGCTCCCCCAGCTGCGACTCGCAGGGCCTGCAGGCCGAGGAAGCCCCGCCCTCTGAGCCCCAGAGTCCCGTCACGCAGCCGTCTGCAGGGGCGGGGCCTGGCGCGGCGGCTGCTAGCTCCGCAGGCCGACCCGCCTCCTGCCTCACGCCGCTTCCGCTGGTGTCCCGTGTCAAGTTGGAGCAGCAAGAGGCCTCCTCCTACTCTGTGGTCTGCACCCCTGTGGCCAAGCGCCTCTGGGAGGGCAGTAGCCGGGAGGCCGGCGGAGGAGGCTCGGGCGGGGGCGGCAGCGGGGGCAGCGGTGGGATGAGGAAGGTCGCCCGCTTCTCTCAGGAGGCGGTGCGAGGCGGGGCGGCGCAGGCCGGAGCCATGGCTGCCGGCGGGACGGGAAGTCACGGTGCCGTCGCTAATGGCAGCATTAGCGGCAGCAGCAACAACAACGCCACCTCCGAGGGTACGAGCCCGGGCACTCTGAGTGCCTACACCAGCGACTCCCCGAACTCCTACCATGATGAAGAGGAGGATGAAGAGGTCTTGGAGGATGGGACTGAGGAGCAGTACCGTCAGATCTGCAACATGTACACCATGTACAGCATGCTTAACGTGGGGGCTACAGGTAGGAGACCTGGACAGCACTGGGAGGCAGGCAGCAGACTGGGTTATCACTGGTAGTTTACTCTTAGGTCGTGTTGAAGCAGGAGGAGCCTGTGGTCGCCTGGGGTTACAGGAGCCATTTTTCATTGAAGCCTTTTGCATTTTACGCACTTCCTTTGCTTACGTAAATTATTTCTCGTAGGGAAGAAAAATAAGGATTAGCCACCAACATTTAGCGTGATGATACACCGGGCAGCTTTTTAAGCAGTGTAGCAGAGCACTTCCCCCATCGAGATTAGGCCACGAATTTCTGTTAGAAAGACTTTGAACGGCAGTGGGCAACTTTTCACGATGATCCTGATGAGTTGCCCTTTGTCTCACCTTGTTGGTGGTTGCTTGGCAACATTGCTCAAAGTTGCCCTGTATGTCATCACCTTTAAAGTACTTATGGAAAAGGGGGACGCCGAGACGCTTATTGTAATGGATGTACAGGGTTGGAATAAGAGGTGTCCCTCATGAAGCTGCTCTCTCTCTCTCTCGTGTGCGTGTGTGAACCAGCCGGGGAGCGTGTGGACGCCCTCCCCGACCACATGACTTCTGACACCAGGAACAGGATGCGTGTGAGGCAGGATCTGGCCTCTCTGCCTGCTGAGCTCATCAGTCAGATTGGAAACCGCTGCCACCCCAAGCTGTACGAGGAGGGCGACCCCGCGGAGAAGCTGGAGCTGGTCTCAGGTCAGTCTGCTGCAGCTGGCCAATCGGCGGTGCCTGGCTGTGCGATGGGCGGGGCTTATTCCCATCCCCATGAGGTGCTGTTTGTTTGTGCTGCTTTTGCACTGGTGCGAATTTGCGCCGAGCCGGGTCTGTGTGCCTCTGCAGGCACCAGTGTGTTCATCACCCGAGCCCAGCTCATGAACTGTCACGTCAGCGCGGGGACCCGGCACAAAGTGCTCCTCAGAAGGCTGCTAGCCTCGTTTTTCGACCGGTGAGTCTGGCCCCCGCCTTCCCACATCGGGAATCCGAGTGACGAAATCCAGCGGCACAAATGGCATCCCAGCGCGGCCCGATCCTGTCAGGGAAATATTCACGGGCGTCCAAATCCCGGCAATAAATCAGTACAGCAACAGTCCATTAGTCCTCTTTATTTTTTCAGTTTTCATTTTATGATTTTACATGAATGTGCCTATTAAATGTCTTTTTTACTATTGCTGTAAAAGCAAATGCAAGGTATTACAAAATCCCTGTTTATTACCTTATTAACTGGTAATTTGTATTTGAAATGTTCTTTATAATTTTAAATATGTATTTTTAGTGTTGGGGTTATTTTTGGGAACATGATTGGGGTTTCTTGGTTGAATCTGGGATTTTATGTTTTTTCTGTATTAAATAATGGAAACAGGTTCCTGAGCTTTAGTTTGCAGTTCGAGGGAATCAGTTGCAGTCAGATCATGGGCTTTAGATGTTTGTACTCGTCTTAAGAAGTGGACGAGCGCATTTTCCCTCGTCTTTATTACGAGGCTTTTCTCCTGAATTTCTCCTCTTGCCCCCCCCCCAGAAACACTCTGGCAAACAGCTGCGGTACAGGAATCCGCTCCTCCACCAACGACCCCAGCCGCAAGCCGCTGGACAGCAGGGTGCTGCATGCCGTGAAATGTGAGCCCGCCTCCGCCTGCCTGCCTGCCTGCCTGCCTGCCTGCCTGCGTCTGTTTATTTCTGTGTGCCTGCCTGCCTGTCTGTGTGCCTGCCTGCCTGTCTGTCTGACTCTGCCTGCCTGTCTGTCTGACTCTGCCTGCCTGTCTGTGTGCCTGCCTGCCTGCCTGCCTGTCTGTGTGCCTGCCTGTCTGTCTGTGTGCCTGCCTGCCTGTCTGTCTGTGTGCCTGCCTGCCTGCCTGCCTGTCTGTGTGCCTGCCTGCCTGTCTGTGTGCCTGCCTGCCTGCCTGTCTGTCTGTGTGCCTGCCTGCCTGCCTGTCTGTCTGACTCTGCCTGTCTGTCTGTGTGCCTGCCTGCCTGTCTGTGTGCCTGCCTGCCTGCCTGTCTGTGTGCCTGCCTGCCTGTCTGTCTGTGTGCCTGCCTGCCTGTCTGTGTGCCTGCCTGTCTGTCTGACCGACCTATCATGCTCATGTTGCTACAGAGCTCAGACTCTTGGAGCGCCTGCTTAATTCTGTAATCATACTGCAATTTTACTGGTTCCATAATAGTCCATTGACAAGTGGTGCTTAATGTATCTGCACATTTTTTCATTGTCATAATTTTTTGACTGACTCATTCAGTTCTATTCTGGCCATTTTGCTATTGATTGCAATTGTAGTCATTGACTCCCAATGGGATACTAAACACAAATGTTTGCTGTTTTATGTTATTGCGAAGGTGTCACTAATTTAAATGCCCCCAATGAGACTGCTTGTCAATGAACTTTCTAACTCTGAACAGCTCTTAGACCTATAATTTGGGTTTAATTTATTACTACTCTACTATTTTATTACTAATTTATTATGTTTTAATTAAAATTACGGATCGTTTCTGATGTGATATTTTGGAAACGAATAAAGAAATAATTATTGTTAGAAAACAAATACATTTGCAGCATTTTTCCTGAATTAAGGAAATGTCCCAAGACACTCTGTAAGCACTATACGTGGGAGTTGCTGTTAGTATGTTTTGCTGTGGTCAGATAACCATCAAATGATCATCGGTTAATTCAGCACAAATACAAACTCGCCTAGTAGAATGTGGACATTGAAGGTTTCGGGCCAGATGCCCCAGGATCTTGGCCCCCCTGCATCGGTCCTCAGCATGCCGACCCTGTGCTGGAGGTCTCCAGACCCTCGCCCTGGTCTCCTGTGACCCCTCTGTCTGTTCCTTGTCCCCCGGCAGTCTACTGCCAGAACTTCGCCACCAGCTTCAAAGAGAGCGAGATGAACGCCATCGCGGCCGACATGTGCACCAACGCCCGGCGCGTCGTCCGAAAGAGCTGGATCCCCAAGCTGAAGCTGCTGATGGCCGAGGGCGACACCTACTCCGGCTTCCTGTCCGACACCGGCAAGATGGAGGCCGACCCGCTGGGGGCCGAGCACTCCTTCGAGGCGTCCGGGCTGGAGGCGGGGGCCTCGGGTGAGGTGGGGGCCCCCGGCGACTCCCTGCCTGGGGTGGGCGCGGATGCCGGCTCTCTCTTTTAGTTAGTTGTGCCCCCACCCGTGCCCCACTCTTACTGACACCCACCTGCCCCCCAGGCCGGGCTGCTCTCGTGAGGCTCTGTTCAGCTTAAGGAGAAGAGGTGCACTTGGGGGGGAGGGAGTGTGTGTCTTTTTTTTTTTTTCTTTTTTTTCCCTTTGCCCATTTGGAACAAGATATTAACCCACCCCCCCACAGCACATGCTGCTTAAAAGTGCCCATGGCACATGTCCCGCCTCTTCTCCGTATCAGCCAATCACATTCCTTAGGCCGGGGACATGGGCGGGGAGGGTCGAGGCGAGGAACTGAAAATCTGATAACACTGTCCCGAGTTTGAATGTAGTCCAATGGCCTTGGATTGTTTCATCCGAAAAAATTAACACAATCTACACTACTAGAGACCCCCTGGGCGTCCCGGCAGTGTATGGAGGGTGGATTAATTTGTACCTGTAACTTAAAGGCCCCCTTTCCCTCCTCCCTGTGCCCCTGAACTCTTACTCTCATGTTCTGACCAGAAAATTGTCCTGTCTGTTTTTTTTTTTTTTTTTCTTCTTTACGCTTCTGCTTATTTTTGTGTATTTAACATGCCAAGGATCCAGAGAGAGAGAGAGAGAGACGATCGAAGGGGTAAATCTGTCATTTTTAAGAGATGTTAATCTCCCATGTGTATGGGGAGCTAGAAAGGGATTGTTTTAAAATCTCGTTTTTTTTTTGTTTGTGTGTTTTTCTCGGACTGAATTGTTGATTGGAACATTTTCCTGATAAAGGTTTTAAGGAGATTTCTACATGCGAGTATTTTTGCAGTGGCGGGTAGCAGGACTTTGTTGCGTCTGTCTGTCCGTGAATTGGGGCGAGGGGAGTGGGACTCTTTGGTACGTTATTGGAAAGAGGAGGAGGTATGGCTGCTTTGTGTCCTTACGAAGTGCCCTTCGTTTCGTACTCCGTGTGGCTGAAGGCCCTGCTGGCCTGAGGGACGTGTGAAAAGACAGTAACCCCCCCCCGTCCCAGCCCTGGGTAACCAAGGTGACCATGCTGAGCATTTCGGTGGCGCCTGCTAGACGGGCTCGGGGCTGGAGACGTGCTGAAGACTGAGAGTCCAGCTCATTCTTCACTAGACTCTGTGGATGTGGCCGATATGGCCTCTGTTCTTCCCCTTGGGGGCTGTAGGGGGCGTCTGTCTGTCTGTGCAGTGGAGAGTCCTAGACTCAGCCTGCTGGTTTGTTTGCAGCTTTTGTAAACTAAACATGTGAGTCGAGCCCTTCTTTCTGCCTTTTATTGTACATGTGTGTGCGTGTGTGCGTGTATACGCCTGCTTGCGTCACAGGAGACGGGCATGGCAGGCGAGATCCTGTGATGGCTGGCCAAGGCTGACCGATCTAAATGCACCTTCTTAGACAAAGTGGTCCGAATTTCACGCCGGTCGCTGTCGCTCTTGCCTTGTGAGGCCCGACCTGGCTGGCGTTCTTGTGATGTTCAGTGAAGGGATCTTTCCAGACCGTGTCGATGCCGCGTCCTTCCAAGCTGCGATTGCCCCCCTGATTGGGTCTCTCGCCGACTCTGCTACTGACTTGCTGGGGGATGAGTGAGGAGGACGCCTCACTGTGGTCGTTTACCCTGAGGTGGCCCTCTAGCTGTTAGGAGAATCTGTGTAGAACTGTTTTTTTTATTTTTATTATTTTTTTAGCGGATATACTGTAGAATTAGCTTGTTACAAATACTACTAATTCAAGATTGAGCAGTTGCCAATTTGTGTAAAAATAAGGACAAAAACCTTTTTTTGATGATGATCTATGTTTTGACTGAAGTGCTTGGTAGGGATGTAACACGAGATGCTGCAGGTTCTCCTGCACCGTAGCGAATAAATTGGTGAGATTTCCAAAGCAGGTTCTCATTATCCCTACCTTGGGTCTGAATTGAAAGCAGCCTTACTTACTTAATGACTGTTGGGTACAGCTGACATTTGTCACACTGGGAATGTATCTGTTCATGATGGGGTTCTGGTGTCTTGTGTAAATGGATTAGGTTAGAAATTTGTAGCTCCTCTCTGATGGCTTGAGATGCTGGTGTAGTGCCGACCCTGACCACCAGGAGGAAGCAAATTCCTTACATAGCAAAAATTACATTTTCATTCCACCAGGGGGATGGATTCTGCCCTGAAGGAACTCTTCTGGGTGGGGGGAACAGCAGAAAGGATTTGGGACTTTGTGACAAGAATAAGCTATGTTAAAATCCAAAAAAAAAAAAAACATTTAAAAGAAGAAAATCTAAAGATTGTATGGGGGGGAGATGTAGCCGCCTGTCCAAATTATGAGGGACGATTCTCATTGTCAGTTTCCACCCTCCACGATGAAAGAGAAAAAATATAAACAAGCACCTTTGGGTGGCGCTCTTGGCCCCGTGGCTGGATATGGGCACCACAGCACCTTCTGTTCGCTTTTTCTGTCTGTGGGGGGTGGCGCTGAGGGGAGTTTGTCCAGGGATTGATGTCTGTCTTTTGTGTTTGTTGTTCTCATTTTTAAACCCCCCCCCCCCCAATTGTTAAACCCTTCCCCAGGCAGGCTCTGGGAGGAGGAATCGATGAGGCATGTGATTTCTGTTCCCGAAGGGGTGGTGGATTGTGGGAACGGAGACGGGGGTCTGTGACTGTAGCAGTGATGGAGAGATGGCACCAATAGATTGTGTGTGGGGTTGGGGGTGGCTGGTTCACGCCGTGCCAGTTATGATGTGCTTCTGGGGCCTCTTCCCCAGCTCCCCCCACCGTTGCCCCGGTCCTGGCCCTTCCCAGCACCCCCGTGCTTGGTACCACGGCCGGTCAGCCCTGTTATGTTCTCTCTGCTGGACTCTCCGCGTTTTTTTTTTCCTGACTGCAGTCTCTGTTAAACTTTGTACTCAGAAGTCATAATTACAGTTTTTGCTCTCGACGGCCCTACGCTCCAGAGACGGGCAGCGGATGCACCTCCCGTCCTCTCGGTCTCCCAGGTTGAGCGTTTGGCGGCCTTTGGCCGGGCACCAGCAGGAAATGCTTTGAGGCTGAGCTGCCACGCCGAGCCGTCCGCTAGGCCGTCTTTGTAAAAGGCGCATTCAACTGGGTTGAAAATGGTGGCCATCTTTGAGGTAGTTTTTACGTACAAGGAGAGGGAGAGGACTGCACCTCTGGTGTGTTCATGGTTAGCAGATCTTTTTCACTATATATATATATAAATAATATATATGTATATATATATATATACTGTATATTATACATAGAAGCACTAATGAAGTTTGATTGTTAGTTGTGCACTCACAGCATGAGGTATTAACCCAGAAATGCTTATCAGACCAATGCCATAGCGTCTGCTGATGCCCAAGCCCCTCCGTGACCCCGTCCGGACCCCTCCGTGACCCCTGACCCCGTAACGCCAGTGTTTATTCTGTGTTCCAAGTGCCAATAACTTTGTGAATTCTTAACTGTGACCCAATAATTAAGATAATTGCACATTAACTACTGTAAAGAGAGGAAAAAATCAAAGAAAAAAAATCTGTATCTTAATAAAAGGTTTGTAACAAAGATACCTCTGGTTTTGCTTTTTTGAGTGTCTGGCAGTAGGATTCATTATACATCCCTCTACTTCAGAAGGGCTGGTGCTTTGTGGCACTTGGGCAAACAACTAAGGGCTTTATCAATAAACTATTATAAACAAAGTACTGTGCTATCAAAGTACCCAAATTAAAGCACATATAATCATTCAGTCTGCAGCTTCTGCATTTATGGGATAATTTCGTGCAACCTGGAACAGCACTAATCCACACAGCACGCAACCGGCTGCAGGATTGTGGATATTCCGCTCTAAATGGACGCCTGGCCGCGCTGAAGTTTCCGGAGTGTCTCTCTTACCAGGAATAGCCGCCAGGTGGAGCACGTCGCTCTTGTGTCTGCGGCTCGAGCAGAGTGCTGCACATCCATTTTAAATGACAAGCTGTTCCCCGTTTTCATTATGAGACTATATGCAAAAACGTATATCACGATAATTCCAAATATAGCTCAATAGGCAAAGATTGTTGCTGTCGTACTGCCTGTAACCTGCTACACTCGATCGCTATGCGATGTAATTTTCTTTAAAACGCTGCATTTTTGGTTGTAAACCTTTCTTCTCACTTTTTCATTATCATCTTTCTCACATATTGTGTACATTCGCCAATATATAGAGCTACGCACCATCTCTCCAATCCACGTTAATCTGTATAGCAGTTATTAAATCATCACAGATATATTGGAATTAATTGCGCATTGTGCGTCTTTCACTGACAGGGCTTGATGTTTTTGGACTGAACTATAAAAACCATGTATCCAATGTACGTTCTACGCAAGACGGGTTGTTTATGTACGTAGTTCCACCGTTTTACTAATGCTTCCCGTGAGTTCCCCATAGTCACGTGACGGCCCTTATTCCTATTAAGTGACCTCCTCTCCCACCCCCTCTGGTGACTGCCATCTTGTGTTTCTCACTGACGCCTGCTTCCTCCCCCGTCATTTCCCTTTATCGCGATCGCCCCCCACCCCCTGCCGCCGCATACTTTACTGCACCTCCCCTCTTCCTCTTGGAGCAGCCCCGGAATGCGCGTCTGTGTGCGAGTCAGCGAAAAGGAATGTGCATAAAAAATACCGAAACAACCATGTAGCCTAAGCAAAGGGTTCTTGCTAGTAAAATGTTTTGCCCAGAGCGTGCTAAATCCCATTTTACTACGGCTTTTAATACACTGACTGAACCTACTCATTTTATGCATGCTTATTACATGTCTCCTATAATACAATCTGGCGAAAGACACCAGACGAGTCGTTTTTGTACGAAGAATAATACTTTATGCACACATATTTTATACATAGCTCATCCAAAAGTATTACTCGAGATGTCTCAGGTTTTTTGTAAAAGAACGAGAATACTATTACTTCATTAACGGCACAGTTTATTACCTTTTTAGATTTTCAAAGCACCATACATTACTCAAATGCCCAGTTATTCTCCCTGCGAGAATTTCCTCCACTATTAATAGTGTGTTCGATCTCAATCACATTAAGGATCCAAGCTTTTTCACCCCAAACTTGGGCAAAGCCCCCGGACACAGTCGGAAACGATACCATATAAGGAAATCGATGACGACATCTTTACCGCCCTGCTAAATATGGCAACGGAAAATGTAGCTGCCCACGCGTCATGGGTTTTCCGCTGTGCGTTCCCTGGAGACCTGGCGGATGTGCTTTATATGGTCAAATGTCGACTCACTGACGGGAAACACTATGGGGAAGAACGTAAAATGTGTTTAGACTCACAAGATATACTACTCCTGATTCCGTCGTAAAATATGTGCATGGATCCGCACTTGCAGCGGATGCAGAGGAGCTATGATTCTGTTAACCATTTTGCGACCGCTATAATGCGATATGCAATATTTATACTTATAAAATATAAAAAGGTTTATTAAACCTCTCATTGAACTCTGGCTTTCAACATTGCATTGCATCGTAAAATCTCAAATTTGGTAATAAATGTTACATTTTGCACAGCTTCAATCACCCAAATATACTGTCATTTTCAAGTGAACCTGTAAGCATTACTTCTCTGATATTATTAGCCAATGAACAGTTGTATAAACATCAATTAACATTTATGAAATCAGTTATGCAAATCACATTATCTTCTGGAAGTAAATCTATTTTCATCACGGTGTATGTCTGTTGTGATTCCATTTGTATCGTAACACACATTCATTCCAGAAATAACAACCACTGTGCGTTTACTACTGTTAATTATTATATTCAGACCAAAACAAATATCCCATCATGACATAATGTTAGCTTCACGTTACTGGGACATGTTCTGTGACAGCAGCAGACCTGGAAGCCGGAGCCGCCGGGCCGGGCTCTGGGCGGAGCCATGCAGCCAGCCTCACGCGACCCAAAGGCCCTGACGTCAGTGCTACAATATAACACCACCCGCGCCATACGGGCGCTCATGTGAGTGTTTAAGCCGGGCGGTGAGGCAAGAGGGAAGTCAGAACTGAGAAGTGCACACCGCTTTGGAAATCTGTTCACAAGTTAAGTAAACTTCATAAACACACGATCGGGAAAATGGACGTGAGCGCAGAGGCCAAGCGGATCATGGTCCAGGCTTTGGGCAAACTGTACAGCTCGCGTACCCAGCGGGGCGGACTGAGGCTCCACCGGAATCTGCTGCTCACCTTGGTCATGAAATCGGCCAGAGACATTTACCACAGCGCCCGAACTGCGTGCGAGAACGAAGCACAGAGCGGCAGCCCTCTCCCTGACCCGCAGCCCCAGCGGACGGAGGAAGCGATGGACACCAGCGACGCCGACGGGGAGAGCCGTGTTTCAGCTCGGACCTCCGAAGGCAAGTGTAAGGTGACATCTGCGAACTGTAAAAAGAGCCAGGAGGACAAAGAGAACAGCGATCCCGTACGATCTGACCGCCACTCCAGAAAGCGGCCGGGCAAAGCAGCAGCCGAGCCCGACTTTCTCCCTACAAAGAAAGCGAGGATGGAAACGGGCGAGGAGAGACACGGCGCTCGGCCCGGGGCATTGAGGACGTCCACGGGAAACTGCTATCGGGCTGACGAGACGCTGACTTCTTTGCCAATGTCCCGGGCAATTACCGCTTTCTGAACTGGAGGCGAAAGGACTTGGGCGTCGTTCAGATGACGGGTACCGACATCCGGCCTCAGCCTGGAGGGGTCAGGATGCGTCCCGTTTTGCGGCGTTTCTCTCCCTCCGCGCACCAACCAGAGACTCGTGCGACTCGGAGGCGCCGGCGAGGCCTGGGATCGCCCTGACAGACAAGTCAGGCTGGAAGTTGGCTGTGAAAAGCTGGGATCCGTGCGCCATGGTGCCGTGAGACACGGGTGACTCATACCGAAAGACTGGGTGACATCCGCATGTGAGATCCCCACCTGCATGGGGGTGGGTGGCGCAGCGGGGTCACTGGATCAGGGGGCAGACGTGCGTCTCCCGGACCCGGACAGCAGGCGGAAACATGAATGGACTCGTATAGCTACAGACATTAAGTGGTGCTAGATAAGGACCTGCCCAGAGCAGCATGTTTACCTGTGTCAGTGTGTAGGAAGCTGGTGTCCACACCTTGTGTGAAACGAAAGATTGTACATATTTGTTTACAGTTCCGTTACTCTTGAAAGCTGCTTTTATGTTTATACTCTACCGAATACCTCATGTGAATAATAAACATTTTATAAAGTAGCTAAAGATCCTTGTGTTTTTCTTTATCGGTATTGTTGCCGTAACACGCGATGTGAGTGTCCATAACTTGGGACTGTATATTATGTGGCGCCTTTTTACAGACTTGTAGAAATATTACCTACTTGTCGGTTTGATCTAAGATGATTTTACGACTGCATCACATGACACGTCAACATACGTAGAGGACTTAATAAGTGAACCTTTAAGGGGTTCCGGTACAGCGAGTCCCCTTGTGGATACAGGGGCTTTCTGGTGGGACTGGGTGAGCTGGAAGCGGTTTTCAATGACACATTCACACCTGCTGTGTCATCACTGCTCATACCCATACGACGCCCTCGGAGGCGTATGATGCATGGTATCTCTCACGCATCATAACCACAACAATGGGCGTTTATTAACAGTAATATTTACATAAACGATGCCATGTGTTTTAAGTCAATAAAAGCAGACAGTCATATCCTAAACAGCAGGAGGCGCATGCCGTGCATCTCAAAGCTACCCGAAAGGTTTCACATGAGAAAGTTGCGCACAGATTTGAATGTCTAGCTTTCGTTGTTCATCCACAGATATTCGGGGGAGGTTCTTTGCCAGCCCTTAATGTCAGGTCTGTGATGTAGTAGGGATAGGGTGTGCTGCTCGCGCCTTTCCTAATATTTAATGTTAGGCCAGTATCATTAGGGTCATGTTACAACGATGGCGATTATCAGGGTTTCCCAATTATCTATTATCGGGGTTTCCCAATGACAAACAATGACAAATGTTGTCCCACAGACTGCATCAGAGATTGTTTCCGCAAAAACCTATCGTAATTTTATTATCCTCTTTTAAAGGAGAGAAAGATTGAAGTCCCCCCCCCCCCCCCCCCCCATCAGCCTTCTACTTACTGGTTAACTGTGGTGTATTTTCAAGGGGGGAGGGGGGGTTCCCTTACTTAAAAAAGCCTGAAAGACTCTGAGCTACGTCATGTAAAGCTATGGGAGTTTTCTTGTTAGTGTGAATCTATTTTATTGTCCCGGGATTTGGTAAATTGATGTGTCCGTTTGGGCGTGTAAATGGCGCGTTAATGTACCCTGCCGTAAACACTGTGCCCGGGGGGGGGGAGACAGGAAGTAGGAAGCAAAGCAGTCGGACAGATATTTATAGGACAAGGGGGCGCTTTGCGCTTCCGCACATCTGGCTGACTGGAGGAGCGATATTGAGCCAGATCGGGGGGAGGGGGGATGTGAACCCTATTCATCATTCAGAAAGAGCTCCTGACGACTCTAAACAGGCCATTTGCTCGAAATCCTACGTCTTCATACAGCTGGTCGAGGACAAAAAATATAGCATAGGCATAAAAAAATACATTAGCATTTATTTATTTAGCAGGTGCATATATATATATATGCATATATAATGAATGCGGGGCAGTTTCCGGAGCAGGGTTTAAGTGACTAAAATTTGTAAAAATTCAAACTCAGATTGTAAAAAGGAAGGAAAATGTGGTTTAAAAGGAAGTACAGACGAAGTGAGGGTAGGTGTGTTTAGAAGGGAGGTGGTGATAACCAGTGTGTCATAGAAACATAAGCTGTAGGTGCCAATGTTTACCACAAGGTAACATGGTACAAATTCACACGAATGGAATTGTGGTATTTAGCCTATAAGAATTCACAGTACTAACTGCTGTCCAGTTCTGAGTATGAATGATTAGGTAGTCTATAATACACGAACATACGCGTAAATATGTGTGTATGTAATTCTAATACTTCTGATTGGTGTGTTTCTTCATTTTCCAGCCTGTCCTTCATTTATTTATTTATTTATTTATTGTTAACTCCGGCTTACAACCACAGCGTTAAAGGCACCATATGCTGAAAGGTGTAAGAAGCGACTCCTGCACATACCTTTGAAGTTGTGACAGTACACTGGTGGGGGTTGCGTGTGTGTGTGTCGGGGGGGGGGGGGGGGAAGAACTGTGGGGGCCGATCCTACGTCATGAGAACACGCAGCAGCTGACCAAGCAGGGAGCGGGAGCAGTAAAGAGGAGTCACAGGCCGGCATGGTGCATTCTCTCTGGGTTTATTTAGGTTCATTAGGAAGAATTCTGTCTGGAGTTACAAAATGCACTGGTAGAAACAGTAGTGAGATAGAGAGAGAGACAGGGAGATACCATAGCCAGACTAAATGGGTACATCATCAAATTCAGGCACCTCCTATACTGCGCCTCATGACTGAGGAGGGAGATTTATTTTACTTCTCTTTTTTTTCTCGAGTATTTTGCTCGCACGAGATCTTTTTTCTTTGTTGCGTCCCGAACGTGGTGTATAGGGGTCTGTCTGTCCTCCAGGTCTGCAGGGGCAGCTGACAATGGAAACCAACTACCTGTGATTCTCACCAAAGTCACTTTGCTCTTTTGATTTTTTTTGGTCTTTTTTAGCATTTTTTGTTTTTAAAAATAGAAGGAAAAAAGAACATGTTGCTTTAAAAACATCTATATATTTATTTATATATTTATATATACTTTTCTTTTAGTAGTATTATTTTTTATTCCTGAAGATGACTGTTAATCCACGCTGTAGCATGCACATCGCACATGCAGTTCTGGAAGTAAATATTTTACTTTTTTTGGTTTTTTTGTAATTAGTCTTTTTTGTTTCTCTTTTTTTCCATAGCGGCTCCTACGTAGTTTTTGACTTATTTGTGTCATTATTTATCGTATGTTGTTCGATGTGAGGCTGAGGTCGTGATTCGGGACACGGTGGCACGCGGGGAGATGGGCGGATGATTGGCGTCTTTGTCTCGTGGCGATGGCATGATGGGACAATGGCTTTCGCACGCAGACACAACACGCACGTTTCGGCACGGGCACGCAGAGCTCTCGCTCTTAGCCACGCACTCCGAGACACTCAGTAAAGTGCCGATACGCCAACAGAATTGCTACACAGCACCGTGAACCCCACAGTGTAATGTCACTCATTATTAGATACATCCGCCTACACACACACTCACACGAGCGCGCACATGCACACAACGAATTTAAAAGTAGGCCTACCATTCCTGCCCACCCCCTTCAATAAAAAAATAAAACGATTACCTGATTCTGTGCTATTTCAATTGCTAATTGCTAAAAGTGTCTGGAGGCCATTGAATGCCTTAGCCAGGTCCTGAGCACTGATCAATACTCAGCTTACTGACACAGCATTGGCCATGCTCTGCAGAATATGACCCTATGAGTCATTCCCGTTGCATAAGGGGTTCATAAGATTTGGTCTGTGTAGGAAGTTCAAGGTATCATTTTACTAAACATACACATACACATACACATACACACAGGTTTGTAATTATATCTTTGTGGGGACTCTCCATTCATTTCTATGGGGAAAACTCTAATCCCAACATGACGACCTTAACCCCTAATCAGCCATAACCTTAACCATAAGTAACCAAACAATTGATTGCATTCACAGACCTTTGTGCGGACCTGAAAAACGGTCCTCACAACGTCAAAATAATAGGTGTTTATCACATTGTGGGTGATGTTTGGTCTCACAATGTAATATAAACCTAATCCACACACACACACGCACACTACATTTCAGAGCTCTCCGACTAACAGATAAACCGATGCTGCACTCTTGTGGTAGCATATGGTAATGCATCTTGTTAGAGTAGCCGCTACTGGACGGGGCCTGATTCAGATGATGTCTCAATAGACAATCGATGGTATACAGGCGGCAGGACGATAGGTCGATCCTGTCATAATGGGACGGAGAGAGGGAACGAGAAGAACGGAAAAGTAGAGACGAGAATGGACACGCATATGATTTCTGGAGGTTTATGGGTGATATACACAGCATACAGAGCGGCACAGAGAGAGAGATGACAGAACACAGAGAACTCTGCCCCCCCCACCTCCCAGGCCCCTTTCTGAATAAAGACATCTCGTCTGTGACAAACTTGCCACAGGGAGTGATGGAGAAGGAAAAAGAGGTAGAAAGGAGGGAGGGGACTGTAGCTTTTGTCATGGTAAGATGTGAAAAGGTATGAATGAAAAAAGGCTTGTCTGAGGGGAGGCTCATTCCTTCCACGGTGTAAGGCACTGGTAACAATGTACCACACGCACACGGACACATGCAGGCACACGCACGGCGGCTGCTCTCCTCTGGGAACACACGCATGCAGTACACAGGCACGGACAGCAGGGGGGGCGCGTACTGAGAGTTTGCTTATCGCGAAGTCTATGTCTGCGACGGGAGTCCTGCAGAATGGTATGGCGTGGCGAATCTTCGGTTAAGAGTTAATTTTACTTTATGATGTGTGGCCCGTGTGGGGTGATATGTAAAAGATACCTGTGCGATATCCGTACTGTCCTATACTGTCTATATCTATAGAGCCATATCTATAGTAATAATCGCTGTAGTGCAAACCAGTCAACCCTGACAGCAGAAATAGTGAGAATAGTAGTAGTATTTGTAATATAATAATAGTTAATAATAATTAATAATAGTGTTAGTGTTTCGTGTGTTAGTCGGTGGTATGCTAAGACAGATGCTGGATGGGTAAATGGTGTGAATGTTGTCCTATTAGGCTCTCGGGGTGCGTCTGCAGAACGACATCCCAGCCCTCGTTTCTTTTATGTGGCTTTTTCATCCTGAACGGAGGGTCCCTAAGAAAACAAGGTCCTAAGAGTGCTAAACCTGGTGTACGGATTACAGGCAGTAAAACGCTTGGGGGAGTTAAAGGTGGGGCTGTATGAGGGTAACAGCAGGGCGCGGTGCTCTGTTCCTCATGCGTGTACCACAAAGCCACAACAGTGCCCCCTGCAGGGCCAGAATATAATGACGGATGAAGGGAACAGCCACTCCATTGCCCGTGTTTACCCGGACTCCTCATCTGTGGGCACCTACAGAATGAACTCAGGCTTTGATTGAGCTACATGGGCACCTGCATGGAGGAGCAACTGCTGTGTCTTTGAAAAGGCTGCACTGTTGTTCATCTTAACAGGAAGCTACACCAATGCAGCCGTACATATGAACCATAAGGTTGTTTTCTAATCCCAGTTCCGAACCCCAGGTGCTGAGAATGCTGGGTTTTCTGTACCCCTAAGAATTAAAGTACGCCTCTGTCTCCTTCCTAGAGGTCCATGTAGGCTGGGTTCCATATTCCTGGGTGTGAAAATTCCAGTGGAAACCCCTGGATACTCTGCTACATATCCATCCTGCCCAACATTTATTCATTTTAAGCTTGGAATTCACCCTCCCTCCCCATCTAGCCCCCCTTATTTCCAAGCAGTCACAGCCCTTTTTTGTTATCACTCTCATGACTTGGAGGTAGGAACTGGTTTACACAACTACAGGTCCCACAATGCACCTGTCTTACTGAGCCCCACCCACTGCCGGCTGCCAGGGGAACAAACAGTGTTGTCAGAGACATGAGAACACGATGAACACTTCTGACTCAGAAACATAACACTGATGTACAGTTTCTCTCTCTCATATCATAGACATTATTATAATTCATATCATTAGCATTACTTATAGAACTTTTATCACTATTGTCAACAAATCAAGTCTTAAAATGGAAAAGTGTTCTCTTTTCTCTCGCGTTCACTCCCTCTCTGTTCCAGAAAATGTACGGAAGACTGGAGTCACAGGCGTGGTCTGGGGGCAGTGGCGTCCACACGTGTCCACACTAAGAGCACTGGGCCTGCTTTCTGTCTGCCTCGGGTCTCATTAACAAAGAGCTGCGTTAGGTGAAGGGGCAGAGCACACGAATACATTTCTCAGTACTCTCTCAAACTGCATGCCTGTGTGTATCCATACTTCAGAAAACTCCAAGAATAATACTTTTGAAAAGCCCAATCAGATAGGAATTATATTTTTGCCCATGTCATGACTGCTAGTGTTTAGCGAACACTGTGGACTTTTATCCTTTAATTTCATGGTTTGTGGGCAATTTTGTGCAGAGAATAAAAAGTATTTCGAAAAACCGCACTCAGGAATGATTCAGTTACACAGATATAGACCTCGAAGCCTTTCTGTGCCTCTTCACCACTCCTGCCATCGCAGGGTCCCCCAAAGACACAGTGAGAGATGACTAAATGATGGGAAAGAGGAAGGGCTGGACAGAGAGAGAGAGAGAGGGAGAGAGAGAGAACTTCTGCAGACTTAGAAAAGACCCCAGAATCACCCCCCTCCCCCAGACAGTAAAGTTTTTTTTTTTTGTGTCAGTCATGCAGGATTCCACGGGATTTTACTCTAAGAGTCCAAACAAAGCTGAACGGGTGCAACAGAATGATCAAGCTCCAATGTTCTGAAGGAGAAGAATAGGGAGGAGGTGGAGGATTAGACCAAGAAGAAGAATTACTGGAGAGAGTGCTTTCCTCTCTTGTCGTTTTCCCCCTTGCGTGTCTTCTTCCCTGGGTCGGGACGGTCGCACAGGAGCAGCAGGTAAGGGGCAGAGTCCGGCCCCCCCCCACTGGCTGTTCCCCCACCCCCCCCAACCCTCCCCCCACCCTGCCCGCACTTACAGGCGGGAGGGACACTGTCAGTGTAATAATTATTAACAGTAAACACAGATGATAAAACTCATCAATATTACCCAACACCAGGGTTGGTTTTTGCAATAGAAGGAGCTCTGTTCAGTCCTGAAAAAGGAAAACATAGTCATTCTCCCCATTTAGAGTTCTGCTGTGGTTTTGGCTGCGGCTAGAGTTGTTGACATCTGCTGTTGGCTTGGGGGGCGCAGCCCAGCTCGGTGAGGAGAGGCTGCCCTCTGCGTTCGGAGACTCGGTGTCCTCTGACTGGTGACGGCCCAGCTTCAGCACTGCGCTTCCACACGTTTCCTTGCTTCGTTCGCTCGTGGCCCGCTACCTCTCCTTGGCTTTTCACTGGAAGTCCTTCTTTCGACCTCTGACCTCCGACCTCCGGGCCAGCCCCCCCCCCCTCCCATCTCACTGAGGAGACACTGAGCAGCAGAGGAAAGTAACGAAAAGTAACGGTAAAGGAAACACGGCACCATTTCCGCCGTCTTCATGTCGGCGGATCTCCTTGGTGGCACTGAGCACCGAGCAGACCCACAACCCCTCGTTTCACCCGTTTCTCTGCGAAAGAAAAAGACCGACATTGTGCCCCCCCCCTAAAAAAAAGCCCCCCTCCCCATTCCCCAGAGGCTAGCACCAGTCGTCCTCGTCGGTCTCGCTGTAGGGTTCGTGCAGGCCCTTACGGGGACCCCGACCGTGGGGCGGCTTATGGGGCCCGGGGTGGCCCCCGTGCCGGTGGGGGGAGGGTGAGGATGAGCGGTAGCCGTTGGGCAGGCGGCGGGGTGGTGGCTGGACTTGGGGGGGGGGCGCGTGGCGGGAAGTCCTGGGTGACCGCGGGTGAGGGTTGCCCTGTGTCGGGCCCGGCTCATAGGCGGGGGGCTCGCGACGATCGTACTCGTAGTCCTGCTCATAGAAGCGCTCATCGCCCTCGGCAGCACTGTCCATTGGTGGGGGGGGTGGCGCCCAGCGGCCATGGCGAGCTGAGCGGGGGGAGCCGTGGTGAGAGGGCGGGGCATAGTGAGACTCGGGGCCAGACGGGGAAAAGCGGCGGGGGCTCGGGGCGGGGAGCCGGCCCTGTGGGCCGGGAGGTGTGGCCACGGCCTTACGGACCACGGGGGAGAAGTTGACATGGGGCCGGGGCGTGGCGGGGGTCTGCGGCAGCTGTCTGCGGCCGCGGCGGGGCGTGCTGGTGCCGGAGGTCGAGGGGACGGGACTCCCACTCACCGAACTACTGCCCTACATGAAAATTAAAACAAGGCAAATAAAAAGCACAACAAAATTAACGAGGGAATGGGGAGGAGGAATGACACACACGAGACGACGAGACAAGTGTAAAAAAGGACGAGAAAGCCAGGTGGGGGGGGGGGGGGGGGCACAGGCCACAGGGACAGAGACACAACATGAAGAAAGAGAAGTGATCTGGGTAAGTGGGCGTGGTCAGAAGAGCAGCTTGCAGCTACAGTCAGTCTGCATTCTCACGCGGCTCTGCAGTGACACCCTCAGCCCACAGCTGCCTGCGATGTCTCTACAGCACCCCCTGGTGGCCAGCAGTCAGCTTACAGCCTGGTTTCCCCGGAAGCCCTGTGTGGTTTTGCTTGGGCTAAGGCCTCCTTTTCAGCCTGTCATTCATTTACATCAGATTAGCTAAGGGGGTCGCTTTCGTGACAGTTTTTTGTCCACCTGCTGTGTGTGTTTGACCTTTTGTTTGGACATGGCTGATAGAGTCCTGAGTGTCTGCTGTGCTTGTGGATACGCAGCTGTGCTGGTGTTGACATGCCGGCTGTCTGTGCTGACTCTGCAGCCCAGCCATGGGGCAGCGCAGGCAGCAGGGGGCACTCTGTCACAGACCCACGCCGAGCAGAAATTAACAAAACATGAATTCAAATGAGGAGGCGGGGCAAAACGAAAACCAACTGAAAATAAGAAAAGCCGCCTCTAAATTTATGCCACTTTGAGCCAGAGAAGCGGCATGGGCATCAGGGACTGACAGGAAGGATCCCCTCCCCCAGTCAAAGTGGGCATTCTGCTGACATTCAATGGCTTAGGGACAGCTAAAGGGAAATACACACATATTGAGAGGACGGTCAGGTCCTGACAATATGCTTTATAGGGAAGGCGGAGAAACAGTCAGGCAGCAACATCAATGTGTGAGGTGTGTGGTGCATGTGCAGTGGGTTTGAGTGTCAGTGTGCCATCCTGTCCCTCTGTGTGTGAGTGTCAGTGTGCCATCCTGTCCCTCTGTGTGTGTCAGTGTGCCATCCTGTCCCTCTGTGTGTGTCAGTGTGCCATCCTGTCCCTCTGTGTGTGAGTGTCAGTGTGCCATCCTGTCCCTCTGTGTGTGTCAGTGTGCC
>JAODJU010000045.1:10348174-10362614 GCA_026776725.1 Gnathonemus echidnorhynchus | reverse complement strand
CATCTGAGTTTCAGTGTGGCAGTCTTGGCATCCATCTGAGTCTCAATGTGGCAGTCTTGGTGTCCATCTGAGTCTCAGTGTGACAATCTGTGTCCTTCTGAGTCTCAATGTAGCAGTCTTGCTGTCCATCTGAGTCTCAGTGTGACAGTCTTGCTGTCCATCTGAGTCTCAGTGTGGCAGTTACTTGTGGCCCTTCATGCTGCTGGCGTCACTGTCCAATCTTTATTTTTCTTCTATCACAAAACTTCTGCATCATGATCTCTGAAGTAAGACTACTCAGTTCAAACTAGCTAGGGAGGTATGACCTGAGTACCTTTCTATAATTAGCTAATTGATCAAATTCATTAGTGAATGTGCAAGAGAAATGTAATGTTACTTTCTTACACACTCTAACCCTGACCTGCATAAGTAGCATATGAGGTGGATGGATGAATTGATGGATGGGTGAATGGATGGATGGATGGATGGATGGGTGAATGGTTTTTGTGCTACTGGACCTTCTTACATTAGGACTTTTGGCCTGATTCAGTGTTTCTCAACCATTCCTTGGGGAACCCCAGACAGTCCTCATTTTTGCTTCCTCCCAGCCGCTAACACACCTGAACCAAACAGCCAAGAATAAACCTAAGAATCAAGACCACCCAAAACCTGGTATTGGTGTGCTGAGAGCTAGGAGGGAGCAAAAATTGTTTGGGGGTCCCCGAGGACCAGGTTGAAAAACACCCAATTAACAGAGTGTTACCTCACTTTATCAGATTTTGTTTTGTCCAGCCAACTGCGGCATCACACAGACCAGACAGCGACAGCTGGACTCATTTGGGCCTGAGCTCAGCACTGGTGTTTTTGCTTCAGTCTCCCTCTTTCTGTCCACCAAGAGCAAAAGAGGACTGGTGAAGGAGTAGCAGAAGATAGAGTGAGGAGTCAGGTGGCGGGCAAGAAGGAGAGAGGAGTGAAGGGAAGGGGAGGGAGGGTGAGAGTATGAAGGCGCTCACGTGGTTATCTGCTGGAAGTCGGGGCATGGAGGCAGCCCTCCCGTGCCCTTCCATGGGGAGATAGTGCTCACTGTCCGAGTGACCTTCCCGCCCCATCTCTCTCATCTCTACCGTCTGCAAAACAGAGGAAGAGGAGGCGTGACTGCTGCAGGCATCGGCAGGGGTGTGGGCGGGCCTCGGGGGCGTCAGAAGGGAGCGTAGTGGGCGGAGCCGAGGGAGGGATGTGTAGCCAATTGGACGACAGGGACGCACCGGGACTCACAGCTGACTGAAGGACACAGGCTATGCTAATGCTAGGAAGATACCCATGCCATGCTAGGACACATCCTTCATGGCTCTCTGTTTGCATTAGTCACTCTAACTGAGGACCCAAAGAATATCGAAACGGACATCAGTGGTTTCCCAGAATGCTGACCAGGGGAGTTTCCTGCTGCTAGCGCTCCGACAGTGTGTCCAGACGACGGCCGGCCTTTATCAGAACCGTGTAGCATCAAATTACATAGCTGTCTTCATTTGCATTATATGGTACTAAAACAGAATTGCGCCAATTTATACCAGGCAAGGAACCGGTGAAGATCATGCAGGTTTTGATAGACTCATTTATATTTGTCCAGAGGGGAATGCGTCCCTCATATGCACACAAAGACATGCCACAGTGAAGAGTCCTGCTGTTTTGTCATGCCGATCCATACCAGTGGGTGGTGGATGTTCGTTTTCTCCCGTGTTAGCTTTGGTGTGACACTGGAGGTTTTGGTCCAGCCCTACACCAGGACCCGACAAGGCCAGGGACCTCCTGGAACTTGGCCATGCTGATTTTTTTGTCTTACCTGGACTGCCACATATTTCAAAAATCTGACCACCGTACACGCAACGACAGTGTCCACTGTAAGGCAAAATCAGACACATCCAGGCTCCTTCATGTTTGAGAGCAGAACAATTGCACTGGACGAAAGACAGGGCAGGTGCACCTGAAGAGGACGCCTTTCCTAGAGAGTTAGTGCGAGGGCTTAGTGCTGGAGCCTGAGTTCTCTCTCTAGGTCCCATAGATGACTGTCAGAGAGGGTGGGGGGCAGTGGGGGTGTGGCAGAGATCATTAACATTGCCCAGGTGTGTTGTGAGGAATGACTGTGCAATGAGACGTGGCGGGTGAACAATGGACTCACTCGGGGAGTGAGTAAGAGGGACAGATGGGAGAGAGAGGTGCAAGAGCGTAAGTGAAGGTGATGAGCACTGATTCAGGAAGTCACAGGGCCCTGGTGTGGGATCGGAAGCTGTGGTATGCCCGTGATGAATGCAGTACAGTGAATCAGTACATTCAAAACAACCAAAGAGTATTTGCAGGGAGAGTTTGGCACTGTTCGTTTGAATGAGCCAGCTCCAGTGACTCTTCTGTCTGAGTCTGGGTGTCAGCAGGAGAGCCAAATGGCCACGTGCTTGCATACGTGTGTTTGTTGACACCCTCGGGTGTACCTGTGGATCATGGCGGCCACCGTGTAGGTCATCCGGCTGCGGTCCTTCTGGACTCCAGCTTCCAGCTTTCTGGGACATCTCTTGGGCCCGTGCCGTTACCCAGGACTGGCTCTCTCTCATCCCCCCTTCCAGCGGCCTGGGAGAGAGAGCCGGTGAGGACAGTGGCCGTGCCATATCCTTGTGTGTGTCACCGAACTGTGCCAGGCCAACAACAAGGACCTGCAAGGCTTTCCTGTGCCATATCCTAGGATGCATCCATTCCACCTCCATCCATCTCCATCTGTCACACTACCTTCATGCAGACACTCATGGCAAACCTACTCTACTCATAACTATCACCTAACCAATCATTTTCAAGCACAAACAAATCAATTCTGGTGTATTTCATGTTTGTACTGCCTTTTAAAACACACTATTAGTACTACAACTTTAGGAATATATTTTACAGTCCCTGTCTTCAATATTGACCTATACTGGACTGACTAGAACAGTACAAATGGCAGAAGAGGTTCTAGAGGCTGGGGGGGAAAAAAAATCAATACTTTTGATAAAATACATCTCTCTCTTGGTAAATGGGCTTTGGCCTAGACCCACAGTTAGATAGACTGAACTAGACCTATGCTGAACCCTGTGCTGATCTACATGGGAATGAGCACAGAGAAGTCCTTATGGTTGCTGAATGTTAAGGTGTGACGACCACCATCAGTCTCTTCTTCTTCTCATGCAGAGACACACCAGTCAACACACGATGGGCAGTGCAAACTCCAGCACATGCCCATATCGCTGGCTGTCAGGAAAGAGAGAGAGAGAAAGAGAAGGAACCAGGGGCGCAAGAGGAAAGTAAGAGAGAAGTGCCTACTTACAAATTGCTGGTAGGGTCCATCTGTGGCTCTGGGAGACCGTTGACTCCCTGCCCACCTTCCTGGGTTGGGGAGGGGGGCTCCAGGCGCTGAAACATTAATGGCGTTCGATTCTGTGTGAGATACAACATGGCCTGCAGCTGGTATCAGACAGACTTATGGGAAATGGAGTCACAACACCCAGAGTGCAAATGGAGAGGGGCTCCAACGGCAATGGGAGACAGCAAAAGGCAGCCAGGAGGCATTCTGGGAATCAGTTTTTTTTAATGCCCTTCATTTCTGGCACCACCTGAGTGGGATCCTCAAGCCTGTGCTGTCTATAGGGTGCCGATGGCTTGTGACAATTCATTTACTTCCAGCTGACCAGTAAATGAATGGTCATTACCAGCTGAGTGCTCCAGTGAGGTCAGTGGTAAATCCCAATCAGCTTCTCATCAGGCTGCTTAGACTAAGTATGAAGTCAAGCTCTCTGCTTCTCTGTTCTAAGCTCATGCTTACACTGCACTACCTGCAATCCTCTGCAGTGTACATGGGGACAAACGATTCTGTGGTGTAAAATTACAGTTACAGGTCACCCAAGAATATCAACTCAATACCATAGACGTTCACATGACGCTTTCAAACACTATCATTTTTGACTACTGCAACTGTAATTTAATTAACTTCTCTATGATACACTGCAATCTGGATAAAAGAACATTCTTTCTCCTTCCATGGAGGAAGACTGTGACTTCAGTACTTTAGTTGGTCAAACTCAACTCAGTACAAACACAGATCTATTGTAGTAGATGTAATTTTCTTGCAACCCCTTAAACATACAAGTCATACATTTAAGGAGAAATGAACAGAAATTTGCCAAAACACTGCACTCCTTCCTTTCTGTCGTTAACACGAGAGAGAGAAGGCCATTTAAATCACGTGTTCTCTCCGTGTCACAGTGAGCCTTAACTCACATATTTGCAAGTCATTCTAAGAAAAAAATACGACTAACATGGAAAGGGTGATGAAACATCAGAAAAATAATCCTTTTCCACAAATAAATTGTTTAGTTTCTGGCTAGAGTCTGGTTTCTGTCTTGAGGAAGGTTTACTAACATGAAGTGAAGGCTAGAAGCCAACAACTAATATCAACAGCAATGGCCTATAAATGAACAACTAACGCAAGCTGATGATAAGTATATCAGCATGATTGGGACAGCATCAGCATGTTAATTCTCCAACCTAAATAAAACCTTCACCAGATTTACATCTCCCTCCAGAAGTTAAATGGTCACACCTTGAAAAGCCAATGTAGTACTATAGGGAAACAAGTTGAAAGCCCAGTGAAAGTTGTAGGCGGTCAATAGGAGAAAGACAGTTAATACTGCTAGGTCAGCTGAAAAGATGAGAAAACTGGTCCTCGATTTATCCACCACCCACCTTGGAGTGACAGAGAGGCAGAGAGACAGAGAGAGAGAGAGAGAGAGAGAGAAAGAGAGTGTTTGGGTAATGAAGAAACAGACACAAGGACAGTAAAACACACATATGAATAATGTGTATAAAACACGGAAAACAGGGAAATGGTCACAGGAAACATTTGAAAATATTAAAGAGGTGGGGCAGAGGTGCAGATAGACATAGAGACGGGGCACAGCAAACAAAGACGTACATAGAAACAGTACAAAGGAGTATTATGTATCACTAGAGTACAGCAGGAAAGTGAAACAGGAACCTGTGTCAGACCAATTCACAGAAAGACACTGATTCCACAACACCCAACACTCTACATTCATCCACTTAAAACTTATTGGGGGTGGGAGACAAGTACCTACAGCTTCTGAAGACTGTACCCACCTCAGTAACTATGACTCATGCCAATGATGCTGTCTTTCTGCATCTGAGACCGAGACAGATTTCAGGAGCCGGGGGTTTTTAAGTGGATGGATAAATGACTTTACGAAGAATTTACATGGGAACATGGATGTAGGAAATGGCCAAGGCCCATGTTGTGCAGTATCTGCTGGACGCTAAGTCATCCAGCCCAACACCAACACCGCAAGCTAACCATTGATGGTTGGCAATGGAGGCCTCTGGATGCAAGCCAGGATTTGACAGCTCCTTTAATCCAGCTGGCATCCAAAAGCCTCACCTCACTGCACAGTCTCAGCCCCAAAATATACCAATAGCATCCACATGCGTTTATCGTTATGATGCGTCCTGGACCCATGCACACATAGCATACTGATGATGAAAACATTATCAGACTTCATTTATGGGTTATAATACTATTGTGTGGTTTTATATATTTGCATAATCTGCATTTTTTTTTTAACTAGGCCCTTTGTGTAAGCCGAACAGCATTCGCAGAAATATAAAAAACCCGGAAAGATTATTTTCAAGCTCCACTCTGTGTTAAACAAGGTCCTCCTCTTCTTCTCCCTTAGGAAAGCATGTCGCAGTGGGGAGGAGGTGTGGGGAACACGGGAGCAAAGCGGAGATCAGCAGCAGGATGGAGAGCTGAGGAAGAGCAGGGGCTCAGTGGGATGGATGACTTGTGAGATAAATGACCATATGGGCCACACGACTAGGGGAGTAGGTTTCCATTCACACTGGAGGCCGGCAGGTCTCCACACAGCTTAGGCTGCTGTCCTTGATGAGGACAAAGTCTTTCCTACTGCGTAATTATACACTGAACACAATGATGTACTTTAGCAGTGTGCCAGCATGTCATATTAGTATCTGAAAATGTATGGGATATGTAGTGTGATTTATACTAAACACATTGTGCATTGCGCATAGAAGGGGCAAACTTCATCAAAATGGGTAATTAATTAATTAGTAAATTCCCATTATGGAAAGAAGTGAATAACATAAGAGCTCTGTGAATTTTATTCTTACGGTGTCCAGTACAGTAGCCAATAAGGATAGAGTAAAAGGCCTGTTACCTCAAGTATGTATTTCACACTATACCAGAGATCATCCATAGTGTATATACCACCTGTCAAGGTATTTGCAAATATTGCAAATATTATACATAGTACATTATGTATTTATAGTAATAATATAGTAATTTTCTGTGAAGGATGACCATGGCAACAGTGGAACAAGTTTGATAAAAATATACATTTATACAGGAGTGCAGCCTGACTAGATCTATCTTGGAGGTTGAAATATCACAATGTGTTGAAAACCCCTTCTCAGAGCACCTTTCTGAACTGCAGGCTTATGTTTGCTTCATAGTTTTTAGCATACCAATAAGAAATGCAAATTTCTATTGGATATCTGGTGATGATCGAAACATCATAGGACTGATGTCCAGTCTGATTGGTGCTCAGCTCTCCCAGTTGACCAGTGGGTGTCTTCAGTTCTGCCTGAACAGCAGATTGTGATGTTAAAGGACCACTTGCCTCTGTCATGTTCCTTACTCAAGACAAGGGTCACATGCTTGCGGTGGGAGACCCATGAGCAGTTGGCAGGTGTATTCTTGTCGTGGAGTGTTCCTTTGTAGAGCTCTCCTGCCATCCTGACCACAGGATGAATACGTGGTGGACAAAGTGAGACATACCCTTCATCAATGAAGAGAGGACTCTGTAAACTCACTCCCACCCAGCAAGCAGCTAGCCTTAGTTTGAGGAACCAAAACTTTGTACCAGAGAGCATCCTCAAGGAACTGCTTCAACGTCTTTTAGAGATATACTATTACACCCAGACAGAGCCTCACTCCACCACGTAATCACCTTATTGCCTGCTTCTGTTCCTGCAGAGAGAAGGGTGTAACGGGAACCCATGGTACACTCCAGAAGAGGGAGAAGGCACTGTTTGAAAGGATGCTGGATGACAGCAATGAGATGCAGGGAGCTGCTGTGGCTGAGCTGTGTCATTCTTGATCGGGTGTTGGGAGCCGAGCGAGTGGCAGAAGCAAGGGGAGGTAGAGAGGGAAGAGGAGGAGTGGAGCTCTGTCTGTCGAGTGCAGTGCTGAGGGCAGGTCCTGAGCTAGACTACTGAGGGCCCAGAGTCCAGATGTGAACCTGCCCTCAGGGTCTCATTTGTTGACGGAACACTGGCTAAGTGCAAGGTGCACAGACCAAGTCCCAGCGGTTAGTCAGAGTGAACGAAAGAAAGAAAAACATCTTAGTACCTCCGAGCTGGTTTCTATCTCTGATTTTACTTACTTTTTCCAACTTAAGAAATAAAATGTTTTACAAATGGTTGTGCTACATATTTACAGATTTTTCATTGGCAATCATTACTTCAAGTACAAGATGCTTAGTTTCATTCAACAGGGGAGGAAGGGCTGCTACAGGAGGGCTACAGTCCGTGGGGGTTATTGCTAGCAGTGGTTCACAGTCATGGTAAGTGCAAGGGAAGGGGGGGGGCAGATGAGGGTTCCACAGTAGGAGACTAAAATGGAAGCACAGCAGATTCACAGATGCTAAGGACAGCTGTGACAAAGAGCACACCCCAGTCCCATGGCAAAACAGAGGCCCACAGTGGCTGCACCAGGAGAAGCGCCAGCTCCTTGCCCATGATGGGCCATTGAATTAGGGTCAGGGGTATGGAAAACCAGGAGAACCACTTGCTGCTCACCTGTGACAGGCCTTTGGTTTAGAGGAAATCAGGAGAATCCCCAGCTCCTCAGCCACGATGGGCCATTGGCTTATGGTTAGAGGAAATCAGAAGAAATGCTAGCTTCTCATTCATGATTGGCCAGTGGGTTACGTTTAGGGTTAGGGGAAACTCGGAGATGCGCTAGCTCCGCGACCACGGTGGGCCATTGGGTTACGGTTGGGGGAAACCAGGAGAAACGTTAGCTCCTGAACCCAAGACAGCTGGCTGGCAGCCCGAAAGGTTCTGCTGATCTTTGGTGGGCTGGTTTTTGCCGGTTGTTGACAGTTGACTTTAGCACTGCTCTTGGAGAGGCAGGAGACTGGTCCCCACTCAGCAAAATGTATTTGTTTTAGATCATTATCATACATTTCCCATTGACTCTTATCATATTAATGTTTGCTTAATTACAAGCAAGAATCTCTCGCCAGCATAAACATTGCGCTATCTTATAAAAGTCTATAATCTCTCCTGAATATCACTTATCAAAAAAAGTCTGAATTATTGTTTGGACATCAGTAATGACATCTAATGTATTCCAGAGTCTAATCTCTGAGTGGCAGTGGAAAAATTAATATTCATATTCTAAACACACATTGAGACATCACTGGCATAGTGTAATAGTCATATTAATATTTAATTTTAGAGTAAATGGACAAGCTACAGTTATAAGTGGTATAAGTTCCATGGTATGTGGTTAAACTCCCGTAAGACCTTAAGAGGGCGCTGTCACCCCCCAACAGCCACTGCTACCTAATGGTGCCAAGTCTCCTGCATAGTCAGAATAGCGTGGCTCTCGGAGCCTTCCTGACTCCCTGACACTAGACCACCCCCCCCCGCCCCGCCCCATCCTCTCCCCCCTGAACGACACAGTCCACGTGCTAATCAAGCATCACACGCAGCAGCTTCAGGGCACATGGCACAGTCACAGTAGGGGCAGCGTCAGCGGAGAAGCGCAGACGGAGGGCAAGCGGCAGGAGCAGGCCATGGCTGCAGCGTCGGCCATGGTGATTGGGGGGGGGGGAGAGCTCCTTGTCACAGCTCAGGCTGCCGGGAGGAGAGCCGCCCAGTGCGGAGCTCAGCTTCGCGACCGTGGCGTGAGGCGGAAGAGCATCTCGAGGGCAGTACCTGCTCCTCGAGGAGGGCCTGGGTCCTTTTGATTTTGCTCTGGCGGTAGTACTCCATAATCATCATGGCTGCGTAGATCTTGCCCACCGTCAGGTCTGTAGCTGTGGAGAGAAGGACAGGTTACCCTGCACGACGGTGTAGAGGGCGCCGCGCCCAGAGTCGGGGGGGCGGCAGGAGGTAAGATGCTGCGGAGATGCACAGACCGCGGATAGCTGGTGGAATCCGCTTTGAAGGCTCTTCCCCTCTGCTGCACTTTGATTATGCTCTAAAGCGGACACCCCAGGGAGAACATCAGGCGTCTTGGCCTCTCTGATTCGTAATAATAGCACTATTATTATGGCACTTTTGGTGTTGTTTGGTGTAACAGTGTTTTTAGATGGATTCTGCGGTGTAATCTCCATTCTTTTCCAGACTGCCTTTAGGCTGGGGTGTCCATGGCATTTTATGTAAATCTTTGTGCTCTGGATGAATGATTGTATGTGACACGCTTCTGGCAGTGAGGTAGGGGGGGTTTTCTGTCATGGGTGGAGGCATGCTGAGTGCAGCGGCAAGCGAGAAGCTGTCCTCTAGGGGGGAGCAGTCGGACAGACGAACCTTCTGGAAACTTACGCTTGTGTGGGGTGACCAGGAGGTCCAAAGTCTTCTGGGAGAGATTGGGCCAGATTGCCATCATCTCCTTCCGCAGCTCAGAGTCCATCTGGTGCTTATCTGCACCGCCTGCACCACACACACACACACACACACACACACACACACACACATGGACATGTGCACGCAAGCAAATGCACATACACACGCAGCCGTGTGTACCCACACACAATATGCACCAAGGCAGTCACCAGCATCAGACACAAGGGGGCAGTCACATATATGGACACACACACAAAACATACACACAGAAAAAGGACTGTTATTAAAGGGAACCAGATCATTTTTGTTCCACCGAAATACAGCTGAAGGAAGAGAATGGAGTGTAGCATCACGATGCGAAACCACAACACAACACTTGACAACCAGGGTCCACTGTACAGAGCAGGGAACCAGTGTACAGACAGTTAGAGGCAAGCAGAGAGGATACACTGTAAGTGAGGCGGCACACGGACCTCCTATAGCACAAACGTATGGCTGACAGGAAGTGACACGTGTAGCCTTTAAGAACTCCTCTCTCTTTACTGATGAGGCATAATTCATAGTCTTAACTGCCTTTACACTGGGAGGGTTAGGGAAAGTTAGCAGAAGGCGTAGGTAAACATTTATTAATCAGGTTACACGTGAAGCTACAGTTGTGGCAGGGACAGCTGTCTGCAGCGAACACCCCAGGCTTTAGCCTGTTCTGCACTGGATCTCTTCTCACATTGTCATCACAATAAGTATCTGGCAAGTCTGATATGTCTACCATAGCATATACATTTGCACGACACCAGGAGATATGAAGAAGAAAGCTTAGACGTGGGGACACACATTTAGATGTTCCTTCCCGCCTTGTGAGAAGGACAGCTAAAGAATGTGTGTGCCCAGTCTCCCGAGAAACCTCTTTGTGTGAGAACTGCAGGAAGCGTCGCAGTCACTTCCAAAGGCATTCTGTCCCCAGCAGGTGCCCTCTGCCACCACAGGGTCACTACCTCGGACGCTGGGACTCTACTGGAAAAACTGAAAGCGTCTTCTCAATGAAAAGGGAAGAAGGTGAGGCACAGGGACGAGACTCTGACACACCACACAATCAGCAGGCCATGAGAAAAAGAGAGAAGAAGAGAAGTTAGAGGTAATAATAAAAAATTGTCCAAACCTTCCGTACCCTTGGCAATCTTGATGTCTAACGCAGTGCGGATTAAGGCCATGAGGGTGGAGTTGAAATGGACGCTGTTGTCATCAGCGACTGGCAGATCCATCCGCAGCAGTCTCTGTGGAAAGTCAGTCACCACGAGTGAGGCGCATAGTTTGGGAGGTGAGGGAAGGGGCAATCGTTCTGAACCTCCAGGAGGAAGGGAACGGAGCGAGGATGAAGGGGCAGCTCTGTAGGCAAAAGACCAGCAAACCAACTGAAAATGCTCCAATCTCTACAGAGGCTGTTGATTTCTTGTTAGTGATTCAGGAACACGCAGAGAGATCATGCAAAACCATATCTTTCATCTCCTTCATATTCATTAACAGATCCTCTGGTTAGTGACCGACATATTCTCCCTATACAGCCACTGTCTTCCTGACCTCTCAGGGACTTGAGGTATTTGTCCTGCACCAGTATGCTGAAAGACTTGATGTTGAACCTTTGGCAGCCATAATGAAGTCAAGAATAATATAGACTCGTTGAAGGACAATGGGTCCTTACTGTTAATCATTTCTAGAATGTCTTGGTGCAGGTGTCAGAGTCCTGTTTCAGTCTGAAAGGTCCCAGAGACAACGGACTTCGCAGCGTAAGGCTGGCTAAAGGGTCAGGTCTTGGCTACAGAGCTCCCCCTGTTGGAGGTTCATGACAACATTTCATGGTCCTGTCAAGAAAATAAATGCATAAATAGACACAGTGACTTTCCAGTCACCGTCTTTATTTATGATTTATTAACCTTTGCTCTACTGAAAAATGCACCAGGCATTCACTGACATGGCATTGTCAAATGCTTGTCATTCCTGTTGCCATAGCAACCCCCCCACCTCCACCCACCCACCCGCCATGCAGCAGACCATGCTGGACCCCATGCATCATGCAGGAGACACAGCAACACACGCAAATACATACGTGAACAGGACAAGCAGCCGTGCAGCCATAATACAGAAAGCGTTGTCGGTTGGTCGTTTTGTTAATGATCATTTCTGTGGCTGTCACACTATCGACTGAGACCCATTTGTAGCTGGGCTACAGGAAAAAAAAGTGCTATCCAGACTCTCTGATCTCTCCGTGCGAAAATGGGTGCAACCTACACGGGAGAAAGACTACAGCAGCATTCCGCGGGAAAGAGAGGGGTCCTGCAACCCAGGGCTGGGCAGTGTGTTAAGCTACGTCAAGCTGGAAAGCTGTGACACAAAAACCAGGAAGGGGTGCAAATGCCTGACTATTACAGGGGGGAAAGAGACAAAGGGGTGTGTCCGGAGATACTACCATTTAGAAGCCAAAAAGTGAAAGAGGTCAGAGGATTCGGGAAATAAGAGGAAGAGGAGAAGATATCATCAGAAGCCAAGGCAGGAGAATGACAAAGGAGTTCAAATCAAAAGAGCAAAGAAAGATCTACCACCAAGGAAGCTGGTCATGTCCAACAAACAGCAATCCTGCCTGAAGCCACTACTGTCTCAGCAGAAGAAAGAAGCGGGCGAGTTGGAGAGAAAGTGACTCTACTCAGTCATGCTGAGATTCAGGGGTCAGGATGGGCAGGGGGGCGATTCTGAGAGCAAGCCATCGTGTTTGGGTGGGTGTGAAGGCAGGGTGCAGAGCTTTTGGACCGCTAAGTCACCTCAAAGGAAGCAGAATCCAGCACCTTTAATTAACGAACTGCATGATCTTGGAGACGGTGAATTTTGGACTATCCAATTCACCCCAACGGCACCCTGGGGGTGAATGTGATCCGGGGAAAAGGATCAGAGACTGATGGGACAGGTGAGGCCACGTAGGCGAATCACGTCAGGAGACACTTCAGGAGGGAGGCTGGCAGGACCAGAGAAGACAGGGATGGCAGGTAAGAGGAGGAGAAAAGCCAAAAGAGGAGGCATGAGAAAAGGAACGGGGGGGGGGCAGGAGAGTGAGGGGAGGTCAGGGGGGCACACTGGAGACTATCATCCAGTAAGAACTGGCACTGTAGCAATGATGGATGACCGAGGGCCCTTTGGGAAGGAGAGTTTCTTCTTCGTGTGGAGCAGCAGATTGCTCACGCATGGGCACGAAGGCCAGCATCTGCAAGCGTGCAGCACCAGCCGCCCACGTGGTAGGGCTAGCCGTATCGCTACGCCAGCAGTGAGTCAGCGTGTGGCAAGCAGCCCTAGCGTGATCCATGGCCCTGCGACCATCCCTTTGACTAGCAGAAGCCTTCTTCTGCAGGTCACCAAGAGAACTCAGGGTGCTGCACTAGTCTGGAAGCAGTACGTCTCCCTCTGACCTGGGACGAGGGAATGTGTTCTTAGTCATTTACAAAAGTCATCATAGTCATCAATGCCTGGTAGAGTGCACTGGGCTCACGGTCAAACGGGATGCCTGGTCCCTTCTCCCAGCCCATCTGATACAGCCGTTAGTCCCTGACCAACTTGAGTGAGTGGGCAAGACCCCATCTCCCATGGGGCTCAGAAACTCTCCAAAAATAACACCGCTGGCATGAAAATGACCCTGCGGTGGACCGCAATGTTTACAGACCAATGAGAACAAGGGACATCAGTTTCACATCAGCAAATCACGACAAAGCAACTGATTTTTTTTGCGCTCCTTTTCCCTTAGGAGCTAATGTGTGGGAAAGTTGGGTGGTGGGGGAGGGGGGGCAGGATAAGGTAGGTCAGGAGATAGAGAAAACCTAGCAGAGGGGTGGGCGCAGTGCGTCACCATCCCGGGAGGAGGGGTGAGGGTGTGTGGGAGGTGACCAAGCTAGGATGAGGAGGCGGGGCATGCAGAGGAGGAGGAGCAAAGGGCGGGGCTGTGAACAGCATGTACATATAGGAGGAAACAGAGCCGAACTGCATTGACAGGAGAAACAAAAGACGGATGGAAGAGTTAGTTGGCTGATTTCTTGTTGGACCTGGGTTTACCCTTCTAGGCTATTTCACATTTCTGTTGACGCTGAAATAGTGAGTCTTTTCTGTCTTTTTACCCAGCAAAGAAAGGCTGATGAAGATGCTCATGTTTCAGAGAGTGACAGAAGCCTGGCTGTGTGTGTCTGTATGTGTGTGAGACCGTCGCTACGAAGCCATTCGCAGGAAGGAAAGACCCGGAGAGCAGAAGACGCACGCGGGCCCTCAGCTGTCCTGCTGCACACACACCGCCGCCGACGGAGGGACGCCCGGACCCTCCGCACTCTGCTGCCCCGTCGCCCTATCGGGGAGCGGCCTGCTCTCTGAACGTCTGTCCCGGTACCGCGACAAACCAGCGCTTCGGCGCATATCAACGCTGCCACTTTAATGCATCTCCATGCACTTGATCTTTCAGGGATGTTCTCTGGATCTCAGAATACAGAGGCCGCCCTGGGAATGGTTCACGTGCCGATGACGATTAGCTGAGTGCTGTCACTAGTCCCCAGGCAGGCCTTCGTCTAGCCCTGACCCTATACGGTCCTGCTGGCCAGGGATCCCCTAGGCCTACGCGAGCGTACTACCGTGGGAGCATGTGGCGTCTAGCGGTTGCGGGCTGGCGGTGCAAAAGGGCAGAGAGGGTCCCTCTGTTCTCCCCCTCCTGCGGATAGACTTGTCGCTGGCTGGGCCTACAGACCCCGGAAAACCGCCC
>JAODJU010000045.1:10322792-10337668 GCA_026776725.1 Gnathonemus echidnorhynchus | reverse complement strand
TTTAGTCTCTTGAATGTATGAGGCTTTCGATGTAAGCAGATGTTTCATCTGTGGCTTTTCTTGGTTTGTCCCTGAAGTGCGATGCTATCCTGCTATCACACTGTAATCAAAGCCCCTGTGACTTACAAAGTGCTTCTGCATGCAGCTTAAAATGAACAATTCGCCTCACTCTTTCTATTCGGGGTTGAACAGCTTAGTTTTGCTCCGAGGCCTGAACAAAAAAGTTAGAGGTGAGGATCTTCACCTTCATCCCCACTTAGTCTGAAGAGGGGAATCCTCCTTTCATTGCTCACAGCTAATAATCGATGTTCACCATCCTGTGTGATGTTTCTCCATGTCAGCTAGACATTAAAATGACCCAGCGGGTCCTAGGATGTTGCGGCTGTAGGCAGCACAGAGATCTGTCCTTCCTGCATGTCTTCCTCGCCAGATGTGGGGCTGGGGAGAGGTTTTGTCAGGGCTGCCCGTCAGCCTGCTTTTAGCTGCTGATCTCCAAGCGATTTGCTGACTTGCTGCTCCCACCCATCTGCTTCCTAGCTCACTCGCATCTCGCTCCAGCGAACTGCGGCCGCACAGCCTGCCCCTGCCACCAAATGTTAAAAGCTGATACACACAGAAGCACGACCCAGCCTTCGCTTTGCTCCGGATGTCCTGCGTCAGGCTCAGAGGTCGGGGCGCGGCGATCTTAGGAGGTTTTGCTAACTGGACGGAATTCTGCACTGTCAGCATCCTTAAAATGTTGTGTGAACTAAAGCTGAGTTGAAAACTGTGATGAAGACGTCTAATCCTGCACTGTTTGTACTGATTTACTGGAGGACGAGAAGGACACAGAGAAAGAGAGACAGAGAGAGAGAGAGAGAGAGAGACGACAGAGAGAGACACGGAGAAAGAGAAACAGAGAGAGAGGGGGGACAGAGAGAGACACGGAGAAAGAGAGACAGAGAGAGACAGAGAGAAAGAGAGAGGGGACAGAGAGAGACACGGAAAAAGAGACAGAGAGAGAGAGGGGAGACAGAGAGAGACACAGAGAACGACAGAGGGGTTGCAATGGGCAGTATGGACACTTACAAAAAAAGAAAGAGAGGGAAGCCAATCAGACCACTGTGAGCCATAAAGAGAGAGAGAAAGAGGGCAAGAAGGGCAACTTTACCGGGCACTGCTCCTGTAGACGTGGCCGGGCGAGGAGACGAGAGAGCGTCAATGACAGTGACAGACACAGAGGGAGGAGCGAGGAAGAGAGAGAGGGACACGGACAACAGGAGCACACACAGGAACAAGGAAGGGTTTGGAGGAGGAAAGACATCTATATGAGAGACTGAGAGAAGAAGAAAACAGAAAAAAAGCCTGCGTTTTGGTTACAACAGCGCCCCCCACTGGCGCCCGGCTCTAACGCTTTCCCAGTAGACCTGCAGTCATTTGAGAAGCTGGAGTATGAGCTTCAGATACTGCAGAAGTCAGCAGGACAGTAGCACGTCACTCCTTTATGACAGCCTCTAACCAAAAGAGCCCTCAGCACCATGGATAATTTATTATTTCCTTCTCAAGTCTGGTACATATAGGACAATCTGAGATACACAAAGGCCACTTAGAGTTACAATCCATATATTTTCTGCCTTCTGTTGACATACTTTAATATATATACAGTATATACATCTATATATAATGAAGTATCACCTACGGCAGGTCGATGGAATTATCTGCATTCACATTAGGTTAGAATAATGTCCCAGCACCACTTCCTGTTGTTCAGGAAGATCACAGATGCACCAGAGTGCTCAGGCTTAAGTGATCCGTGCGTCATACTGCATTGGTGTGCATCCACCAGATCTCACAGAGATTCTCCTAAGGACTGTTGAGAAGAAGTACAGACACACACAGGCAGGCCGGGCTCAGCCTCGCAGGCCGAGCGATCATGCAGTGTCCTGTCATGTGGCACAGACCATCACCCAAGGGCCCATATGAACCAGCAGCAGTTACAGCGTGTGACCAGCCGCTCTAGCGCCCCCCTAGTGGGGAGTCGTAGACCTGGGATCCACTGGGATTCCACGGCGGTGACAGAAATGCCGTGCTTTACTGCCAGACGTTACACACAGTTGTAACGTGAATGGGCCTTGGCATGAGGTAAGTAAGCACAGTGGACTGAAGCCATGCTGAGTTTACTCAGGGAGTATGTCTGAGGCTGCTACAATGCCAGATCTCACAAGCCCAGGTCTGCTGTACTGTTCATATGGATGGACAGTGAAGATGTAAGATCTGACCAGAGAGTCTTACATTGGGGCAAAAGAGAGGTGTTAGTGTCTTAGGGAGCCGGTACTGATCCGCATAGAAGCACACACACACACACACACACACACACACACACACACACACACACACAGACGCACGCACACACACACCGACCTGCAGTCATATCTTTGTGGGGACCACAAATGCTAATGCTAACTATGACCACCTTAAACTCTACCCAGCCCTAATTATAACCATAAATAACCATCAAAATACAAGAGTTTTTGCATTTTTAGTTTTTTGATTGAAGTCACAGATTTTCAGAAGATTGAGTTGTCTCTTACGGGGACCAGGAAACTGGTCACCATAAGGTAAAAAAAAACTGGTATTCAGCACTTTGTGGGGACATTTGGTCCCCACAAGGTAAGGTATATTTGGAACACACACGCGCACACACACACATACATACAGACACACACCCACAGAGACACAATACTACAGAATGTAAACATGGAGTGAGTACTTGGCTCACAGGCATAACGCCCCACTGTGCCCTGGATGGCCTGTCAGTCTCAGGATGGCACCCTAACAGAAAGAGCACCCAGTACGAGATGCAGGTTGAAAGAGGTCAGGGAAAGCCACGGAAGAAAGGAAGATGCGGCCCCTCGGACCAGCATGCGGGGGGGAGGTTGCACGCTGGAGCCAGTCCCTCGGTTATTTCCGTGGCTGAGAGGCTCTCTATACAGACCTCCTGCATGGCATCCACATCTACATACGCATACGTGTCCACTGTGAATGTAGACCACGCGTGGGCACACTTCCTCAGTCCGAGGTCCCTGCCCTGCGGCTACTGGGACCGAGTCAGGCTTTCACACTCAAAATCTGCCCTCAGACTAATTATAAAAAGCCAGAAAATGCATGAAGTAGCATGATCTGGAAAGAATAAGGGCTAATAATTAGAGGAATTTCAGTTCTGGAGAACAAACGGACCTGCTTTTGAGATCCGCTATCCGACGTTGAACTGGCCACTTGGTAAACAGATCACAGAGCAGAACCAGAGTGTGACAGGTGCCCCCCTTTAATGGGTCTCTGACATCATCAAGTGGCGTCACATAGCTGGTGTACACAAAATGCCTCACAAGAGGTTCACTGGTTCGTCGGCCTGCTGATGACTATTGGCTCTGGAAGATCCTATACGTCAGGATATCAGTGCGAGCTCCAAGGAGACCTGAGCAGCAAATGCAGGTGCAGTAAGAGGAGCTGCTGCCCTTCACAGATTGTCCCCTTGCCAGTCACCTTGGCAGTAAAGTGAATCACCCACACTCTACTCTCCTGTTTGGATGCTAGTGGGCACTAGGACAAAAAACAGCTGGACCTGCAGTGGAAAGTGTGTATAAGTCTGTAAGCTGCTGTCATCCTTAGAGGTTAATAACTGATTAATAAAATGTTGTAATTCCATGACATTCCACCAGGAGGCACTGGCATAGCCCAGATCCATGTATGAATCTATGAACAGCTGTCATCCATAGAGGTTAATAACTGATTAATCAGATGTTGTAGTTCTGTTACATTCCTCTGGCAGGTGCTGGCAGAGGCCAAATCCATATGTGAGTCTGCGAGCTGCTGTCATCCTTAGAGGTTAATAACTGATCATTAAAATGTTGTAATTCCGTGACATTCCTCTAGGAGATGCTGGCAGAGGCCAAATCCATGTATGAGTCTGCGAGCTACTGTCATCCTTAGAGGTTAATAACTGATTATTAAAATATTGTAATTCCGTGACATTCCTCTAGGAGGCGCTGGCACAGGCCAAACCCATTTGTGAGCCGGCCTGGCACCTCTGGCTCTGCTCTGCTGTGCTCAGCCTGGGACCTGAGGAGTGTGTCCACACACCAGTACACAGACACTGGCTCGTCTTACAAAGGCAGGCCTCTGAATAGCATCATGCCACGCAGAGTCTCCTGTCCCTGCGTCCGCTGTGCTGCCAGCCCCCCCCCACCCCCCTCACAGCACCCCCGGCAGGCTCCACGGGCCGTGCAGAGAAATTTGGCGGAAATACCTGCTCCAGAGGGGGGGGGGGGGGGGACACAGCTTGCTGTTCCAGAACTGCCTGGGCACTAAAGGGTTACAGGTGCCTGGGGTCGTCACCCCCACGGAAATGAGCCGGAGGCAGCCGGTCTCAGGGCTTTTTTTGTGGGGGAGGGGTGGGGGTAGTATTGGGGGTGGGAGGAAAAAGGGTCACAGAAGGGCTGCTGGGCTTAACTGGGTGGGTGAGGATATCATAGATACAGAGAGAAGGTTGGGGAAGTGGCTGGGGATGAACGGGGGGGGGGGGCAGGTGGACCCCTCCCATAATAGACAGGGACTACGGAGAGTCTGGACATGAGCCCAGGGGGGCAGGGGCGTAAAGCTGCCATAGGCTTAAATGGACAGCTACTCAGGAGGGGCCAAGTCACGGACCAGCTGACTTACTGACAGTGTGTGTGTGCGCGTGTGTGAGAGAGAGAGAGCTGGCGGGAGTGTCACATGACTGAGCTGAGGGGACGTGAAGGACGATAATTTATGGCAGAACGAGACGGGGGATGGGGGATCAGTCAGGCAGGGGGGAGAGCAATACTGGGCTCCATAATGCTAGTGAGGTAGCAATGTGGCCTCCAGACAGGAAGGGGGCAGACTGAGCGAAAAGTGGGAGGTCGTGGAAGAGGGGCGTCGGGGGTGACACTTACGTGAAGGCGAACGCCACCAGGGCACCACTAACCACTATAAAGTCCAGGATGTTCCACAGATCCCGGAAGTAGGAGCCCTGGTGAAGCACAAGGCCCAAGTCCACCATCTGCAACAGAGAGAAGGAGCGGCTTTGTGAACACAGGGGACTGCTGAGCACACAGAGGATTGCTGAGCATACAGTCCTGCACACAGGAGTACTGTAGCGACCCTCACCTTGATTAACATTTCGAATGTGAACACGCCAGTAAAGACGTAATCAAAGTACCGCAGAACCTGCAAACGGACGCAAAAACGAGAGAATGTAGGCGCAGTAAACAGCAGTAATACTGCGCGAGGCGGGTAGACTTGTGGTCAGGTGCATCCTCTCACGTTGTTTCGGGGTGAGTCGGGCTGCACAGGGTCTTCTGCCGCCAGGGCAATACTGCTCATGGCGATGACCAGCAGAATGCACATCTCGAAATAACGTAACGTCACAATGTAGTGACACAGCCTGCGGAACCTAGACAAAGGATAACGTCAGAACACCGGTGAGACCTGCATTGTCTGTCCATGGGGACCACATGAGCGCTAGGCTAATATATCATGCTACACTAATACATCAGGCTAAGCTAATATATCATCCTATGCTAATGCATCATTCTGTGCTAATATATCATGCTATGCTAATACATTGTTACTACCCTGCAGAAAAATTGAAGAATAAGGGGCCTTCTCTTAATGCCTTAATGCCTTCATTGTAGACTACACTGTATGAAACCTCCAGAGACAGTCGACATAAGCAGAGAGATACACAGACAGAGAGACAGACAGACAAGACAGGCAGTCAGGCAGAGAGAGACAGATAGACAGGCAGACAGTCAGACTGACAGAGAGACAGACAAGCAGCCAGGCAAGCAAACAGCTGGAGGGACAGACAAACAAACAGACAGACGGGTTGGCAGACAGACTGCCAGGCAGACAAACAGACAGCCAGGGGCCATGCAGGCCTTCCTACGGGTTAGTGGTGGACAGGATGAACATGGAACTGTAGGGTGGCATGGGTTTGGGTCCGTTCTCATCGCCTTTATCGTCATCGTCCTCCTCTTCTTTCTTCTCTTCCTCCTTCTTGGGCAATGGCTCCGTGTTGGCATTCTTGTTAACTGCAGAGCCAAGAGGAGATGAGAGTGTGATGAGAGGAGAAGTGCACAGGAAGCCAAGAGACGCAGACAAGCCTGACAGCGTCGCCTCGCGCTTCCTCTAGCACATGTGCACGCGCACAGTGAGTCCTCCCTCACGACCCCATGCATAATGTTAAGAACGTAAGACTCCATTACAATGCCTCATAGGGAGAGTAAGGCAAACATGCGTGTGGCTGTGCCCACCTTGCAGGATGGCATTGTTGGAGGGGAACACCGGTGGCATGTCCACAGTGGTGTGATCCGGCTTCTTGGTGCTTGTCTTAGTGGGGGTGGACGCTGGGTTCGTCAGGATGAGGCTGTTCTCAGAAGCCTTCTCTGGGTTGCTGTTTCCGGGAGCCTTGACAGCATTGGGCGTACTGTTGGACAGGACAGGGCTGCTTGCGTGATTGGCAGGACTTGGGAGGGACGAGGGGCTGTGATTAGACAGGATATGGGGAGAGGTGTGGTTGCGAGCGGCGGTGACGGTGGGCTGCGTGGCCAACTTGCTGTTCATCATGTTGTCCATGTCCTCGCTATACTGGCTGTCCTGCCGGGTCAGGTTTTGCTGAATCGGTCGGGTAGTGGACAGATGCGGTCCATTCCCATGCCCGTCTCTGCGTGTGGAGGGAGTGAAGGAGGAGGAAGAGGGGGTGAAGGGCAAAGAAACGTGAGGAGCAGAAGAACACAGTTGGCAGACAGTTAAAATGGGTGCAATGCATTTTATTCCGCTCCCTCCATACTCACTTCCGGACCCGGTGCTGCCGGACACGCTCCCGGTCTCGGTCCCTCTTTCCGTCATTGTCGTACGTGGACTGGGCACCGTGGCGATGGCGTCTCTGTCTGCGATCCCCACCATCCATGTGGTCACAGTCACCGTCGGACGGCCTGCTCCGGTTCCCCCCCTCGCCCGGTGGGCCTCTGTGCCGGCCGCCTCGTCCCCCTCCCCCATCCTCGTCCTCTGGTGGGCGGCGTTGTTGGCGAGGTCGCCGGTGCTCCACGGGACCCCCTTCGCCGCGGGGGGACATGCTGCGTCCCTCCTTGGCACGGCCGGCCGCCGGCCGGTGCTGGTGCCGGCGATGGGGGTCCCGGTTGCGGTCGTCAGGGCCGTCCAGGTGAGGGTAGGGGTGCTGGTTCTGACCCGGTTCATGCTCCTTGCGGCCCCGACGGGACTCGGTAGAGTCGGCCCTTTCGTAGGGCTGCCTCGTTCCACCGCCACGCTCATGGTAGCGGGCCTGCTTGCGCGTGAACTCCTCAGCACGCTGCTGGCCCAGGCGCTGCTCCTGTTCGTCACATGGCCTGGTCTTGTTCGTGTTGTTGTTGCGGTTCTCCTGAGGATCCACCACCAGCGGCCGGTCCAGGTGGGTCTTCATGTCGGGCCGGATGTGGCGCGAATAAGACACCTGGGTGGTACACAACAAATGTCACCTCCAGTGAATGCCAACATGCTCCCTAAGAAAATGGCCAATTTCAGCAGAGCTGGAACCCACCTTCCAGCGATCCTCCGGGTCCAGCTCATTGTAAAGAGCCTCCCGGCTGGTCATGAGGGTCTGTCTGCGTAGCTCGCTGGTTCGTTGTTCCCACACGGACTTGGAGCCCTTGTGGTTCTTCTGCTGTTCTTTACTGCACACGGGACAGACGGAGCAACACAGAGGGATCAAGGAGAGAGGTAGAAGGGAGCCATACATGGTGCGAGACTGTGGTCCTCTGTAGGAGCTTCGTGCGACAGAGAGGCTGGAGGGACAGAGGGTCCTCGACCCACACAGAGGCAGGGGTGAGAGTCACCTCACAGTGCCAAGAGTGACAACACGGGGCTGACACAAATCGAGTAACATTGATTTCCCAAAGTGATGCTCGGGAGAGCCCCGATGCAAACCACAAAACAGCAACATTGCAGGAAACGACGCATAAAATGAGAGAGAGCTAGAGAGAGAGCGAGAGAGGAGGACAGTGGAGAAACACCCGTCATCTATATTGGCACAGGAGGAAATCAGGGCCAGAGGCGGGGGCCTGAGGTTAGTATAAGCCTGCACAGCTACAGAGGGCCGGAGGTACAACGAGAGCAAGGAAGACGACAAGAGGCAAGGGTGGCAAAAGAGTAGAGAGGAAGCAAAGAACAGAACCAGTAAATGAATAAATACCAGTCCAGCGAATGTTGGGCTGCGGTGACGCGCTCTGTGCTTACTGTCACTCTGAAGAGGAAACAGATGACATGCATGTGGAGAACTCAACCCTGACAGCCTAATTCCAGGAGGACACACCCTGCTAGGTTATGCCCAGTAAAAAAATCCAGGCCATCTAGTCAAGTCACCCAATGCCATCGATGACATCGATACCTGCAGAAAGACACATTCCCGTAACACAGCCATAGTCTAAAGAGCACTGAAGCAGCTTCGATAGGTGCCTGCATGCCGGGGAAATCCTCGGCATCAGAATAGTACATTATGTTCCTGAGAGCCCCTCCTGTTCAGATATCTAATTTAAAAATCTAATTCCCTCCCTAAGGTGAAGATTATGGCGTCATTTTTTACATAATAGTCAAAGTTCCAAGCGCAATGTTGGTCTCACTCTGACGGTTTGTCTGTCAGAGCTGACGGCCTCAGATCACCGAAGCCCAGAATCTCAGAATGAACCTGTGTTATTCTAACCAAGCCTTTGAGCTACATTGGGATGGAGAAAGCACCAACCAACACCAACAACATCCAGCTACAACTATCTAAAGATCCTATTGCAGGCAGATGAGTGTTTCCTGCTCCTGTACTACAGCATGTGTGTGTCTAATTAGATTGCCACCCCCCACGCACCCACATTCTTCTGGAGACCCTTATCAGGTCTGACATGATTCTCCCAAGAAGTGGATTGTTTTAGCGAAGGAGGGGGGCGGGGTCGAAGACACAGAGAGAAAGCATCCCCGGGGAGCCGTCCCTCTGGAATCTGGTTCGGGGGGATGTTGAGGGACAGGCCGCTGAGGATTTTGCACAGAAATAGCATGTTGGGGAGAAGAAAGAGAGACTTACGCGGCGATGGACAGGTTGGCTGCGGACAGCGGGCTCACTTCCGCAACCTCCTTGGCTTTCTGGAGGGCAATTTTCTGACTGGCGGCCTCCTCCTCCTCCTGCTCATCCTGGAAAAGAATGGGTCAGCCGTGAGAGGAGGAGCTGGCCGCAGACCCAAGGGGAGAGACGGCTTCTCACGGGCACCCTACAAAGTGTGCACACTTAGTCCTTCAGAGAGCAGAAGAACAATGGCCTAACACTGAAGGGCTGAGAGTGTGGCCAGCACCAATGGGCCAGCTGCTGCCATACCTTAGTCAGCTCCTGGGCGTTGGCTAGGTTATCCACAGCAATGGCCAAGAATACGTTGAGCAGAGTGTCTGAAAGGAGGGCGTCAAGGAGAGCTGAGCTGGTGTCATGGGAAAACACAAGAAACTGAAAAATATCAGGGCACGTTGATGAAGGAGGCCATACAGTATTTGCCATACAGAGGGCACCTCACATGCAATCTCACCATTAAGCTCTTAATTTTCAACCCGGAGCTGAATTTAAATCCATAAATTTGAGCAAGCAGTCAATAACCTCAACCTATTGCGTTCATGGTACGTATTAACAGCCTAAAACAGGTGCTGCGATTTGGAGAACAGGATACAGTTGCCGAAGAGTGTTAGAACGATGAAAAAGATGGAGAAGACCATGCCCGTGTTCACGCCGCCCTGAGACTCGATACCATCATACATTACCATGTTCCAGTCCTCTCCTGTCAGGATCTGTCAGAGAGAAACCCGACGTCATACATTCACACGTTAAGATGGCACACAGCGAGACGGCCAACAACACAAACCATTCGTGGTGCTGGGAACCAACAGAACACACTAACAGGGAATGTTTTGAACATGCAATTCTCACAAAGACGAAGAAGCTTTTACTCAGAAGCCTTTACTGCAGACCAGAGTTAGAAGATTGCATAAGATGTTGATTTTAATAATTCAGCGTTACACATTTCGCTCAGACCTGCACTGACGTCAGCGTTTGAGAATCTCTGCAATTTCTTAAAAAATAAGGGAACTGAGAAGCAGAGTGAGGAGCCATTTTTCTGAGCTTCTGTGTGGTGCAAAGGATGACACACTCCTCTAAATGGGTTTTCACCTGTCCTCCTCCTCCTCCACTTACCTGGAAAACTGTCATTATTGCTGCAGGAAATGTATCGAAGTTGGTGGGAGGTGTGCCACTCTCAAAATTAAATCTGGGTAAACAGAAAACACAACAGATGACAGACATTTAAATCACTGGCATGTAAATTCAGAAAGGTCAGCCAGGTCATGGGAGGCTCTAGCCGGCTACTGACTGGCCGCCGAACAGCTGCATTCCCAGCAGAGCGAAGACCACGATGAAGAGAAACAGAAGGAACAGCAAGCTGATGATGGACTTCATGGAGTTGAGGAGAGACACGACCAGGTTCCGAAGAGACGCCCAGTACCTGGAGAAGGATGAGAGTGCTCAGTCCAACGGAGAGAGACAAGCCCCAGAGAGCTGGATTGTGAACCTGACACCATTTCAGAAGCTCAGGGCAGGCGCTAGAGACTCACTTGGTTACTTTGAAGATCCTGAGCAGCCTGAGAGCTCGTAAGACGCTGATGCCAAAGGAGGTTCCAGGCTGGATGATTGCCCAGAGCACCTCGAATATGCTGCCCACGATGACCTGCCACACAGCAGGACATGGGGTACCGTAAGCATCATCAGCATCCTCACCACCGACAGCTTATATACAATCAAAAGCCAAGACGGAGAAAACATTCCAATAAGCAAATAATACACAGACTAGTTTATTCAGTTTGAGAAAATAAACAACTTTGATGACAATATGGAGGGAGCGGACACAGTTCTCTGCGGTAAACTCACAATACAGTCAAAGCAGTTGAAGGACGAGTGAAAATAAGGCTGGGTTCCCAGGCCGTACATCTTTATCAACATCTCCGACATGAAAATGCCCAAGAAAATGAACTCTGCGAAATCTGGAAACAGAAGCAGAAACAGACAACAATACTGAAAGCACAGTCAAGGTGGGAGTTTGGCATCATGCACCAGACGTCAATCGTACAAAGATGGCTGCAGACTTACTGAACTTGTAGAGGGGGACTTTTGTGGGACATTTGAATAGAATCACAAGCTTCACAAGCATTAGTGATAATTTCAGATGAGATTGTCTAACAGCATAAATTCCCTACAACATAAGGCCAAGGTGACCCTGCCAAATTAGTCTATCAATGAGCTTTGTAAATGTGAATGAGATGTCGGAGACCTCAAAAACTATTACGGGAAACTGGTACCAATGCGCTCAGGTAATCTTTTGAGCTTCACAATCAACAGTCTTAGCTGTGGATCTCTAAACTGCCACATGTCCGAGGAGGATCCACACTCTCGCTTGTTAGGGTTAGTACTCCTGGAATGGGGATGGCATGGGAACTCACAGAGGAAGTCGGAGAGCAGGTCCGGCTGGTTGTAGTGCACGACGGCCACGCATAGTGTGTTGAGGCCCACCAGACACAACACGGTCCAGTAGAAGGCCTGCGTCTTCACTATGTGGCGGATGAAGAAGCGCAGGCGTCTCTCCTTCTTGTTGAAGGAGGAGCCCTCTAGCTTTGAGCTCTTGATACTGGACCGGGCAAATGGTGAGCCTGCAGAAAGCGAGCTGAGGTATGAGGCCACTGGTTCCACATGTGCTTCATCGTCTCACTGACCTTCTTCTTGATCCCTCTCCATTCTGTGGCACCACAACTCCCTAGGTCAGTTACTGACCAATTACTGCCCTGGCCATGTGTCCCTCTCTCCACCACCCCCCCTTGCAGTCTCACCTACGGCAATGTCACCTTCTCCTTCCTCTGGGTTAAGAAGATCAGTCTTGCTCTTCTTCATGGTGGGCCGTCGCCGGGAACCTACAGGAGGAAGATCACACACCGAAGACGCTAGAAGATGTTTCTACAAGGCCTGTTTCTTGATTCATGTGGCCAGGGTGGGCCGCCGGATTTTGTAGAGACAGAAATAGACAGATGGAAGGAGAGAGTGAATGAAAGAAGATGCGGTAAAAGAAAGAAGAAAAATGTGACAGAGAGAGCATGAAGAAGTAAGGAGAGCTGTCAAATACCATCAAAGGGCATTCGATCATCTGTGTCGTTATCCTCATCCGCCAGGATAACCTCCTCTAAAGAGACAAAATAGACAATGATTCCTTTAATCAGCCCGTAAATACACACAGATACACACACAAAATTTCCATCAGCAGTGTTCAGTACAGAGCTCCGTCCAGTTGCTCTGACTGTCAGTGGCGACATACCAGCTTTGCAAATCCACTCTAGGTAGCCATTAAGCTCCCGCTCAATCTGCTGCTGTCTGCGTAGTTTGAGAAATTCGCTCCGGTTCTCCACCCGCTCCCTTTCCTTGGCAAACTCCCTAAGAGACACATCCAGCATCAACGGCAGGCTGGTATGGATGCAACCGCGGAGACTTAGCGGGAATTGAGGAAATGTCCATCCCATGGACAGGGAAGGACAGTGCAGTGAATCTCACCCTGACAACACTCCCAGAACCAGGTTCAGCATGAAGAAGGAGCCGATAATGATCAGGGGGATGAAGTACATCCAGTTGTAGGCACTTCCTGAGGCATCATTGCTCTGAGGAGGGGACAGAGATGTACAGAGGACTTGTGCTGATGCTGCAGAATTGTACCCCCACCCAACCACATACAGAGCCCATTGCTCTCATCCAGAGGTGACAGGGGAAGCCACAGATGTATAAATTTACGGCGACAGCTTCTCAAGAGTGTGGCAAAGCCACGGAAAAACAACACTGGCAAAAAGTTTTCCGCTGCAGCGAAAGCAACTTCACACGAGTTTCCATAGGTGATCCGGAACATTCTGTAAGGTGTCGTACTGCACCAGAGAAATGACTTTACATTTAACTATGCGGATTATTTATAAGTGGTGATGTGCTTTTATTATCCTTTGGGCCCTGTGGGTAATTTATGGTGTTTGTCTCGGGGCTTTATAAATTGCAAAGGCAATGAGTAAATATTCTTCCCAGAATATTCCATATTTGGCTCCATGCTTTTATCTAGACTTAGCGGACAAGCTATACTATCATCAACAAAACAATGCTTTATGTTATTCTAACAGGAAGTAGTTAACACACTGGCAGTCATTGTGAATATTCCTGCAAATGGAATCACTTTGGATTAATTAGAAGTGGGAAGGCCTACACGGCTTTTCTTAGGATGAAATTGATACTTCAGTTTGTGTGAAAGCACAAGAGAGCATCAGGCTGTTACTGTAACTTATAATACTGCACTATAATGTGATATGAAATATAATTGTGTAATAGTCAATATCATTCTTTGCGAGGAAAGGCACTTTAGGCTATGAGGCTCTCGCTCCCTGATAAGCAAATGCCCTGGGGAACAATGCCAGGGAAGATAAACAGGAGAGGAAGATAGAGGGGGACTGACAGACAGACAGGAAGCGGAAGTGAGGGAGATCAAGCACAGTGCTTTGTGGGTACTGGGATTTGGTGTCCAATCAGAAAGCAGAAGGAGCTGCACACTGTTTATAATACAAACAATAATGGATGACTTCTGCTTTCTGTTCAATGGGATCGTAACTCTTAGCCAGTGAGATTTTTGAACAGACCCTACTGAGAGGTGAGGAGAAAAACAACAGGCTGATGAGTGAGTAACACAAATGACTCTATATTTGATAGCATACATAAGCAAAGTTAAGAGTAACCAATCCGAGACCTAAGGCTGACACGGTGTACATACTGACTCTTTGTTTCACTAACCAGGGAAGATCAGACAGCGCTTCCTTGCTACTGGAATATAAAGCCCACACCTCACCGTGATCTATGCAGGTGCCAGAGAGTTACGGCACTGACCAGAGGCACTATGATATTGCACCATAAAACACCAGACAAGACTACATATTTGTAAGTGTGCACAGTTAATGTCTATACATCTTCCAAGCACCTATCCTGTGCATGGCACGAGGGCCCCAGAGCTGATGCTATGCGGCACAGGTCACAAGGCAGGGGGGCCGCCCAGATGGGAGGCTAATTCATTGTAGCACATGCATAATGAGCTAGCTGGACATGCCAATTCAGTTCAGTTCAATTCAATTAATTTTTATATAGCGCCTATTACAACAGAGTCACCCCAAGGTGCTTTGCATGGGTGTGTTGTGACACATCATCATTAAGTGAGATCAATACAAAACAGGGAAAGGAAAGACAAAGAAATGAAAGAAATAAAGCCAGATGACAATGGAGGAGAGGAACCAAACACTGCCAAGTAGGGAGGAAAAAAATCCTCTGGGGGGCCAACCTCAACTGGCAGCCCACCACCCCCCCCCCCATGCATGCTAACGTTACTGAAAACAGAAAAGAGTGGACATGCTTGCTAAAAACAAAGGTCAACAGCATGTCTTTAGACAGCAGGATTTAACCTGAACGACACAGACAGACATAGATGGGATTTGAACCCTGACCCTGCATGAGGTCCCCAGTGAACCTCACTGCAGTCAATACAGCCAGAAAAAGGAGCCCAGCCTGTAGCTGAGCTTGCGTAGTAGAAATGGGATATTCTGTGTAACAATACAGATACGATGCATGATTATCCGGGTATTTATGAAGGTCTCTTGATGATTATCCAGTAGAGCAGTGGTCCCCAACCTTTATTTCGTCACGGACCGGTTTAATATCAGAAACTATTTTCACGGCCCGGTCTTTA
>JAODJU010000045.1:10298417-10311986 GCA_026776725.1 Gnathonemus echidnorhynchus | reverse complement strand
AATCTGTCGTCGTGTAGCGTGTACCTGTTCAGTGTCTGAGTGCGAATCTGTCGTCGTGTAGCGTGTACCTGTTCAGTGTCTGAGTGCGAATCTGTCGTCGTGTAGCGTGTACCTGTTCAGTATCAGTGTGAATCTGTCGTTGTGTAGTGTGTACCTGTTCAGTGTCTGAGTGCGAATCTGTCGTCGTGTAGCGTGTACCTGTTCAGTGTCAGTGTGAATCTGTCGTTGTGTAGCGTGTACCTGTTCAGTGTTTGAGTGTGAGTGTGTCACTGTGTAGTGTGCATGTGTTCAGTGTTTGAGTATGAGGGTGTCGCTGTGTAGTATGTAAGCAATGTTAAATCTGCATTTCCCCTTGTCCCCCTCTCTTCCTTGCCTCTCTCTCTTGTCTCTCCCTCTCTCTCTTGCTTCTCTCTCTTTGCCCCTCTCTGTTGCCTCACCTTTGCCTCTCTCTCCCTTACCTCTCCCTTGCCTCTCCCTCTCTCCCCCTTGCGACTCTCTCCCTTGATTCTCTCCCCTTGCTCCTCTCTTGCCTTTTTCTCTAACCTCTCTCTCTTGCCTCTTCCTCACTCCTCTCTCTCTCTTGCATCTCCCTCTCTCGCCCTTGCCTCTCTCTTTCTCTCGCCTCTCCCTCTCTTTTCCCTCTATTGCCTCTCTCTCTTACCCCTCTCTTTTACCCCTCTCTCTTGCCTCACCCTTGCCTATTTCTCCCTTGCCTCCCTGTCTCTCACCTCTCCCTCTCTTGCCCTTGCCTCTCTCTCTCACCTCTCTCTCCCTTGCCTCTCTCTTGCCTCTCCCTTTCTCCCCATTGCGGCTCTCTCCCTTGCTTCTTTTTCTTGCATTTCCCCTTGTCCCTCTCTTGCCTTTTTCTCTAGCCTCTCTCTCTTGCCTCTTCCTCACTCCTCTCTCTCTCTCTCTTGCATCTCCCTCTCTCGCCCTTGCCTCTCTCTCTTTCTCTCACCTCTCCCTCTCTCACTCTTGCCTCCCTTGCCCTTGCCTTTTTCTCTTGCCTCTCTCCCTTGCCCCTCTATGTTGCCTCACGCTGGTCTCTCCCTTGTCTGTCATTCCATTTTCTCTCTCCCTTGCATCTCTTTCTTGCCTCTCTCTCCCTTACCTCTCCTTCTCTCGCCTTTGCTTCTCTCTCTCTTGTCTCTCCCACTCTCACCCTTGCCTCTCTCCCCTGCCTCTCTCTCGCTTGCCCCTTTCTGTTGCTTCACCCCTGCCTCTCCCTTGTCTGTCTATAACTTGCCTCTCTCCCTTGCCTCTCCCTCTTTCTTGCCTCTCTCTCCCTTGCTGCTCTCTCCCTTGCCTCAATCGCCCTTTCACTCCCCACTGTGCCTGTGACACCAGCAGTGACGTTGCGCAGAGAGACGTGTCGTCGGCAGAGTCACGACTTCACAAGCTGGGCGGACGGCGCTTGTGCCCGGCTCACAATCCGCACAGACAGCCTGGACGCCGAGGACAGAGCCGAGGTCACGCTGTGGAACATGGCGCAACACACTGAACTGCGAGCGACACCACAGACGGCACCTGCGAGCAGTTAAAACTATGCGATCACACATGCTACCAATCACTGATCAGTTTAAGAGCCAGAAGTTGAAAGAGGAACGGGAGTGGGGCCAGCTGATGACTAATAGGGCACAGGAAGCCAACCTTAACCTCCTTCCTCCATCAGGAACACTTAGCACTTCCCCCTAGTTTGGGCAGACGTTCAGCACCATGGACAGCAGTTGCCTGAGCGCTGATGGCCAGAATGGAACTTCAGAACAAGGGATTGTGCAGATCAGAGTACAGCCCGGTAATTGGGCTGTAGGGGCGTATACAGGGGCGGGGCCACAGAGGCACTGGCCCCAGCTGAAAGCTGATTGGCCCAAGGACTGCCCTCTCCTCTGTCACTCACCGATTCAAAATATATCATTGGCTAATGATAAGGCTGGCTCCTCTGTATGAATTATGGCCCCTCTTAGGCCCCCCACCACAAAAAATTCTAGAATTGCCACAACTATGTGCTTCATAGTGTGTTTGCGCTGAGCTACACCCGTGATGGGTCCTTCCAGAACATGAACACTGTGGGCACTAGACGAGTCTTCCATTTTATAAAGGAGGCTCCAATCTTCAGCAAGACACATCTCAGAACCTCTGGTTTAAATGAGTCCCTCTACAGTGACAGTAAGTTGCTGGCACACGCTGCTGGTGCCACGTGACCGTGTAAGAATGTGCAGGAACACGTGTCCACCGCACGTCCGTCTGAGCGAGCCAGTGTCAACCTGCAAATAGAAATCAAAGGAGAAAGCGAAGCTGCGGAAGGACAGAATTGTTTTTTCTTCAAAGTGGCCTGTGGCCAACAGCCAAGAGCCAACATCAGCCGCAGATGGGGAGGGGGGGCATCCAGACAGGGGCGAGGAGGGCGGGGGACCTTAAACACCCATGTGCTTCAGCATGCCACATGCATCCATCTCATCCTCAGACAACGTGTGCTTGGATTATTTGGACCCGAAAATAGGTGGGTTTCCACAGTAACTAGCGTGTCTGAGGGAAAACAAGCATGTGGAGTTAAAAAACCGCAAGGGAAGGAGCTGGTGTTCATTACTGAGAGGAGGAGAGCAGGAGCGAGTGAGGGAATGCGTCTGTTATAGAGTCTCAGGGCTCCAGTGGATGATTGATCATCTGCAGCAGTAAAAAACAGGTTACTGCAGCAGCATAAGCACATGCCCCCTCCCCCATTGGCCGGCTCTGCCTCTGCCCCCTCCCACCCTCTCTCTCTCTTTCATTGGACAGCTCTGCCCGTCTCCTCCCACCCCCCATCTCTCTCATTGGCCAGCTCTGCCCCTGTCTCCTTCTAGCGCCTCTCTCTCTCTCATTGGAGGGCTCTGCCTCTGTCTCCTCCCACTGCCTCTCTCTCTCTCATTGGCTTGCTCTGCCTCTGCCCCCCGTCCTCTCTCTCCTCCTCATCCAGCTTGCTCCCCAGCTTGTCCGCTTATAGGTCTATATATCCTCCCCTCCACCTTGCCTCTGTCCTTTCCCTCATCGCTCTCGCTTTCAGTCTCAATTGACGATCTCTCCTCCCACCCCCGGCACACTTTTGCTTCTCCCTGCCCTTTCTCCTCCTATCCTGAGCCCCAGGCATGATCACATGATCAAACACGCACTGCAACGTCACTGCCTGCTGCCCACCCTCTCCCTAAACCCCCAAACCCCTGTCTCTCCCGTGTCTCTCACTCTCTTCCAAGGCCCCTGTATGCTCCAGGCTGCCCCCCCCCCAGCCAGCCTGGATTGGGTGGCTTCCTCGATGATGCAAGCTGCTGATGTATAGATGCAGCCTGATGATATATAGATGCAGGCTGATGATGTATAGATGCAGGCTATCATCACCATAACGCAGCTCACGTCGTACACCAGCAGGCCTGCGAGATTCCTGCCTGCATCATTGCCAGTGAGGCTTTACGTAACCTGCCTCACGTTCCGGGTGTTCACCGGGCCCAACACACTCCCTTGCACAAACACACACACACACACACACACACACACACACACACACAGGACACATACCGACAAACAGGCACTCACACCTGGTCTGCAAGCTCTCTCACTGAGCCCTGCCGGCCAGTAAGGGCTATACTCACAGCCCCCAGCAGACAGCTGTGTGCCAGACAGCAGGTGGGGCCGGCGCCCATGGGGGAGGGAAGCCCCGGGGAGGGTGGGGCTCTAGGCTCCATGACCCACTTAAGGTGCCCGTTTGCCCGGATCCCGCCCTCGCTCTCCACGACTGGCCCTTCAGCAGATAGTGACCATGGGGGAAGGACACAGGTGTGCAGACAGCCTAGGGGGAGCGCCGCCTCGCACTTATCAGGGCCCGTCTCGATCTGTGGGCCCTCAGGCCCCAGCTCTGACGGAAAACGGACAGGGAGGGCAGCTGAAGGAGTGCAAGATGGAGGGCATACGAAGGAGGGAGCAGACTGTAAAAGCTGAGGAGGCCAGGCATCCCTGCAGCTCGGTCTGTCAGTCTTCTGTAGTGTCACCACCACCGCCTCCCTGTCACCCCCCACTGTCCTTTTCTCTTTCCCCATCTTTCCCCTCCATTTCCTCTCTCTCTTTCTCAGTTCTCTCCTTCCCACTCCTCCGTTCCCTTCATCCCCAGTGCCCAGACCGCCCGCCGAGGTGACATTTGGGCACCTCCCTGGCTGTGATCGAGGCCATGTCCCCATGCTCGTTTGGGTGAGGGAGGGGGGCTGGCCGGGGGCTCTGATCACACCCTCCCCCCCCCCCAAATGACTCACCATGTGTCTGTGCACACGCATGTACGTGAAGGAAAAGGGCACGCTGACAGCAATGTGTGTGTGCGCGGATGCGTGTATGTGTGTGTGTGTGTGTGCATGTGTATGTCACACTCACCCGGTGAGCACCACTACGAAGTCCATGACGTTCCAGCCATTGCGCAGGTACGAGCCCTTATGGAAGGCGAAGCCCAGGGCCAGGATCTTGATGCCCGACTCGAAGCAGAAGATGCCGATGAAGTAGGGCTCTGTGTCGTCCTGTGAGGTGGGGGGGGGGGGCAGCTCTGTCAGCTTTAGTTACAGGGGGCCATGCAGCCTTAAACCGTACCATTTTAAAATAACCCCACACATCCTCATGTATGTTTTGCAGGGCACGACTCAAAATAACACTAATCACAGAGTTACGTCATTGCTATTTAATTTGTCAATGGCCAAAGAAATTGTGCAGACTATGCAAGATGGGAAATACACGAGCGTCGCAAGAACTGGGATCTCTTTGTACTGCACATGGAGGATTAGCCTGAGCAGGAGGTTCAGCTGCAGAGCAGTTTGGAGAGAAAGGTTTTAGTGGGAGTGTGTGTGTGTCTGTGTGCCTGTGCGTGTCCATGAGCGTGAGCGTGTGGGCCTGCGGGGTCCTGTCCGTGTGTGGGGGGGCAGCTGCAGACGGGGTGGCCTTACCAGGCGCTCGGACATGGGGGTCTTGTCCCCGTCAGGCAGATGCTGCTCCAGGGCCAGGACAATGCAGTTGGCGATGATGGTGGCCAGGATCATGTATTCAAAAGGAGTGAGGCAGCCTGGTTAAGGAAGTCCAACAGACCTGGAAGCACCTCATCCTGGAAAAGGAGGCTGTAGCCAGGGCCAGCTGCACCCCACCCACTCGTTAATAAACTGTTAATAACTTGAAGGTTGGCTCAGGTAATTAGCAGCACTTCCACTGGGCACATGGTGGCGCTGTCACACACACCTCTGCTCACTGCCATTTCGCTCGTGTTACAGGCCAGCATCCCAAAGCTATCCCAGATCCATACCAGACCTTTCTTTGAGGGAATGAACACATACTCAACGAATACATTTCCCAAAACAAGGAGCCCGTACGGCAATGGCACCGATCGCTGGATTACACATTACGCAGGCTGGCGGAATGAATCGGATCACAGTGGGTGGGCCCGGTGACGCGAGCCACGCACGCTCCGAGACAGAGAATGTCCTTGGGCGTGATGTAAGCCGGCAGCAGCCCGGTCCATTTCCTTTAAGGGGGGGGGGGGGGGAGGATGAAACCGGCCAACATGCAGCTACAGAGGGTGCGGGAAAGAGAACCCTTTGGGCAGGGACTTGAAGTAACATGTCCACCCGTGTCCATACAGCTTCACGGCCAGATGTCCGTCATGCTCTGGTTCTTCTCAGACTGCTGCACAAAGTCATACCAGTACAGCCTGCTGACGATAAAGCTAATATCCACCCCCCCCCCCTCGTTTGAAGGCCGCACGCCACCTGGCCACAGCATGACCCTAACCGGGATGACGTCACCAGCTCGAAGCTGAGATCTGCACAAGCTGGCGCGATACTGTGTGCTTCAACACATACCTTCACTGAATCCTAACTCCCTGAGGAAGGTCTATGTTTTACCTCTTACCATCTGTTAACGGATATAGTACTCCGGATGATGGAAGGAGCGATTAAGCACACACATAGGCTCGAAAAACACATCTCACTTGTTCTCACATATAGGATCTAGGCATGAATGCACGCAAAACCTGGTCTGGTGGATTCTCTAATGAATGGACTCACTGATGCCCACCTCAGACCCACGAACTCACAGATATGCACATACCCACACTTATAGGAAGGAGCCAGAGGCTTCTGAGCAGAACAGGCTAAAACGGATGGTAGAGTAACCGTGGCACCAGCTGTATTCAGGTGAAACAATGTGTGCTTTAGGGTTGAATGCGATTCATCAGCTAGCTACCTCATGCATGCTCACCACTTGGGTAATACCTGCTGACACTGGTGCACTGTCCAGGACTCAGCCAGAGACAAATCCTGAAACGTGATCTGAAGTGATGGGCTTTTTGGCTCCACGTCCAGGAAGATCTGGGGGTGGGTGAAGCAGTGCTGCGGTGAGCAGTGTGTGGGTGAAGCAGTGCTGCAGTGAGCAGGATATGAGTGAGCAGAGCTGCGGTGAGCAAGGTGTGAGTAAAGCAGTTCAGTGGTGAGCAGTGGTGGGTGATGCAGCGCTGCAGTGAGGAAGGTGCCAGTGAAGTACTGCTGCAGTGAACGGGGCATGAGTGAAGCAGTGCTGTGGTGAGCAGGGTGCTGGTGAAGCAGTGCTGCAGTGAACAGTGTGTGGGTAATGCAGTGCTGGGGTGAGCAGGGTGTGGGTGAGCAGTGCTGCAGTGAGCAGGGTGTATGTGAGCAGTGTCGCAGTGAGCAGGGGTAGGTTAAGCAGTGCTGCAGTGAGCAAGGTGCCAGTGAAGTAGTGCTGCAGTGAGCGGGGTGTGGGTGAAACAGGGTTTGCAGTGAGCAGGGTGTGGGTGAAGCAGTGCTGCGGTAGGCAAGGTGCAGATGAAGCAGCGCTGCAGTGAGGAATGTGCCAGTAAGCAGTGATGCAGTGAGAAGGATACAGGTGAAACAGTGCTGCGATGAGCAGGGGTGTGGGTGAAACAGTGCTACGGTGAGCAGGGTGTGGGTGAAGCAGTTCTGTGGTACGCAATGTGCAGTTGAAGTAGTGCTACAGCTAGAAGCGTGCAGGTGAAGCAGTACTATGGTGAGCTGGGTGCTGGTGAAACGGTGCTGGGGTGAGCAGCGTGTGGGTGAAACAGTGCTGTGGTAAGCAAGGTGCAGATGAAGCAGTGCTACAGTGAGCAGGGTGCAGGTGAAACAGTGCTGCGGTGAGCAGGGTGTGGGTGAAACAGTGCTGCGGTGAGCAGGGTGTGGGTGAAACAGTGCTGCGGTGAGCAGGGTGGGGGTGAAACTGCTGTGGTGAGCAGGGTGTGGGTGAAACACTGCTGCGGTGTGCAGGGTGTGGGTGAAGCAGTGCTGCGGTGAGCAGGGTGTGGGTGAAGCAGTGCTGCGGTGTGCAGGGTGTGGGTGAAGCTGGCTGGTGACTCTTCTGCCAGCGTACAGGGAGCTGCAAAGACTGTAAATGGCTTTGGGCATATAAATATAAAGTAACTGACACAGGAGCCAAGTCAGAGATGCAGGCACTCAATTTCACCAGAACACACACACACACACACACATGTTTGTATTCATATCTCAAGGGGACCATCCATTCATTTCTATGTGAAAAACCCTAATCCTAACTACGACAACCTTAACCCCTACCCAGCTCTAACCTCAACCATAAGTAACCAAACTAAGTGCAAGACTCAAGTTTTTCCATGATTACACAAGACTAATGATTGCAATCCAATGATATAAATGTCAACCAAGCAAAATCAGGCAAATGGTCCTCAGAGGAGTTGTTCTGAGAAGTGTGGTGAGCGCTGGATAATACCAGTCCTTTAAAATGCCTCTACAGGTCTCCTGACTGTACTGAAGGAGGCCCACTCTTACCCTAACCTTCTAGGGACAGGAAATAACTCCTGAGAGAGACACACGTGTCAGCTAGGCAGCATGGCCAAACAACAGATCCCACAAAACTTAACCATAGTGTCACTGTTCGGTACTGGAATTCTGTAAAGTGACCATACCGTCACTGTTCTGCACTGGAATGCTGTACTGCAGAAGTGACCACACCGCCACTGTTCCTCACTGGAACGCTGTACTGCAGAAATGACCATACGATCACTATTCTGCAGTGCAACACTGTACTGCTCAAATGCTGTCTGACCGCCCACTCACATAGACACGTACACATACAAGCCCATAGGGGGCACTAGTACACAAAGCTGATGAGATACATACACGCACATGTTGTGGACTGTAGCTTAACTTCTAGCACACTGGATGAATAAGAATTTTTTTATCCTGATGTTCTGCCAACAGCTATATGTGTATATTTCATACTAAGTGCTAAATGTGCATTTCCTGTTTCAATCATCCATTGTGACACAACTTTGCGCAGTAATATAGGGATGTGTGATAGCCTGTCTGCGCCCGATCATCACAGACAGGCTCCGAGTGACTGATCGGTCTAATAGCTATTGTACCCGTGTTAAGCTGAAAGCCCACCACCTTACAGTACTATAATCCCTACCTTACAGTGCTCCCCGACCCCCTGGCACGTACGCATACCAGCTCTCTCACACACAAGTTTCACCCTCTCTGACACCAACAGCAGCTTCTAGCAGCAGTGGGTAGGACTAAAAAGAGACAGTGAGACAAGGAAGGCAACGGGAAGTGTGGGGAGTGGGTGGCCATCGTCTGGCGTAATTAATTAATCACGGATTGCTAAAAAAAGTCACACGCAGCCTCCAAACTCAGAGAAAGAGAGAGAGTGTGTGTCTCTGTGTGGAGGTGTTCCTCGTTCTCCGTCTCCCAGGCCAATCCTCTGTCTGTCTGCTGCCTGGGCAGGACTTCAGCACAACCAGGCGAGACATTCAGCTGCTTGCTGCTGGGTGAATGACAAATAAGGTTTTCACTGCCTGAAAAATGCTCGGCAGAGCGACCAAAAACCATATTTACAAGTGTTTTTCCCAAATGATAACCATTGCAAAGTGACCACATAAATGTCTACAGTGCAGCAGACATTGTTAATGACTAGTCTAGTTTTCTGCATTTATGATCAGTAATAATATAAACTGTGGTTGTGGCATCTGCCTTTTCTAGCTCTTTTCAAAGTAAACAGGCATCTGCTTGAAATTGAATATATAGGTACAGTTTTAAAGAGAAATAAAGAATTTAATCATATTACAATATTCCCGTGGTTTACTATGGGCTGCACCACCTGACATGACCATGCAAACTGAAAAAGTTCATTTTTTGTCAATATTTCAGTTAGATCTACTAACTTTTTTACTTCATCATGAAGATCACAAAGGGTCATTATTATGATGTAATATACAGTCCACTGTTTTCTAAGATCATTTTAAAATAAAAGGCCCTTTTTCCTGGATGTCCCACCTGACATTTGATGTAATCTATACTTGTCAACAGACACTTTTCAATTATCCCAATGGCTTTAAAAACCACAGGGTTCTGCAACTTTTTACAAGTTTAACGCCTTTCAAAGATAGAATTATGCCTGAATATTTTTTTAATCATTTAACTGCAAACTGTAATAGTTTCTTACACTGCTGATTTATTCAGGTGGCTGCAGCACCTGATATTTTTGGACTACATGAGCCTCAAATCCATGGTCTGTGTGTGGCTGACCTACTGGGGGTGATACAGGGACAGATGGGACAATACAGGGTGATATAAGGCAATACAGGGTGATTTTGGGGAGATAGAGGGTGATTCAGAGCAATACAGGGTGATACAGAATGGTATGGAGTGATACAGGGTGATATAAGGCAATACAGGGAGATACAGGGTGATATGGGGTGGTATGGGGTGATAAAGAGTGATACAGAGAGATATGGGGCAATACAGAGTGATACAGGGAGATAGAGGGCAATGCAGGGTGATATAGGGCAATACAGGGTGATATGGGGTGATAAAGGGTGATACAGAGAGATACTGGGCAATACAGAGTGATAAAGGGAGATACAGGCCAATGCAGGGGTAATATGGGGTGATACAGGGCAATGCAGGATGATATAGGGTAATACAGGGAGATACAGGGTGATACTGGGTGACACAGGGGGATATAGAGCAATACAAGGTGATACAAGGAGATAACGGGGAATACAGGGCGATATGTGGCAATGTGGGGTAATACATAGTGATACGGGGAGATATGGGGAAATATATGGTGCTACGGGTTGATGAAAGATGATACAGGATGAGACAGAACGATACAGGGTGATAGACAGAGATACAGAGCGATACAGGGTGATAGAAGACAGTGTTGGGCAATATAAGATAATGCAGGGTGCTACAGGGTGATATGGGGTGATACAGTGAAAAGGGACGCCTCCGAAGAAATGAAAAAAGCAGGGAGAGTGACTGGCAGAGGATCTTCCTGCACTCCCCTGATAAGCGGCTCTCGCAGTCCCTGTGCAGAAGTGGATCTGCGCTCTGCTCTGGGCCTGCGGAATCTCAGCCATTAGGACACATTAGCACCTTGCGCTCTATTCAGTTAAACCCTGTAGGATGTGTGTCTATGTGGCTGCCTCTGCTTATCCTAACACCTAACATTTGTGGGTGTCTGTGACAGAATTAAAGAGATAGTTCCCAGGACCCAGGACTCAAACCACATCTTGCAGTAGATAAAACAATGAGGAAAAGCTCAATAAACAATCAACAGAATGTCAAAAAGTCTTAAAAAAAACAAACAAAAAACACATTATACCCAGCTGTTTCCGTCCAGCTATGAGGAGCATAACAGTGTAATGGACACCTTTAAATACCTGGGACCAGCTCAAGAGCTGTGTGGTAATTAGCACTAGTTTGACACCCGTGGAGTTTGACACCCGTGATCTAGACTGAACAAGATGTCAGTAAAACCTTAACCCTAACCTTAACCCTAACCCTAACCATAACCTTAACCCTAACCCTAAGCCAAGCCCATGCAGCATTTTGTGCTTCTACATTCAGTTTCTGTGTTCAGTACAAATCGTTTGACAGGGTAAAGACACAAACAGCTGATTAAGACAACGAGGTTTCTGGACATTGGTAACAAATGTAAAAGAGTACAGACCCAAATCTGCTGTGTTTCGGTCTTAAGTCCAAATCCTTAACACTAGGCACCCTTCTCCTGTCACAGATCCTCCTGGATGCTGCTCTGCTGTGGCCCCACGTGAGGCGGCTTTCCGGAAACAGGAGGTGTCTGATATGAATATGCAGGATGCAGAAGGTGACTGACGGGGGAACTAGACAGTGTATCGGGTGACTTATGCTGAATGAGTCACAAAATGCCCAAGATTATTAGCACGATAACCAGCAGGATTTCATATTACCAGGATTACGACCAGGACTTATTACTACCAAGATTTTTAACATAATTACTACTGGGATTTATTTATTACTACCAAGATTACTACAGGGATTTATTTTTACCAGAATTACTACCATTTATTACTTCGAGGATTACTACCAGGATTTATTACTTCCAGGATTAATACCAGTATTTATTTTTACCTGGATTATTACCAGTATTACTTCTGAGTTTATCAAATCCCGGATTACTACCAAGGTTTATTACTACTGTTGCTATTCAGCCTGCTACCTTTATTTCACATAGCGCACAAGAGAGCGCCCCCTATTGAGTACCCCGTAACAGCTGCTTCCTGCTGCTGGATTTTAGCAGCCATTCAGTGGGACAGTATGCTGTTACCCCCGGGGTCCGGATCAAGGGGCCCTGTGAGGAGCCTGGGGTGGGGGGGGGGGGGGCAAAACGGGGCCATGCCAGGCAGGTGCCTCAGAGAGATGAAAGCGCCCCAGGCCCCACTGTCGGCAGCGGGGGTGTCCTCCTCCTCCGTCTGATCTCCTCTTCATCCTCCGCTCATTGTTCGGCCTGCCCGTTTCAAGCCCTATGCTCTAAAGGGCGTGATGAATGTAACACCACGTTTGATCTGTGCTGCCCAAACACCTTCATTTATGAATTTACCCGTCCTTCCTAATATGCCGTGCTATAAATAGCAGTGTGTGAGATGAAAGCAGGCAAAGAGAATGCAGTAGGGTACAGGTCCTGCCCATCCCACTGCGTGCCGCTCTGCTTCCCTGTCTATCTGATCATCTCCCCGATCGTCCTTCCTATTAAAAGAGGAACTCCCACAGACTGCGGTAACATTATAAGCGGTTCGTCACATGCGGTGAGATAGCCATCTCCAGTGATGGTGTTTCTGCTTCTGTAAGTAAAAACGCAGGCAGGATCTCGCAGTTCTGCAAAATTCGCTTCGAGCAGCTGGTCTTCATCTGAACTGACTATGGAAATAAAACGTGAGCTGAAGGTATACACCCCCACTGGACACACGCTGCTGCCTTTCAGAGAGGATGGAGTGCACTTTCTATAACCTTCCAACGGACATGGGAACCACAATGTCTCACAAAAGAATATTTTTAGCAAACAAAGTGCAACTCCTTAAGTCAGAAACTTTGAGTGGCATTATTGTAGGGATATTGGAAAAAGCGGTAATTTTGGGTCAAAGTCCCGGTCTGAACGGTCAGGGTGTGCAGTATTCTGGGACGATTTCTCATGAAGCACTCAGATCAATGGCCCCTAATGGAGCTGTATACCTGAACCAAAACTGTCTTCTTCTTAAAGGTACAACAGCAGACCGCATTCTGTCACATAAAATTGCAGCCTTCCTGTTAGCTGCTCAGTTTTTTAACCATCATGCCAGATATTTTTGTCTTTTTTTTTCTCACATTTTCAAGAGATCTTGCTTAATTAGGTGGGCCAGATTCCTCCAAAAAGCTTTGGTGAACCCCTCTTCCACCTTCTCTCTATTTTCTCTCTCTGCCTTTCACCGAGGAAGAGAAAGAAGAAGGAGAGGTGGCAGAAGAGGGTGTCCAAGGTGGAGAAAGGAGACGTAGAGGTGGCAGGAGGGGGGGTCCAAGGAGGAGAAAGGAGACGTAGAGGTGGCAGGAGGGGGGGTCCAAGGAGGAGAAAGAAGGGGACAGCTGAGAGAGAGTGAACGACATAGGATGGAAAGGAGAAAGAAAAGCAGCACACACACACACACACACACACACACACACACACACACAGAGCTTATAGACACAGACACCAACAGACACACACAGACACACACACAGACACACACACACGTCCTTATACAGGCAGTTACAATAAGTGTTAGGAAACAGGCAATGGGTTAATGCTCAGGTCAAAGGCTCCAGGCAAATTTGTGCTGTGATGTTCAGGTGCTCGGCGTCAGCTTAAATTAAAGTTCCCAGGAACACCAGAATGAGGGATACTGAATACCAATGTGAATACTCAACAAAGGAGCACATTACTATAGAGAGGCAAGCCGGGGACATTTCATGGTCATCCATCTGCCAGAAGTGACACGGCTGAGCCCGTGTAGGTTAGGCTTGGGGTTGGGGTTGGGGTTAGGGTTAGGCTTGGGGTTGGGGTTAGGGTGCCATGTCGCTGTGCAGGTGTCTGGCAGCCTTCAGCATCATCATCAGCAGTATGCGACTCCTGGAACATGAGCATGAAAAATCAATCCATCACAGCCGCTTTCCGAGCTCGGTGCCCAGAAATAGCCCGGCTCCACGTCAGCGCCCCCCCCCCCCCAACCCCCCA
>JAODJU010000045.1:10278512-10293100 GCA_026776725.1 Gnathonemus echidnorhynchus | reverse complement strand
CCCCCCCCCTCCCCCCCGCCTCCCCCTTTCCCCCCCCCCCCCCCGTGAGGCTCTGAGGCTGCACATGCTGACATCAGCAAGCAACACCGCAGCAGCGGCACACCGCCTCCCCGCCATGGCTGCAGGAAGCAGCGCAGCGCAGCGCGTCGCCAGAGCCCCGCTCGCGCCACTCCGTAAGCTGAAGTGCACCCGCACGCGGAGACACCGTGTCATTTCAAACAGGCGTGTAAACAGCCTAATCGTGATCGATTCTGTCTAATCAATGAAAAAGGGACGTGGTATAAGCAGTCATACCTACGACTTTATAATAAACGGTGTACTAACCGCGTATTAAAGCTATATTACAAAACACGAACACAGAGATTTCCAGACACCTCTTTGTGGGGTCATGTCATGTAATTAATCTAATTCAATCACAAAAGACATCCTGTGCGTTTTTACTCACATCACCCAAGCCAAGCTGATAGACCTGCGCATAAAATAACGACTATTATCTTTATTATTATAGACTAAATCACAATCAAACAAGATGACGGAGTCGTGGAGGCTAATGATCAAATGGTCACTAAGTGCATTAACAGCATCAACACCTTGCCGATACAGCCCGGAGTATCCCCGCCCACCCATCTATCCGCATTTACACTGGACCTCATAACACCATACCTTCACTCCGGAAAACCCAGTGTCTTTAAAAGGATATGGCCATTCGGTGATCTTTTTGGCGTATTTTCTCACGAAGTTGTCCTCACTAAAGATGAACAGGGACCGGTTGACTGTGAAACAGTTCTGGCGCACCGGTATCGGGTTGTAAAGGGCCATGGTTCGGGCTCGCTGGGCCATCGATTGCTTGTACATCCTTTGGGCTCCCGGCGGGCCACCTTGCCTACTGCCGCCGCGGCCGGGACCCCCCTGGCCAGGTCCTCCGCCATACCTGGACGGCACCTCATCTCCAAACCGCGCCATTCTCTAGTCACCAAACGCCAGTCGTGTCGAAGCAGCAGAGAAGGTAGCGAGTAGTCAGCGCAGCCACACCACATTACATCCCATCTGCTTCAGGACTAAATAAGCATGCAACTGATATGATCTTCGGTTCCGTCTTTGCCAGAAAAACAGTAAGAACGACGGACGCCCATGGAGAGAATATCCGCAAATATTTATGAAATCGGGCAAGTATGGGTGTGAAAAAGGGAACGTGTGGCGAGCTGGCTGCTTGTCCACCTATTACCGTAGTACGGTCCTTCTCCGGCTCGATTTTATGTTAAAAAAACTAGCATAAACATATTCTAAAAAATACACTAATACAAATGTTCTAGTTGGTCCAAATGGTCTCCAGATCCACGATATTGGGATTTTTGAATCATTTCAATAGGGCAAGTTGGATTCAAATACAGCACTGAGAGGTTCAAACAGCAATGGTTATCATAACTGTATAAATTATGAATATGATGCCAAAGCAGTGATTAACTAAATCATACGCTGAAAAATAAAAATAAGCATCCAAGTCCATGGGATTTTTTCAGCTGGGCATCTTGTCTATGGTTGCGGCAGCTCTCGGATTTTTTTACACAAAAAAGGAAAAGGGGGGACATGAGTTATTTATTTATTTCTGAAGCATCCGCAATGTTTGATACAGTGGACTCATATTCTGCCTACCGCTGCCGCACACTCGGGTTACACACATGCAGCCTTCCGACGGTCATGGATCTTCGTGCCAGTCGGCGATACTCCTTTTTCCCCGTTGTTTTCCCCCTGGATTGTCCCCCTTTTTAAACAAAGACACTCTTGCCAAAAATGTTCAAATTCTGGCTTACTTGTTTTCAGATATAAAACGACATCCCCTGTGCAACGCTCATCATCTGCACTCCAACGTTAGTACGGCAATCCACGCGCATCCAAATCCAAAGCGGGAGCAGACGGACTTAAATCGGAGCATGATCATCCTTCGCAGACAGCAGCAGCCGCCCGGCTCTCTCACCAGCTCTCACGGTCTCCGCCACCAGTCTGGTCGCAGTGGAGGGACCGAAAACCATCCCCGCCCCAAAGAATCTCCCCGGTTCGTAAAACCGTCCTGCACGCTGCGATCAGACTTTGCTCGGCTTTGCTACGTGCAGTCCGGCGACCCGGGCTGGGTGGGAGGCAGCTGATGCTCTAGAAAAGCTGCCTTCTAAAATAAAACGACGAAGGTGGTGAGAGCCTCCGATCAGCTGGCAGGTCGAGCTATAATGAGCATCTGATCAATTCAGCGCTGCCGAAGCGCCGTCCTGAAATCTTCGGCCAGCCCTTTGCAGCACATGACGCGCACATCCTCCTCTCATTCGCTTTCCGCTTTCTCTCTCCAACTCTGCCTAGCCGATCTTGGCTCGATCGCTCCATCGGGGGCCAGCGACATCATTCTGACTATACGAACGGGAAACGAAATTTTTCATTATTCTATCTGTTGTAGCACTACCAAGCACATTATATTAGCCCTATACATATATCGCATGAATAGTTTGAAGTAAAAAAAAAAAAAAATTAAAAGAGGGTGGGTTGCGACTGTGATTGTACGTTTGAAATCGGCGCTGTCATTTAAAATCGGAGTAATAGGTGTGATTGTCCTTACATGCTTTTACTGGAGTGAATAAGGCACGACGGGAAGCAAGTGCGCGCACAGACGCGGGAGTGAAAGCGAATCTCTGGGGAGCTGCGCTGCTTTGAGGGGAGACGCGGCGTGGAGAGCCACAGACTATTCTTAGCAGGGGACATCTGAAAATTAAAGGACATAATCTTATAAGCTCCCTTGACATTATCATCCTTCACCTCTCACGTGTCTTTCGGTTTTGAGCACAGGTATGGCGTTAAATATAGATTACCGCATTATAAAATTCACGTATTTGTTTTTTTTTAGCACTTCATTAAGTTACATGGAAAATTGACGGAGTTGGAGCTACACAATTAAATTACTAAATAAATTTGCCATATCTGTGCTGATTTCGGTAATCGACTTTACGGAGCCACTTTGCAAAAAAAAGTAATTTGAAATGAATAATTTAGAGATAAGGTGACTTTTCTTTTTAATTTTGAAATTCATTGCACACTAATATAATAAGCATTCGTCAGATTTGCGATAGTCCATTTTTTACCCCCTGAAACCTAATTATGTGTCACAGAAACCAAGACGACACACTATGACCCGTCTACCTTTCTGGCTGTATTTGTAAATACTACAAAACAGAAACAAACTTAACAACGTCAATTCCAATTCAGACCAAGGCCGAATAGCCGTGAACCACCTAAATGTGCATAAAACGTCACATTTTTAAACACGTATGGTTCATTGTGATCACGATATCCACGAAATTCCCAATCTCAATATTTGAGGAAGAAACATTTCTAAGATTGCCTATTTATCATGCCATTGCATAAATCCTGTCAATAGTCAATATGATGCACGCTTTTTTTTAACTGCAAGTAAGAAATGATCGATTTAGTCAACTGTACACACAAGGCATTTCAATCCTGACTGCACGTACTGTTTCTTCAGAAACATATCTACATCATTTGTCCTTAATCACCCTTGACCATTTACCAATTGGGTCAAAAAAAAAAAAAAAACTGGCTAAGCGTTTCCTCTGTGTTTCGCATTAAACGAGTAGTATGCGGAGGAATCGCCTGAACCCGCCCGGCGTGAGATCAGCCGTGACGGGCGATCCCAAGGTCAGGGCGCCTTTCTCAAGGAGCCCCGACCGGGAAGGGCAACCGGCTGGAGCGTCACGTCGTCGTTTCACAGAATTCACGGAAATATACGCCTGCAAATAGAGATAGATCTACAATATCAAAACACATACTTCCACATTGTATAGACGCATAACTCAAACTTCAAAGTAATTTAATTTTTTTTTTATATTAATTGATAACTGGGTTAACAATAAGGCGAGATGATCAATACTACACTATAGCCTCTGTGTGCAGCAGTTCAGCTGCCAGAAATTGATTCATTTTGATACATTTAATCTGGAGTTGACACAACAATAGGACTGATTCTAATCAGAGAAAAACAAACGAACAAACAGACAAAAATCTCTTTTTTAAACTGTCTTATTACCCCCTGAAATCCTTCGCTTTATGCCGAAACTAGCATCTCTCTCGAAAGAGAAACATGGTCTAAAATTGTGTGTTTGGCGTCGTTACATTTGAATTGAAAGCCGTTCGAAAACCGAAACTGCAAGACCCTTCTTTCCCGTTACCTTCTGCCGAGAAGCATTTTTTGACGCCTGTTTCATCACAGCTGTATAATAGAGATAGTTTGTCTGGCTGCGGGATGAAGTCCGCATGTTTGCAGGAGGTGATGAGAGACAGAGGGAGGCTTCGGTATCCGAGAATCATTTCGTTTTCACTCCTAAGAACAACCTTTTGCCTGATCCTCATTGACTTCTACGTAACCTTTGACAATGAACGAAAACTCAGCACCAATCCCGTTAAATTTAAATTATAAAGTATTTTTTCAGTGATAAATAAACAAGCGAAACTAGTAAAGAGAGGTGCTAATGCGATATTATCAACTTTAGTCTAAATTACTTACCGATCCAACGCAAGACACTAGGGTTTTAAAGTACCGTACCGGTCAAACTCGTGACAGCAAGTAAAAGAAGAACGTGACGGAAGAAAAGAGTGAATCCATATAGCCAACTACTGTTAGATTAATGGCAGACTAACGTGTTTTTTCCCTAGCCCGACATATATTAACATTTCTCCCTAAATGTCACACAATGTGATCACTGTAAAAACAGAAGAAGGAGGGAGATGAAGGGAAACTGAGAGCGATTCGGGATGAAATGGACGGACAGGTCAAGGTTGCACAGGCAGGCAGCCGGCGCAGACCATTTCTGGGATCTTCTCCAGCATCTTGGGCTGAACTTCCAAGGAAATACCTTCCGTGTTTAATGAACAGAGCGCCCAGAATGTGTTCAGCTATAATCACTGTAAAAGTTGGCTATTTCAGCGAGTCTAAAATTTGATCTGCTTTTATTACGTAGGTGGTGTTTGTAATTTATTTAGTCTTTTCTGTAGTTTATATTCCTTTTTCACGTGGTACTGATGTTTAAATTGTAATAAAATAAGAAACTCCAAACTTTCCAAGGCTTTTGACTGTTGGTGTATACTGAGTTTTTGAACATTTGTGTTTTTATTCCATCCATCCATCCATCCATCCCATTCATTTAATTGCTAAATACTGCTGTTGTTCATGTTAGTCTATTCCCTTAGCTCAGTTACTCCAATTAGTGGTTAATCACCCATATTGCTTATCCCATGTTACTCAAACAAACATCTATATTAGAATTTCCTGAAAGTGTCATAAAACCTCAAAAAAAAAACAAAAAAAAAAACGTAAATATTTCAAACAGCCAAAAATATCAGGGATGTGGACCTGACATAGTTTGACACTCAAAATATGAGCAGAGCCACTGTGCTGGAAGGAAGCAGCCGCTGTAGAGCGCGTATCATGTGCCCTGTTACAGCCAATCAGCTGCAGCTTGAGTCGTGTGTGTGTGGGGGGGGGGTCACAGAGACCGGCCCTCAGCTGCTGGGCCTCTGCTCACGGCCACAGCCCCCTGACACCCAGCGGGAAGCGCGGTGCCGGCGCCCCAAGGACACACCGCCTCTCCATAGCGCAGGACGGCGGGCCTCACCTCCCTCTTGCTCAGCTTCAAACACGCTTCACATGCCCTGCTGCCATCCTGCATGCCGCGAGGAGATGGCAGACGTGTCAAAACGAAGAACAGCGAGGGCAATGAAGATGTCTCACTGAAGATGTCATATGCATCTCACTTAACAGCAGATACATGGTGAAGAGGACATCACTCATCACTTATGCATTTTAACAGTATTTTAAACAAAAATATTACTCAGCCTATTCAGCTGTCAGGGATTTGCGTGATTATGCTTGTAGTGGATACACACACTGTATTGTTACTGTCATAGAAGAGCGTGTTGCTTTCGCTTATCCACAACTGGCTGCGTGAATATATCCGCGGACCTTAGTGTTCTGGTCCCGGCCTCACGGCCCTGCCGAAAGCAGACCTTTTTCAACCGTGAGCCGCATCTGCAGGTTGCCGGGAAGGAGCGAGCGGCGTATAGCCTGAGGAGTGAGAAGGAGGGCGAGGAGGAGAGGAGAGAGGTGGGGGCGAGCGGAGGGGGGGAGGGGGGACCGGCGAGTGCGGGGAGGTGGGAAGGAGAAGCGGCTCAGCCATTATGGGAACCAATGAGTCAGGCATATTTAGGACCGACATCACTTCTGATAGATGCTGAGAGCGCAAGATGGAGAGAGAGTTCAGCTGCAGTTACACACACACACACACACACACACACACACACACACAATTTACACACACTGGGACTTTTAATGGGGAGAAGGGAAGTATTAAGGAAAAGCAGGAGTGTGAGGGGAGGGGAGGGACGAACTGCACAGAGAGGGCAAGTGCAAGCATACGGTGTACCTGCGGGGGGGGGAGGTTTGCTCGGCAATCATAGGCCCAGTGCTGCCACCTGCAGGCCAAGCAAGGAATCGCAACTTCCTAGCATTGTGAAGAGGCTTGATGGAGGGGCTTTCTCTGTGCTGTGTGGGTATAACAGATATGTGCAAGGCCTGTTCAAGGACTGCCTAAGGTCCTCCATGCTGTGGCATTAAGCACAGGCGACACAGAGAAGCAAAGGAGAAAGAAAGGAGAGGGGAGGGCAGCAGACTCCCATGCTCTTTATTGATGGCCCTTGCTTTGCCGAAGGCGGATATGCATTCCAGTGATATCTGCTGTGCCAAGATCAACCAGGCAGCTGCAGGATTGTCTGGACATCCCTGTGAGTGTCCAGTCAGCTCTCACGCCTAATGTTGGGTCTCAATTATTGGTGCAACATGTACAGGTGGATTATGGGACATGCGGTATGTTAGATATACCAGAGACATCTCTGTGGTGGTACTCGGTGGAAGGAACCACACTGCAGCTTGGTGAAAAGGGGGTATCTCCCCACAGCAGGATGGAGGTCTTCGCTTCCCCGCAGCAGATGCAGGAAGCTGCCTGGCTGTCAAGCTTCAGAGGTCCGTGTGACAACGATACTCCCCCCCCCCCCGCTCCACCCCTCTGCCAGCTGGCTGCAGCACATGGCCAACCATGTCTACTGCCGTCCGTGAATCTGATGTAAATATGAAAAGCCGATCAAGTGAACGACTCGCAGCCAGCTGAGGTCGGGCAGGAGCTTGGTGCTGAGTAATAATATTACTAATAATCCTGCTGCTCCTTTGATATTTTAACTGAATATTTCGCCCATATTTATATACAGCTCAGGAAAAATTAAGAGATCACTCTATATTTTTAAAAACAATCTACATTTTTAAATCCTGGTTTAATCATGGTTCTGCTGGCATAAGGCTACACTGTGAGACAGGCTGCTTCCAGGATGTTTCTAAGACAGCAAACAAGAACAAGGTGAAGCAGGAGACACTGGGAACGACCAGAATCCAGCCAGGTAGAGGGCGGAAGCGACTTTCTAATGCCAGAGATGACCGTCAACTTATCTGGCAGTGCCTCATGAATCAGAGGATGACCTCAAGTGACCTTCAGAAGGAATGGGAAACATTAAGTGCAGGTGTGAAGTGCACTGCTAGGACAGTTCATATCAGGCTCCTAGAAGCAGGACTGAAGACCCATAAAGCGAGGAAGAAGCCCTTTATTAATGAGAAGCAGGTAAGAGCCAGGCTGGGGTTTGCAAAAAAAATGTATATATACAAATATATTGTCACTGCACTGATGCACACCCATAAATTGAGAAATGAGTGAATATATATATACTTATACAATTACTCAACAGCAATTCAGGTGGGGTTCCTTTGTAAAGGATATAATGACAGCGCCCCCTAGGTGTAGGTTATATACCAGTGACTACTGCGGCCCTCCTTAGATCTGTCAGCAGGAGGACTTGCAGATCTGTGCATGAATGGTTCAGCATCTGGGAATGAAAGGGTAGCAGTAAGTGCTCAGCAATACAGCCAAAAAAGAAATCTCACGTCAATGATTCATTTAAAGGCTGAATAATTTAAAGGCATGACAAAGAGCCCCCCCAGCCGCTGCTAGGCCCGGATCCGTTTAAGAGCGACGGGACGTCGTGACGTACACATGCCGGGACCTCAGCTGACCTTCCTCGTTTGACCAGAGAGAACAAGAAAACCATGAGCGTTGCTGCCCCAGAGCGGCCATCCCAGAAACGGGGGCAAAAGGCAGGAGAAGCTGGTGCCTGCAAAGAGAGGCGAGTGTATAAACAGTGCTGCTTCCAAGGTGCTAATTAGTTGGCCCACAATGAGGCCTTTCTCTATTTCCTGCTGCAATGTTTCTTTATTTGATTACTATTATTAATGCCTCCCAGCAAAATGCAGTGAGTTTCAAGAACAATCGCAGTGGTGCAGTGGGAGGGGCTCCTATTTCTAGGAGGTGCCATGTGGGATTCCCGCAGCAACCGCCCTTTATTGGTCACCTGGTCATGGGAAAACATGTGACCCAAGATGGTGACATGATGACCCAAGATGGTGTCCCAAAAAGGGCTCAGCAGGAGCTTTTCATCACCACTTCACCTGGCCTACAGTTCTACATTATAAGCCAACTGCTATCCTTCAAGCAGTTCACACCGAGTAGTGTAGCATTTGAATGGAAATTCATACTGGAGTAGTGCAGCAATTGAATGGAGATTCATACTGGAGTAGTGCAGCAATTGAATGGAGATTCATACTGGAGTAGTGCAGCAATTGAATAGTGTCACACTGAGTAGAGTAGCAAGTGAATAGAGATTCATACTGGAGTAGTGTAGCAATTGAATTGAGATTCACACTGAGTAGTGTTGCAATTGAATAGAAATTCACACTGAGTAGTGTATCAATTGAATGGAGTCACACTGAGTAGAGTAGCAAGTGAATAGAGATTCACACTGAGTAGTGTAGCAATTGAATAGAAATTCACACTGAGTAGCAACTGAATGGAGATTCACATGGAGTAGTGTAGCTTCAGGAGTCAGAATTAACCAGGAGTCAGAGAGGCCAGCGCCCCCTCCCATCTAAACCCAGGCACAGTGCACACTTGCTGGATCCAGGCTGCAGTGCACTCCATACATTTTTAACGCGCTGAGATAGCTCACAGCTCACTAAGTAGGGTAAAGATGTTTGCAGCTGGTTACGACATGAGCAACATCCTCCATCTTCCTTCTCATTTTAGTCACTCTTTCTCATGCAAAAATAAACCAGAAAAAAAGCAACTCACAGCAATTTCTGCTGCACAGGCATCGCAGACATTCCTTAAATGGGTTTTCCCATAAAATCCTGCACCAGAGTACTTCAGGGCCTCTGGAAGACGACACCCAAGATGGCAAAATAAAGCCTACCATGCTACACATTAAAAAAAACAACCTTCAGGCAGTAGGACTGGGAAATGAGGGGCAAGGGATCGGGACCTGAGGTCCTGGAAGGGGAGAGTAGGGGAATCGGGAATGATGCATTTATGCTGTGTTCGCGCACTCACACAGCAATGCATTTGTTAATGAGTGAGGCTCAGACTCGCTGTAATAAAAAAATGACCCCATTTCCCGAGTGCTGGGGAAGAGGACGAGACGATAAATGTGAGTTTCTGAGCTATAAACTGTTGCTAACCCCTGCATGCTCTAAGTAGGCCGGTGTCTGCTCCAGGGAGGCGGCCAGGGGCTGCTTCCTTTACTCTTTTCTTTTTCGTTCCCTCCATCCTCCCTGGCCTCCCCATCTCTGCCCCTTCTTTCCTCATCCATCAGCTTCCCCCATTCCCTTCCACTGGCCCCCCCTTTCCCTCCATCACCCTGTCATCCTTTCATCCCAGCTACTCTTATCTCTCTCCTCCTCCCCCCCCATTCATTCTGTCACTCTCCCTCTCCGCCATCCCCCCATCAGGGATTAAACGCGGTTTTCCAAGAGGCCTCTTCCGACCCGGATGCGTCGATGCACTTCTATATATATTACAATCAATAGCAGAATATTTATTCCTTTGGTGACTTCCTGTGTCCCTCCAGCCTCCTCTACACACAGTGTCACCCTCTGCTGTCATGTGACCGAAGAGGCCTCGTCACGTCGCTGCAATCTGAGCTCTGTGTGAAATGCCAAGGAGGGTCCAATGTGAATGGCTGAGGTGAGACAGCAGTCGATGACCGTCGCCGGGGTCATCGGCAGGCACACAGCGATCCATCACTCCGGGGCTACTATCGCATGCGGACGGCCTAGAGAGTAGCATCACTTCAGGTATGGAAAAACACAGAAAAACACGTGTGATCGACATATGAACCAGTGCACAAAATGTTTAACATGGTCACTGGCAGGATACTCAGCAGTGAATTACTTAGTCACTCGCACTTCTGTTGCCTGGACGAAGGGATAGATGTGCAGCATGACCAAGCTGATAAATCCTGTCGAGGTGCATCGCTGGGCTGATATACTTAGAAAATTAACGAGGAAAAAAGCAAGCCTGCAAAAACCAAGGGGCCGATTCACCCTTCTGTGTGGCAATGACTGTGAAACACAAATATGATGAAATGGTACAGGCCAAAAGCATCACCAGTACGACGACGGTATTTACTCTACTGGATAATCAGCCGCGGCTGACCCAGGCGGTTGGTAAAGTTTCTGCTGCCTCTGTGTGCACTGTGCTGTCCGGCAGTCCCCATTTACCAGGCACCCGGGCCAGGATACCAGTCCTTCACAGGTACAGACACACACTATGGGCGGAAATAGCCTAAAGGCACGTGCTGAGCGTGTGGGAGGGAACGGGAGCCCTTGCAGGCAGGATCCAAACGGCGCTTCCTGCAGGTGCGAGGTGACAGTGCTGCCCACAGAGCCTCACTGCCGCCCAGCGGCTGCAGAGAACATCTTACACCAGCGTTTCCCTACATGTCATTTTTGTTGACCATTGTTAATGCGCTGTGATCGACTGCAACCAGAATGACTGCAGTTTCTTATGAGTGCACATAATAATGAATAATAATAATAACATCAACGAACAATTAACATAAACACAAGAATGAGGATTAAAATTGTATCCGGTTTTTCTTACATTTCAGTTTTATTTCATTACTGCCCACAAAGTAGCAGCACCAAAATGTGTTCATCTTTGCACTTGGCCTGGTACAGTCAGGAATTTGAGTCTATAGCTGGATGCCAGGTCCTTCACTCATGTTTATTCCAATAAACTATTATCTGCTATCCATCTGATTAAGCATTACAGTTAAAATCTTCCACACTACAGCAATCACTGTCAGTCCTTTACAATCCAGCGTGATTACAACTATTACCAGCATTAGATTTAATTGACATGCAAAGCCCATCGATACGGAGCTCGCGTCTCACCCTGTAATCATTCCCAGAATAACAATACTTTACACAAGGGGGTGTGTCTGCGTGTGCACGTGCAGCTGTGAGCTGCGGGCGGGGGTGGGCTGGAGAAGGGGAATACATAACAAAGGAAAAACGGGGGAGGGTCAAGCCAAACTCCTCTTCTGAGTAGGGGGCTGCAGGTTCGGGGCTCACACAGCACAAAAAAGACTAATGATAAACCTGAATTTCACCATTGAGTAAATATTCGCTTGTTTAGTGGGAAATAAATGTGAACGTAAACGCTGGCACACAATGAGCTTGAAGACGGAGAAAGCCGCTGGTTCTTTTACGTTTACGGGAAAACCTAAACTACGTACCTACGAACTTGGGAAATTGAATAATTGACACACAGCACCACCTGGTGGCAACTACGGCTAAATAAAAGAAAAGGGCCCATCGGAACGTCCGTAGTTGGCAGATTTTCGAAGGCGGTGGCAGAGATGAGCTCCGCGTTACGTTAGGGACCCGTCCCCACAGCGCAAGCAAAAACAAAGGTAAACCAATGAACTGATTCAGCACAGCCGCGTGGAAAGGCCGTGCGAGTTTAACCGAGTGACGCAACGAGGAATCTGCACCCCTCCGCATGCGTATGCAGGCCGGTGAAAAGCGCAGCGCCCATGCAGAGGCGGTCCGAGGATCCGGGCTGACCGCGGGCCCCTGACCAGCTTCGCACGCTCACATCTGTGTGTCTGCGCCGGCCTCCCATTCACACCAGCAAACTGGGTCAGTACACTCCGCACTCCCGCTGCACAGTTAATTACAGACCCCCGCCCCCATCCGTTCTCTCCTCCGTCGTCCTTCCATTCATCATTCCTTCTGATCGACCCCTCCGTTTTCCGCCATGCCCCGCGCCTCCAGAAATAGCCAAATGCAGGTGTTACTAATTCCTGACAAACGGCCACGTCGGCACTGAGTGTCAGTCAGCGCCGCAAACGGAGAGAAAAAAATGTGCCGCGTTTGGGTTTGAGGTCGCTCCCGTCCTATATAGAGCCGCCCACCTTTCTGTATGTGCAAACTGCCTGGCCGTCATACAGCCGTGCTTGATACGGACTGATACCCATCCCACCACCACGCTGAAGGAAGGTCTGTGAAGCCTCGGCCGCCTGGATTAGCAGTCATTTAAAAAACAGCGTAACTTTTACTGCTCCCTGTCTGGGAACCCCGCTGAGCTTCCCTTCATTATCAGCTGTTAAACTGTTTAAAGTAGGTCCGGGGATCTCCACGAGGGGGCGATGTTTACTTGTAAATAAGTGGCGCAGCACCAAAACCCAAGTCTGAGTCACATATACCCATCAAAAATCACTCAAATCTCAGGTCTGAATAATTCATCCTAATTAAGTATACAAGTTAACCAGAAAAGAAGGCAAACATGACATTTGTACAAAGAAACGCGCAACTACTCTATTTGCCTTGTAACTGCAGATAGAGCACGATTAACCTTATTATGCGCGAGATCATAGACCCTGTTTTGTCTTCATCGGTCGCTGAACTCCCAGTGCCGCGTGCGTGCGTGCGTGCACCCACCCATGGAGACATGAAAGAGTGAAAGGGGAGATTTCATTCTTTTCAAGACATTTATATTATAGTGGATGTCGCAACACTGATGCTGCGTCTAAATAAGACAGATTCAATGACTTTTCCGAGCACAAAATATCTGTTTCAGATGAAACCACATAAGCAAACAAAATAAGTAAAGTGACTGTCCTGGATTTACATGTTTTCAGATTTGTTCTATTGAGAATCTTTTTTTCAAGGTGCGTTAATTTATGAAAAAGAGGACGAAAAGTGCAACGGATCTTTTTATCGTAATTATTTGTGAAAATGAAACGGTGTACTGTCTGTTAATTAATAGCCCAGCCTCTTAAGACTGTCTGCCAAACCTGCTTCTTCACTGCCCCCTGGTGTTCATATTTAAAATTGAACGCGAGATAGCGCGAACTACTTAGCAGCCCCCTGAACGTAGTTAAACGCGAATTGTTAGAATATCCGTAAGGTTTTACCTCCATTTTGGTCATTCTCAACACTGTTACACAAATATTCACCTTCCCACTTCAGGACAGATTCAAGCTGATGTTGCAAATACATCACACTACCGGTATAAAATCTGAGCATCCATAATTATTGGTCTTGGACGCATGCTCTGCAGTCCTGAATCCACAAGATGATTGTAAAATATTTTTTGGAGGGTTAATAAAGGGCAGGAGAAGGATAACATACAGGGTCGCTATGAAACTCTCTGCACTCACATGGGAAACTGAGAATGAACAAAATGAATGGAGGAAAGCAACATTGGACCGAAAGCAGGACAGAACCCTGCTGAGGCCCGGCCCAAAGCACAAGTGAACTAAGCAGCTGCTTGGGTCCCGGCAGCCACCAGGGGGCGCCCCCATCTCATCGGCCTGTCAGAATGGGAAGGGAGATGACAAATGGCAAGTAGGATAATCAAATTTCGCTTAAGGTCCCGCTTGGGCCGGTGCTGCTGTCGCTTTAGAAATGTCTGACACACTTTGATAAATTCAAAGCTTTACACCAACATAAACACTAATTTCCGCGGAGGCCTGAATCTTCCACACAGCACTGTCACTGCTAATGAAACCGCGGCGTTGCCATTAACGCGCGCCTGTGATGGAGGGCCTGTATGCGGGAACACACTGCGACACGCTAGCATTTCTCATAGGGCGCGGCTGGCTGTTCATCATCAGGAGGTGATGGGATCATTCAGAACGCATCTTGCTGTCATAGTTCTTCCATAAACAAGAAACAAGTCAGAAGTGCTGTTATTAGCTGTACACACGTTTTCCAGTTTGGCCCATAACTGAGACAAGCTCACCAGTCCTGCTTTCGGTTGTATAGACCAGTCTGTTAACAGGAGTGGAAGCCAGTCCCAAGGACAGATGATTCAAAAACATGAAATACACTAGTCTCGGCGTGAAGTTGCGAGACCCAGAGAGCGTGCGATTCCCACCAAGCACGACACGGTGTGCTGGTCTGGAGCGGCGCTGCTGGGTGGCCACCTTGCCGACTCCATGGCCGTCTCGCTCCCCCATGACTCTAACAGCTTACCTCAGACGTCCGCCACCCATCAGGACTACAGCAGTCTGGGCAAGTTGTCACAGCTTGGCGACCCGACTGGTGTTGATGATGTAATCTGTGCAACACGGACACGGCTCCCTGTGGTTAC
>JAODJU010000045.1:10256112-10274365 GCA_026776725.1 Gnathonemus echidnorhynchus | reverse complement strand
ATTGATAACACAAATTAATCCATAAGTAAGTTGTAAAGTGTGATTTAGGCAGTGCACCGTGGGACAAAGCAAATGTACTGTATCGCAACACATTTAATACATTAGCATTGAGCATTGTATATAGCATTGCTAAACCACCATGTAATTACAGCTGACAGCACCTATAACATTAGCTATTAACACGATTTTGCACAAATCACTAAATGGTTTAAAGCGCAAAAACAATCGGTGTGCATCGTTGTCTGTGTACTTGACAACATGATTCTGTCATTAAAAACGTCCCACCTTCCGTGAAAAGTTATTAAAGCTAGAAAACTGAATATCGAATGAGGCCAACTTAACCGCGGTCTCGTACTTATGACTTAGTATCTCATAATTATGACTTATCTAATAATTTCGATTTAGTATCTCATAATTATGACTTATTTTCTAATAATTTCGATTTAGTATCTCATAATTATGCCTTAGTTACTCATAATTATGCCTCAGTATCTCATAATTTCGACTTAGTATCTCATAATTTCGACTTAGTATCTCATAATAATGACTTCTCATAATTTCGACTTAGTATCTCATAATTTCGACTTAGTATCTCATAATAATGACTTCTCATAATTTCGATTTAGTATCTCATAATCATGACTTAGTATCTCATAATTTCAACTTAGTATCTGAACTATTTTTTATGTTATGTGGCGGAAACGGGCTTCCGTACATAACACACGAGTAAGTAAACAGAAAAGACAGCAGGCACGGATCAAGGCAGGCCTCCTGGCGCTGGTCGAGAGCGCCCAAAAAGCTCGGAAGTATAGGCACATTTTCAGAATGTCGGTAGCGATGAAAACAAAACGTCCAAATATAAAAATTTTAAACAACAAAAATAATTTTAAAAAATCAGCAAGATATTTCAATGTGAAAATATTCCACAATTTCAATTCAGGCAAATCTTACCCATCACTCAGACACTGCACATACAAACTGACCAAGATGGGCTCCAAGTATTATTATTATTATAGGTACCATATTATTTATTGTGGTATCAGGCTTTGTGCAGAATACAAAATGGACCCAATATGCCACGGGTCTGCGGCTGGAAGTAGACCTATTAAACGGATCAGTGTTGGCACCGATCTAGACCTAGAGGGATCAGCCATATGTGACTGATCCACGTCCCATACTTAATTATTTAGTATTTGGCAGTCTGTAAAAAGATCTCTCCCATTTCTTGTTAAATCAATTAGTAGAGTCAATCACAGGACTTGTTAGAGGTGTTCTAGCAGCATTTAACCTGAACGTAATGCTGCCACCCAGTCTTTCTGCCACTCAGTGGGTGTGAGTGCAATGACTTCTGCCTGCTGTGACGTCATGCGCATACATCATTTGCAACAGGAGGAGTGTTAAGTACATCAGATAAAAGGGTGACGATCTGGAAGTATTTCATGGTCTTAAAGGCAACTAGTAGTACAGCGATTTACAATCTTTGTAAAAAGTTTGGGGGAAAAAAAGTTTTGAGAGGTGGGAGTAGCATTTAGTGGAAAATCCAATTAAAGTGCACGCAACTTCGAGACAACGCAAGTAATATGAAAAAAGCAACGGATGATTTGGGGGTCGCTAGCTTGGGCTGTTTGCACACTCGCTACAGTTTGTGAAACACACGGGGCTGCTTGCATATCCTCGCTTGGAAGATTCATATTGACGTGTAAAATGCCTCAAAAATGACTACAACAAGATGTACAAATGAGGTGGAACAGTGCGTTTTGTACGTTTGTAATAGTCTTAACAAAGTTCTTTTGGCATACATTTTTTTTAAATTTGAATTTTCTAGTTAAAAATAAAAAAGAGCTCTGTATCATATTGGTACTCAAATCGGGTGATACCCGCCGTTCATGTATCAGGATCGTATCGGCACTGAAGATGCAGAATCAGTGCACCTCTACCTGGAAGTGGAGCTGTCACTGCAATATCTACTATTATCGCTCATGTCGGCAGAGTCGGGGTGGGGGCATAGAGCTGTACCTCCTCCCTGCCTTGCCGTTGACCTTTAGGATCCAGGGCTGGTCCTCCACCCGAAACTCCCGGGTGACGATGCCAAACTTCTTGCGCCGGGCTTCCTCCCGCTGCTTCTTGCCGAACTCGCTGCCAGCCGCGCCCTCCACCACTTCCTCCTCGCCATACATCCGCCTGTTGCTCATGTCCCGCTCCATCCGGGCCTGGAAACCCCAAAGACCGGGAGCAGGAGGAGAAGGCAGGGAAGGGATGCACAGGGATAGACAGCCTTAGAAGCCAGAAAGATTGTAAATATTCCATTACAGTGTTTCCCAGTCCAGTCCTCGGGGACCCACAGACTGTCCATGCTCTTGCTCCTTGCCAGAAAGTTCAGGAGCTGTGTGCTGAGAGGGATCAAAAAATGTAGACTGTCTGCAGGTCCCCAAGGACCGGGTTGTGAAAACATTGTTCTATAAAATCACAGAGATGGCAGCTTTGTGCATCAGTACCTGGGCCCAGGTGGAGCAGTTCACCTTGTCTCCAGCATTAAAAGCCATGATGTTGTATCTCTTATTGGTGTTTCTGAGAGAGAAGCAACAAGGCAAAGCTGAACAGAGCAACAAAAGGAGGGCAACCTACCCAAAGAAACAGCCAAACTGCATTTGCAATCACTTATATTGCCAGCATGCACCAAGCACTGTGGAAGTCTGCATTGTCCTTCCACATTACATTGTGGATACTTGCAAATAAGTCCAACTGCTCGAGGGAGATACTCACTTAGGGACCCGGACAATATACTCCATCGAGGAGGAACTACTACTGCCCTGTAAAACACGTTAAGGAAAATTGATTGATGTTCATTTTGAAGTGAAGCACAACAGTTACAGCTTACCGAAAGCATCTTACACACAATACGTCACGCATACAGACTGTTTTTTTAGGAAGCCAAGACATGGAGGATCAGAGTAATATGCACACTTCAGAACACTATTTAACATAAAACGAAAAGAAATATCACAAGTGTTAAATGCGCTTCCACGACTTACCAGTGAAGTCATGTCTGCTCGGGATCGAGGCAAAAACCACAATCTGCAGGATATTAAACTCAGGAGGTGATTTACTTTTTGGTAGCCGGATACACGGACTAATCTTCATGGGAACTGGACAACGGGACAAACAGAAAAAATATTTAAATTATTTACAGTGAATCGATGTCTTTCTCGATTGTACGTCACTCTGCATAAAAGCGTCTGGTAAATAAATAAATGTTAATTCTAACGTAAATGTAGAAATCAGCCCACCGAATCACTGAGGTTATTAAACAACATTTCTCTTCAACTTCTAATAAACTACCGAAGCTTTCAAAGCTAAAAAAGTTTGACTTACCTTGGCTTCAAGTCCGTTTCACACTCTAAAGACCCCGGCAGAATATGAACATTAGAACAAATTATAACATAAGCACAACAGCACATAACAAACAGTGCATTGAATGTGAGCTGACTGAAATCCTATAGGTAACGCAAAGCAGCGCACAGTTCCTGGTCCGTCCGCATTACTGACCGCTAGGAAACAAAGCCGTACGCGAATTGGTTCCGGGTCATACTGTCGCATTATTATTTTATTTTTTTTGTCAGTCAAAAATCATAAGGCACTTGCAATGGGTTTGCGTCCCATTCTAGGTTATTTCCTGCCTTGCTCCCATAGCCTCCAAACCACCACCCCCGACCCTGAATAAGGCATGTAGTTACAGAAAGTATGTGTATGTATGTATGTATGGATGGATTGATAAAATCATAATCGCTACTGCTTTGATACCTGTACGGTTTGAATTCTATTTCTCACTTTAATTAATTTCAATGAATCGTAAAAATACTCGAACTACCTGTTTAAAACAAAAAAAATACTTAAGTATTGCTTAATTTACTTAAACCAGTTTTACCTAACCCAACTACTTAAACCACAATTAAATTTTAAATAAAAATTTTAGGAGCTAAACTCCATCATTGTATTTTAGTTTATGGTCTGACTGTAGCCAGACAGAAATGTCCTGTATAATATACACCAGTACAGTTTATTTGAAACGCTTATAAAGACAATGGATGTAATAAAGGGTTAGGTCTCGTGAAATATCTTGTATTTCAGCCGGGAAATTTAAATATTAGTACTAACGTTCGCCGGCAGGGTGCGCTGCGCTGCTGGACAATGCGCTGTTTTGAATAAGAAGAGGTGACTTTGAGCGACGTATCTTGAATAATTTTCGTTCCGTATCGCTGGTTTTCTTTAACCTAGTGTTCTTTATGTAATACATGATGATTTCATATATGTTTGTTTTAAACATATATTTAATAGAATTTATGTATTTGATCCACTTTTAAGCTATAAATTATCTGTAGTAGGCCTGTCTTATTAGTTGTTTTCGTTTTATTGTTATTTTTCATTGTAAGGGTCGTAAATATTTTATGTGTTATGCATTTTAATTATAGGTAGGAATGCTACTTTTTGCTTTTATTACGTTCTAGTTGTAGTGCGTATATGTATATATACACAAAAGTACCATTACGACGAAGTCTGTTTTAACAATTATTTTGCATTCACCTTCATTCGGTTTCTGAGTACTGTATTCGTTTTTATTACACATTACTTCAGTACCTGTTTGTGTGTAGGCGTGCATGAATGCGGCGGGGGAGATGCGGCACTGTAAGTAAGCCGACTGTGAAATAAATTATAGCTCGGAATTCGGATCAGAACTATGGGTCACGTTTCACTTCAATAAAATCTTTCTTTAGCCTATTTTCCTTTTGTATTCAACTGTGATAGTGCATCACTCTGTGTTTATGAGTGTCAGGTAGAATGATTCTCACAGCACGACATGGGAATGTACAGCGGTATTCTCCAGTTTCCTGTTCTCTATTTCTTTGATTCTTTTCACTTGTTCATTGTGTATTTTCATGGGCTTCAATAGCAACAGTGCTTGATAAAATTTGCAAAGCAAACGCAGAAAACTGACGAAAAGGGTTAGAGGTGAGAAGTTATCTCCATTTATTTCCCTTTGTTCTATGTAAAGTAGCTGCAATGACAAATTTGCCTCTTTCAGATTTTGATTGTGATACCTTACAGGCGTTTGCCCCTCCCTCTCCACTGCATGGATTCAGGGAGGGTCCCAGTACATTAGCAAGTGAACTTATACTTAATTACAGTTTGTACTGACACTAGAAAACTTAAAAACTTATGAAGAAGCTTGCTCTTGCTTGTATCAAAAAGTTGGAAGGTCGTGCAACAAAAAATTAACTAAAGGTTTGTTCTGATTTGAAATATATTCATGTATTCATTTAGCAGACACTTTTTATCCAAAGCAACACATATTTTTGAGAAAGCAGGGTCAACTGGTCCATGGCACATTTGGGGCTAAGGGTTTCGCTCAGGGGCATAAAAGTGACATCTGGGATTTGATGGGTGACCCTCATGACAGGCACTGCACACTAACCGGCTGAGTCACACATTGCCCCCTCAGGACTGACAGAGCCATGTATCCCACTTATTACACGTCAGCTGGCTTGCTGCTTCAGGTTAGTCTTTGCCCAGTTGTAATGTTCAGAGGTCCAGCAGCAGCTGTGGGTTTTCGGTTGGTACGGTTTCGCTGAGACTGAGTCTCTTCCTCCCCTTGCTGAGCCTCAGTCTCTTCCTCCCCTTGCTGGGCCTCAGTCTCTTCCTCCCCTTGCTGAGCCTCAGTCTCTTCCTCCCCTTGCTGGGCCTCAGTCTCATCCTCCGCTTGCTGAGCCTCAGTCTCTTCCTCCCCTTGCTGGGCCTCAGTCTCTTCCTCCCCTTGCTGGGCCTCAGTCTCTTCCTTCGGTTGCTGGGCCTCAGTCTCTTCCTCCGCTTGCTGGGCCTCAGTCTCTTCCTCCGCTTGCTGGGCCTCAGTCTCTTCCTCCGCTTGCTGGGCCTCAGTCTCTTCTTCTGCTTGCTGGGCCTCAGTCTCTTCCTTCGGTTGCTGAGCCTCAGTCTCATCCTCCGCTTGCTGAGCCTCAGTCTCTTCCTCCGCTTGCTGGGCCTCAGCCTTTTCCTCCCCTTGCTGAGCCTCAGCCTCTTCCTCCCCTTGCTGAGCCTCAGTCTCTTCCTCCGCTTGCTGAGCCTCAGTCTCTTCCTTCTCCCCTTGCTGGGCCTCAGTCTCTTCCTTCGGTTGCTGAGCCTCAGTCTCTTCCTCCCCTTGGCATCTCCACGGGCGCCCCATGCCCTTTCATAGACCTTGAGGGTGCCCATTTTCTCAGTTTTGTTTATCAATTTCCCTCTAAACTGGAAGAACCCAAATGAGCTCTTGCTGCCCTTGTGGCTCCCTGGAAGGGTCAACACAACCCATGCAAATCTCCCCAAAACGTCTCATTTAAGCGATAAGTGTTTTCATGCAAAGGCCCTGCAGGATCCCAGTAGTCACTGCTCGGCTCCTTCTGCTCCAGTTTGGCCAGAAAACATCTTCAGATGAGTCTCTGGTGTCTCCCTCTGTTGCTGGGTAAGTCGCAGTAGTTGGCTAATTGAAGTCTCTACTGTCTTGCCTTGAGTAAACCATTCCTGGTTAGTTGATTAAAGGTATATTTCTGTATTTTCTAACCTGTGCACACAGGTTGCCTGCTTCAGCTTCAAGCTGGCTACTTCATTGGTAAATATAATGGTGCATATAATGTCTTCAATTCTTTTGGGCAAGTATGTGTAGCATGATTTTTGCAGCGTTAAGTACATACATGCCATTGTCTAATTATTACGATATTCCAATTATAATGGCATCTGTGTAAATTTTAAGAGAATTACATGGTGTACTGTATATATTTTGTAGTTGACATTCTTTTAAAGGGAAAGGTTATTTTAAGCAGCTTATAAAAAAGGCACATTAGATAAAAATTTTGGAAAAGTAGCAGCTGCAAAAAGGAGAGATAGAAAGGGTTTCCAGGCACGATGTGGTGGGTCGTTGAGGGATGGGAAGAGAGCTGAGAAGCCCCATAGAGGAGTCTGTCTCGCTGGGTGGTCATCTTACCTACCATGGCGTGGTCTTCATCCCCAGAAGACCCCTGCCTTCAGTACACTGTGGTTAGTGACTCCTGGCGGAACAAGGACTTCGACTCATTCACCCTTGCCAAGTACAAGTGCGACGACGCCCTCTCCAAAAAGTGGCTGCGCTTTGTGGGTATCGCAGGTGACATCATGGTGCAGAGCAGCGTCCCGGAGTATCGCAGCGGCACCCTGTGTTCCATCTACTTGAACTTTACTCATCCCGACATTGTGTATGAAACCCTGACAGGCAGTGCTTACTGCCAGTGGGAAGGAAATGCACAGTATGTACATTTCATTGGTGTTATGGTGACGGCCTGCTTTGGAGGCTTCTACGTCTACAACCTGCCGGACATAAACTGCGATCGTGGTCTGTACACTGGCATCTCTCTCAGTGAGTATCCATCGTTACGCCTCTCTGATCCCGAACTTGGGTGGTCCGGATGATGCACTGAGGAGAGTTGCAGTGCAAATGAAGCGCCCAGTGATAGCGTAGCGGGGAAGCCAGCTAGCCTGCGTGTCACACGTCTCTCACACAGTGCACAGCTCGTGCCAGGGGGACCCCTGCGGCCCCAACGCCACATGCCTGACGTCCGGAGGATGTGTCTGCAACAGTGGGTTCAACCGCCAGGACAACACCGATCCCACTCCGGGGTCCTACGGCTGTATAGGTGACCAGCTGCCGCCTCTCACCTTTCCCCCTGCTGCCCTCTGCTGGTATTTTTTAAAGTGTCCCTAAATCTGTTTTTCACTCACTATTCCAGAATGATCCATTGACATTTCATAGTTGTGTTGGGAATGAAAAAAGCCCAAACATTAATGGATCAGCCCAAAGTTCTCCCACATTCCATGCCAATAAAAACATATTTTTAGTTTGTTAAACCAATGTGATGAAATAACCTTTTAAATGTTTGTAATGTTTAAAGTAGTATTCCCAGAGGCAAACATTTTAGGTCCAGAAAGTAAAATTCCAGACCAAGGTTTTGTTTCAACCAACCAGTTGAGTACCCTGTGACTGTGACTCTTTATATTCAACTGGTTGGTTGAAACAAAATCCTGGTTTGGATTTTTTACTTTCTGGACCTGAAATGTCCGCCTCTGGTTATTCTAAGTAAATTTTCATTTCCAGGCTAAACAAAAACACTAAAGAACAGCAACCAGCGCTAACGCTAACCCTCCTGTAAGAATGGTGACCCTCTACAGCACGGGTGCCCAATCTTATCCGCAAAGGGCAGGTGTGTATGAAGGTTTTTGGGATAACCTGTAGGTCAGCTGTTCAAGCCCAGGTGTGAGGACTCTTCAGCCAATCAGTCCTCTAATTAGTAACCTAATTAGGGAGTTGCAGTCAAAACCCGCATACACACTGGCCCATTGCAGATAAGATTGGCCACCCCTGATCTACAGTTTAATTTAGACAAAAGAGGATGTGAAAGTAAAACAAAACTGCTGAGCACTTTTCAGTTTTACAGTTTTTCTTGGGGGGTGAGGGGGCTTTAAACCGATAAAAGTCCCTCAAGCTCACACACAGACACACACACACACACACACACACATTGGGCAACAGCAAGTGGGGCGTTGTTTTTATTTGCATTCAGCAAAATTCAACACCGATTTCGGCATTTGAAATCTGCGTGATAAATGCACCTGTTCTTTAAAATGGTTGCTTATGGGTGGCTACTGTCACCTTAAAAACACAGCAAGAATTAAAGGATTTGTATCTAAACAAGATACAGAACAGCTTGTTCCCGCATTTATTTTTAGCAGGCTAGACTATTGTAATGGTGTCTTTACTGGTCTTGGCAAAAAAACCAAACAGACAGCTGCAGCTCATCCAGAATGCTGCCACCAGAGTCCTCACTGACACCCGGAGAGTACAGCATATCTCACCACTCCTTAAGTCACCGTACTGGCTTCCTGTGCATAACAGGGTTGATTTTAAAATATTATTACTTGTGTTAATAAAAGGTTATTATTTGTGTTAAAAGGTTTCGGGCCCAAATATAGTTCTGATTTACTTGAACATAATGAAGCATCCAGACCCCAGAGGCCATATGGGAAAGGTTTACTCAGCGTTCCCAGGAACAAGACCATGCACGGTGAAGCAACTTTCACTCTCTATGCTCCCCGTCTGTGGAACGAGCTTCCTGCAGACCTGAGGTCTGCTAAAACTGTCGGCTCATTTAAATCAGGGCTTAATACATTACTGTTTGCTGTGGCTGTTCAGTAATTAAATCAGTTTAGTCACTGTCACTGCAATATAACTTCTTTTCAATGAACTATTTTTTATTTGTTTTTTAGGGGGTCTTTTTACATTTAAATGTGATTTTAATATCTTTTATTTAAATGTATCCTTCTGCCTTTGTAAAGCACTTTCAATTGCCTTGCATCTGAATTGTGCTGTATAAAGGTTCATAGACATCTCAACATAAACTGTGCATATACCACTGCTACCACACTTGGACCTGTTATAAAGGCTGACTACCCCGGCGTGGTAGCTAACGCTAACGCTACCTACCCCGGCGTGGTAGCTAACGCTAACCCTACCTATCCCGGCGTGGTAGCTAACGCTAACCCTACCTACCCCGGCGTGGTAGCTAACGCTAACCCTACCTACCCCGGCGTGGTAGCTAACGCTAACCCTACCTACCCTGACGTGGTCCTCTATGCATCAAGTGCTGATATGCTGTATCTGGGCCATTTCACGTTGTGTTTCCTGCAGACATCGACGAGTGTACCAAAGAGCCAGGTATCTGTGGCAACAACACTGTGTGTACCAACACCATCGGAAACTACACCTGCTCCTGTGAGACAGGCTTCCCCTCTACTGGAACGGTGTGGGATTTTGGGACTATATGCATTGGTATGTGTCTTGTATGTTCCCAAAATATTAAGTGATGGTTGAGGCTTCTGAAATGTGACGGTCATTAATCTCTCTCTCTCTCTCTCTCTCTCTCTCTCTCTCTCACACACACACACACACACACACACGTGCATGTGTGCCACCCAGACATGCAACAGAAAATTAACTCATTAACCACTCAAGAGGTTAGTTGTTGGTCTTCAGATGGGAGATGTTGGGAAGGTACCACTATGAAAACATTCATAAAATAAGCACTATACCTATATTTGTTTTCTATAGTCCCAAAACTTGATGACCACTCTCAACAATATCATGGAGGACTTGGAGAACAGCCCAGACCTGATTATTCCTGAAACAGTCAGTATCTAGAACCCAACCGACGGCTGCGGGATATAAGGAGATCATCAGAAATGCTTTATAGCATCCATTGCAATACCAGTTCAATGAGGTTGATCCACACGGAAATACCTTTCTCCTTTTCAGGTTGCCATAAACATCCTGACGACACTGGTCAACTTTGCAGGCAGGCTAGTGAATATGACCGTGCAGGAAGGCGCTGTGGACATTGGCAGCCTTCTGCTGAAGATGTATGAAAAGTTTCTCTCGTTCTGCGTGGAAAACCCCCAAAGCAACTACACAGCGAGCGTGGTGACGCCCCAGTTCGGTGGGCGAGCGGCTAATGGCCTTGCAGCTCTGCGTCTGAAGACGCTGTAGATCTCATGCAGAGCTGTTTGTGTTCTTTTTTTTGTTTTTTCTTTAGAGATTTCCGTCATGACCATTGGACCTGGGTCAAGCTGGCGTCTGGGTGCAGCTCCTGTGCTAAGTGCCAGAAACAACACGATGGAAATCGATATTTCAAGTATAGCCAAGAAGAACAATGGTAAAAGTCAAGAAGAGTCAATCACAGGGAATGATGACAGTGACACGTGATCTCTAAGGCCTTCTGTCTCACAGGGTCGGCGGGGGCCGTGCTGATGTCAGTCAGCGGAATGGACAGACTCTTAAGTGGCTCTTTCGCTACGAGTCACACCAAGATCTACTCTGATGTCACCATCGCCCTCGTCCCACGGGTGAACGCCAGCAGACTTCCTGAGTCTGTCAACTTCACATTTCAGCACAAGCAGGTGAAGATTGAACATGTGGCTGAGAGGCTGACATGCTAGAGGTCATGTAGCATTCGGGTGAAAAGCTGCAACCATGACAAACTCACAGGAGCGTAACCCTAACCCTCGAGCAGAGGTGCATGTGATTATAAAGCTATTTCCACAAGCTATTAGTGAAGAGGTCTGAGACTGTTGGTGGTACCTATAAGTCTCATCTGCCCATGAGCCAGAAAACCCAGCACAACCGGGCCGGGCCAGTATCATGCTGGACCACGTGAGGCTCTGCCTACACAGATCGCTCCGAGGCTTCTTTCTGAAGCTGACTCCGGTGCTGTCGCCTGCCTGTCTGCCCCAGGAGCCTCCTAAGGACGGCAGACTGACCTGCGTCTACTGGGAGGACCGTGGGGGTGTGCAGCAGTGGTCCGCAGAGGGCTGCGTGACGCTCAGCTCTGTCAGCAGCCACACTGCCTGCAGCTGCAGCCACCTCTCCACCTTTGCTGTCATCCTGCAGACGGGGCAGGTTCAGGTGGGTGTCCCTAGCAGAGTGCGGGGGAGGTGGGGCTCCCCTCTGAACGCTATCTCTGTTCCGTTAGGGGGGCGTCGATGAAGAGGACTCTGTCCTGACCTGGCTGAGCCCGATCTGCATGGGTGTGGGCTTGGTCTTCCTGAGCCTCGCTGTTCTCAGCTTCCTCTTCTGCAGCTGGAACCCCAAGGTGAACAACACGGCGCGCCTTCACCTCAGCCTGAACCTCCTCCTGGCACACCTGCTCTTCTCGCTGGGCATAAACCGCACGCAGAACCGGGTGAGGGCCCTTCCAGGCAGGCCTAGTCTGCCCTCCGTGCTTCAGTGGTGTGAGGGAGAGTCTGCAAGCTTCTCGTGGCCTCTGTGTGAATGATAATGGAGGGATCCTTATTCTCAGCTGTCGAACAGCCCTCCCTTTCTCAGTTGGCTTATCATATTATATAACTGTTATTTTGCACTGTTCTGTTATTCACTTTGTACAAAGGCTTCTGCCAGATGTAGATGAATATCTGAGGACCAGCCTACAGAAGGTCCTGTCCTTCAGTTAGTTCAATTCCACATGGTGTTAGATGCTGACTCTGCTGCTGTGTGTTAACTCATACCCACCCTCTGTCATCCCCAGCTCGTGTGTGCTGTCATTGCTGGACTGCTGCACTATGCCTTCGTTTCCAGCTTCGTATGGATGTTCCTGGAGGCACTGCAGCTCTTCCTATTGGTCAGGGGCCTAAACAAGGTGCAGGTCATCCAAAGGGAGGGGCTAAAGGCCCAGTACCTCCTGCTGATTGGCTATGGGACTCCCTTAATAGTGGTAGGCGTGTCAGCAGGATTATTTCCATCTGGATACGGTAGTGCGGAGATGTGAGTATCTCTCTCATTTAGATGTTGCAAATAAAGTTTCATTGCATCCTCGCTACATCTCGCATAATTTGAATTTGCATCCTCTATGTTGGAAAAATTACATGCAGAAATCCTTCAGAAACTAAGAGGCTGCATCACTCTTGTCTCAAAGCTGTTCTGCTTGGTGCCCTGATTGGAGAACGCTGACATTGATGCTTAGGACACACTTTTCTCTTTAAGGTGCTGGCTGAGTAAGGAACACGGATTTCTATGGAGCTTTTTGGGTCCCATGTGCACGATAATCTGTGTATGTATTCTTACTGACAGTTCTTCATTCACCGCTCACTTTAACACCCATAATTCCATTTCTGAACGGTACATATGGACGCTGAGCAGGCCCGTCTTGTGATTCCATTGCAGATTAACTGTCTGCTGTTCGGTATCATGCTCTGGAATCTCCGTCTTACTTTGGCCAATATGAAGAGCGATGTTTCCCAGGCCAGGGACACTAGGTGTGTATGCTTGTGTGTCTGGCCCCAGGACTTCGCCACCGAGGACTGACTGTTGTGTCTTGTTTCCCTTCCAGACTGATTATATTCAAAATCCTCGCCCAGTGCATCATACTGGGCATTTCCTGGCTACTGGGCTTTTGGCAGAATAGCCTCCTCGCACAGTACCTCTTCATCATCCTCAGCTCGCAACAAGGAACCTTCATCTTCATCGTCCACTGTTTGTTCAACAGAGAGGTCGTTTTCCAGTCCATGTGGAGCTTTTGCTTTACAAATTAATATCTGAAATGATATGCTGAAAATCCTGAAATTATATAAACGAACTGGAAATCATTCAATTAAAAATTCTCATTCATATCATTGTGACAGATGACAACCTATCTGTGAATAATAATATTTCATTATGTGATGTGACACTGGGATTTTTATTCTCATGGATGCTGTTAGAATATGTCATTACATCAAGGAAAATAACATTTCATTTAATTCCGACCCATTTCATTTCATCATTCCATTTCATTTCTGGGTAACACTTTATATTAAGATCTGCTCTTTAACAGTTAATTAACTACTATTTAACATTTAATATAAATGGTCACATATTGGTTATAAGCACATTTACAAATGGTTTACAAATGTTTGTGGCATAATAGTCTGCTTACGAATGGTTACCTAATGTTTATAAGCACACATAGAAAATGTTTACAAATGTTTGTAAGGCAGCTTACCATGTTCTTAATAACATGGTATGAATTACTAATGATTACTTATTGTTTATAAGCACAATTACAAATGGTTTACAAATGTTTGTAAGGCAGGTTAATGGGTTCTTAATAGTCTGGGTAACACTCTTTATGAAGCCTTCTTTTGCAATGCATTAAAGATGCCTTCGTAATGCATTACATTGCATTCATACAGTATTATAAACACGGCTTTAAATATTTATAGAAAAGCATAACAAATTATACCCATGTTTTTCATGCATCATGAGTGCTCTATGAAGCTCTCATCTATAATGCACTTTGAATACCTTCATAATGCATAATGGTCAGCATAAGAATTAAGGATGATTTATGCTGCATTATGAAGGTATTTATAGTGCATTATGGATGATACCTTCATAAAGCAGTCATAATGCACTATACACATGACTATGCCTTTTTTAAATAAAGCCATGTATTTATGATACTTTACGAATGCATTATAATGCATTATGAAGGCATGTACAATGTAGAATAATGAAGTGTTACCCATTTCTTGACTTGCAGTCTTACAGTGTTTTAAATGGTTGGGAAGGTAGCAAGACATTTCACACCCAGCTGCAGTTGCCCTGGTCAAGAATTAGGCCACATTTCACAGATATGGTACCTGTTTCCTGTCTTGAACAGGTGCGTGAGGAGTATGTGAGGTGGTTTTCAGTTCTGTGTAGAGTGGAGTGGTCCACTCAGAGCCGACGTGCGTCAGTGTACGAAGACACGCTTGATGAGGTAAGGAGACGGGACGCCGTGTTCAGGGGTGCATTTCCCAAAAGTACAGTCGCTAAAAACGTTAGCAACTTACATAGTTGGAACCATGAAACTAAACAGTTCTAACTATGAAAGTTGCTAACAGAAGCTTTTGGGGAACGTACCTCACAGCTGGACCATCAGACCCCCAAAGTATCATCTAACACATTGTAGCAGAAGGGAAGTGTCTGTTTGGCGTTTTCACCCCCTTAACATTTTTGCTACACGAAGGCTGAAGAAAAGGCTTCTCTCTCTCGCTGTTAGTCTGAATGTCTGTCCAAAAGAAGGACAGAAATAGCTCGTGTGAATCTTGCTCTTTTGTCCACTTCACGTGGCACTTGTGTTGCTCTCTTCCCAAACCATGTTCGGCGTTTGCGGCGAAGAGGGGAGAACCATCCGCTGACGAATGAGGGGGGGGGAGACGGTGCCATCATCAAACACCAAGGCGGCAGGCAGGAGGGGCATGAACTTTGTGTTGCAGTGGGAAGATATTAGCTGCTCTGTACAGAGAGTCTCCACTGAAAAGAGGCTCTTTTCATCTGTGGGAAACTACAGCAATTATGATTAGATGCTTAACCTGCTTATTTCTTTTAAAATATATACTTTTGGGGCTTTTCATGAGAGGGCTGACTTAAGGTATGTGAATAATACTGGTTATGACTTTGCATAATATTTTAATTTAAAGCATTTATTATTGAAATTGGATTGTATATGATCTGTCAGCTACTGTGAGTTTACCAGTGAATATCAGTCAAGGAGTGTGTTTTGTGAGCGACACAAAGCGATTAAATGCCGTTTTTCAGCAAAATGGCTCTGCTTCTGTTTAGCCTCGGGGCATGTAAATGGGAATGTGCTGAGGGACCAAACGCACCAAGCCAGGGGAGCTATAGAGTACATGTGTATTAATGAATCGCTTTATTATTGAGCTGCAGTGTTTACCCCAGCTGGGATATTAATTGTAAATTTCCTGAAGGTTCCTCCAAAACATCTTCGCGCTACAGGAAACATCGGCTCGATACACATCGGCCTGGGGCCTGTTTCACAAAGCAGGATAACTTGCTTAGCCAGATAACTTGCCAGATTTAAGGTAGTCTGGGCTAAATAGACCTTATTTTCATCAACTAAAATTTAGCCCAGACTACCTTAAATTTGGCAAGTTATCTGGCTAAGCAAGTAATCCTGCTTTGTGAAACAGGCCCCAGGCCGACGTGTATCGAGCCGAAGTTTCCAGTCCAATCACAATGCGAAAATACAATTTCCATCCACCTTCCAGTGACTTATTCTGGCTCCGCCGGAGAACACCCTGTACTGACCAGCGGTCTATCGCAGGGCACACACACTCACACTCACACAGATGATCATCCTGTACGAGTCTCCACAGGCTGTGGAATGAGGCGCAAAGCCAAACAGCAACAGAGACCAGCTCTTCACAAATAAATTAATTCATATTAGCGTTAATACATAAATAACGGGAGCCTCCCTGGTGTTGCACATGCATACCCTCCCTCTTGTCCAGTCCCTTTCCTTTCATATTTCACTCCGTCTGCCTGCTTTTCATATTTTGAGTCACGGTGTCCAAGTGGCAACATGGCCTCGGATTATATAAGGGATCAAGTCACATCCTGAACCTGTGATTCTGCGAATGGTGAGTCAGTGAGTCGCCAAGGGGACACACTGAGTCTGAATTACAGTGAGATCGTGTGACCTTGTGTTTCTGAAGGCCCCAATCTCAGTGTCTGCTGCAGTGACACTTTAATGCAGGAAGCTGTTCTTTTATGAAACTGTTTATTTCTGTCAGCTAAATCCTTACTGCTCAGCTGTCTCTCGTATATTTTGTTTTTATGTCTCCAAGAGTGGCCAGTGCTGTGATTTTTAAATCAAAGCTTTTTTTTTCCCCCAATCAAATATTTATAACCTATAAGCGTTACAGTGATATGCATAATATATGCTGATCAGTTCATGCATTTTGCAGCTGTTCTATAATGGCAGTCATGGAAAAAACATGCATGGTTATTTATGAAAGATCACAAAGCAAACAGCAAACACCTAAAAAGAAAGTTGCTATGAGCTGAATTTGTTAAAGAAAAAAATCCTCTAGTGCTCTTATATTTGTTTGTTTTTTTTTTATTCCGAATTTGTGGGAGAAAGAAAAGCTACTATGCATTAGTATAATCCTTATGTCACTGTTTGACACAGGAAGAATAATTAGAGACGAGTCTTTTCTGACGGCAAAATGTATCGCAGAACTATGTTTCTCATATTCATTCACGGTCATAATGTAATTAATATAGCCATTTTCCTAAAGTAAAGAATAAATGAAAAATGTTCAGGGAACTTTAGATGAATATTTAAGGTGTTTTCACATACGTCTAACCATTAACATATTTAGACAAACGAACACATGACTGGTAGTATTTTTTCCTCTTGCAGCGGGGAGGGGGGGGGCTGCTTTCTTGCTTACGCCTCAAAAAGAAAAAAAAAAAAAAACAACAAAAAAAAAAAACAGTGCAGCAGGAAGTGAGGATGATGAAACACTGTGGTGACTCAGTGCCCAGCTGAGATTGTGTGTGGCTTGTAAAAATGAGGGTGCATTCCGGATAATGTGTGGAAAATCTCATGCTAAAACTATCAATTGGTCACTGTCAAGACAAGGCTGCCTTACCTGGGGTGATCCTGCTAACATGCTGCATCTTTGCCTTCCATAACTGAAGGTGTGTGAGGAACCTCACACCATCTCCTGTCAGAGCTTTTCTGGCCCGACAAGGCCAAGGTGCTAAATCTCGCTTACAGTCATTTGACTTTGCTCTCAGATCACGGCTCCTTCAATTTGACCGACCTGGAAGAATTGTGGCTGGACAATAATCAGATCTCTGAGATGCAGGACTTTGCCTTCCAGCGTTTCTCCATACCTTAGACGTTTCCTTTAATCAGCTGGGCTCTGAGAGCCCGTCATGTCAGAGCAGTAGCTTCTTGGAAGCTTGTAGCACAGGGAATCAGATATAAATGCCTCCAATTCCATTTTACAAGGAAGCCTTACTTAAATTACCTTGATTTAAAAAAAAAAAAAAAAACCGATTTGATCGCACTGCCAAGCATTTCTCATAGAATAATCAATGTCACACATGTGGAACTTTCCAGAAATCATCTCTCGAGTCCCCTGAGGCATTAGCTCCTTTAAGGCCCCGGTCCACAGATTTCAGGCACCACCCCATGAACGTCACACGGCTTCTCACAAAAACTAGCTGCAGTCTGGCCTCTCAGATTACACGTCCCATTACTCCCTGTGTGATGTCTTAACGATGCATCAAGTCTCTTCCCTCCATCTGACCGAAGGGCAGTACACTGAAGCTAAAGGAGCCTTTCAGAACTGCTCTTCTCTGTTGCCTGGACTTGTCCCAGAATGAGATTCAGCAGCCTCAGCTCTTCTCCTGTCATCGGCGTCTAAGCTTTCTTAGGACTTTGAAGCTAGACCACAACCATATCAGAAACCTCAATTTTTGCACAAACTTCAAAGAGCATCCTTCATTCCCCTACCTGGCCATTTTGAATCTACAGCATAACCACATCTTCTTCAGTCAGGAATATGCCACGGCTGTCCCATCTCAATCTGGTTAAGAACAACATTGGCTTCATCAACAGCGGTGCCTTCTTTGGTTTGAACAACCTGGAGGAACTGGTCCTCTTCAGAAATGCTATAGAGGTCGTTTACGACGTCACTTGGTAAGCAAAGTGTCCTGAAGCTCAGAAACAACCGACTCAAGTCCCTCTACAGCAGTGGTTCCCAAACTTTCTCCGCAGGGCCCCCCTTTTCTAGATAGGAACATTATTGAGCCCCCCCCCCCCATTCAAACTACACAGGTTCAGATTCCAACTTTATTTGAAATACTCCCTTT
>JAODJU010000045.1:10245680-10256012 GCA_026776725.1 Gnathonemus echidnorhynchus | reverse complement strand
TTTCAGTTAATTTACCTGGTAAAATAAAGTTTAAATAAATTACATAAATGCTCTAATAGTACACGTAAGTTAGTGGTCTATTTATTGTTAGTTACTGTAATGTTGCGCTGCTTTATTTGTTTAATTGTCCAGTCTGTTAAGAGATTATTTTAGGGTGGCACATGCCCCTGAGGTTATCCCATTGGTGCGTCCCTCCGCAATACCTCTGAGCCCCCCTAGGGCGCGCCCCCCAGTTTGGGAACCACTGCTCTACAGGAACAGCTTCAGAAGCCCCAAGTCCAGGTGCTGGACCTTGGTGGCAACAGTCTGGAGTACATCAGTGCTGGCGCTTTTGAAGACTTGCTTGTGCTCACTTAATTATACCTGGACCGTAATCAGATAAAAATGGTGATTAGACGGACATTCCTCAATCTGAAGAAGCTTCTGATTTTGGATCTGGTCAGTAATAACCTTTGAATCTATGAAGGGACCCCCCCCCCCCCGCCTATTCTTGAAATGTCCAGCTTGCCAACCCTGGAACCCCAGAGACAGCAGCCTCATGGAATCCGTCAGCTGCCAACTAAGCTCTTTTCAGGGCTGTGGGACTTGAGGCAGTTTCACCTCTCCTCCAATAAACTTTATAGTTTAGATTCTGTACCATTTTCCATGCTGGGCAACCTCACGCATCTCGGAATGAGCGACATGTGCAACAGCAAAGCTCACGTGCCCAACAGGACCTTCGCCTCACTTTCGAGCCTCAAGACTTTGGTCCTGGAGAACTTTGGCCTGACTGAAGTTGGGGCAGTTTCCTTCAACATCCCCACCCTTCTGGACCTTGTCCTCACCAACAACATGATCCAGACCATTCCACCCATTACCAAACAGTTCTTGCACCAACTCCGCTTCCTGGACATTCGCCGGCATTTGTGCTAATGAGGAATTCAGACGCTGAGCCATCAACTTCAAAGCCCATGTCATCCTCTTTTATAACATCAGGTACTCAACCAGCATGATGGTAAACCCCAAAAAACTTGCCAACGGGCAGCTTGTGCTCTGCACGACCCGGTGGAGTTCCTGGCTTTCATGCTGAGCGCCTTGGTGCCCATGTTGGTGCAGAGTGCAGACTTGGCCTACAGGAAGGGCAGCTGGAACTTTCTGTATGGCTACTACATGCTGCAAATGTGGTTAAAGGAAATCCAGCACTGCAAAAGCAGAAGCAGATACAGTTAACTGACAACAAGTAATCCAGAAGAAGTACATAAATGAAAGTATGGTGGGTTCGTGCATGAATTGATACCTTTCAGAGACATACAGACGTGGACAAATTTGTTGGTACTCTTACAGCTCATTGAAACAATGTTTCATTTCTTCTGAAAAGTGTTTCAATTAAAAGCAATTGTCTAATGTATACCTGCATGGCTTTTTTATGTGATAGAGTAAACCAATAAAACTGTGAAAAGAAATTATTTGGTGTTTATTTTACAAAGATATGCTACAATAGTATGGACTGATTTGTTGGTGCCCCTAAAGAGACTATTTATCCCTGCATTATAGTCATGTTTCAAACTAAGTGTTTAACCTTAATTAGCATCACAGGTGCCTTCAAGCTTTTCATCAGCCATTCAGCCTGTTTAAAGGGAAAGAACATACTACTGTGTTGTTTGGTATCATTGTGTGTATCACACTGAACATGGACCAGAGAAAGCAAAGGCGAGAGCTGTCTGAGGAGCTCAGAAAGAAGATTATAGATAACCATGCTAAAGGTAAAGGCTGCAAGACCATCTCCAAGCAGCTTCATGTTCCTGTGACCTCAGCTGCCAATATTATAAAAAAATATAAGGTCCATGGGACTGTAACCAACCCCCCAGGACGTGGACGCAAGAGGAAATGCAGCCCCAGGTTGATCAGAACGATAGTGTGGATGGTAGAAAAAGAGCCAAGGAGACCATCCAAAACCATTCAAGCTGAGTTCCAAGGTCAGGGTACGTCACTTTCTGATCGCACCATCCGTCACATTTTGAGCAATAATGGGCTCCATGGAAGGAGACCCAGGAGGCTCCACTACTGACAGAAAAACGTAAAAAAAGCCAGAGCGGAATTTGCCGAACCGCAGGCTGACAAGCCCCAAAGTTTTTTGTTTGTGCCATTTTAGTTTGTTTAATTATATAAAATATTCAACTAAATCAATCAAAAGCAAAGTCTGATTTGTGTTAAATATGGAATAAACAATAAGGGATGCCATTAAAGGTTTGCTAGTTTCAAGTTATTTCAGAGATTTCAGAGTTTTTGGGGAAGAGTACAAAAACAAATTTGTCCACGTCTGCATGCAAAGCACCTTACAAAGATTTATGTCAAAAGAAAGTCCTTTTTCTTACAGTATTGAATTTGTCTATGATACCATTGTATAAAAGCATATTTTGAATTATTTTGATGGATGATGCATCTTGCTGGTAAAACTCATCATGCTTGACTTGAATTATGTGCCTCTTTCTCTCCTCGCTTCGATTTGACTCCTTCGTCTCATTCGGCTCTGATGAAGAGCGGGTTCTTATGTTTTGCGCTGCCCAACCTGGAGACCAGGCAAGATGGCAGAGGAGGGCCGCCTTGCTCTCTCTGCCTGCACCATCGTGACTTCCAGCCTGGCTGGACCATTGTCAGCAACAAGATGGAGGCCATCTACAACAGCCACAAGCGAGTGGTGCAGTGCACCTGCAGTGGGCCGACAATCCCAGCGAGCAGAGCGTCTTCTGGGACTGAGCTTCTTTCTGCAGCTGCCTGAGGGGGGTGAGGACCCTGAGGATGGTGCCCAGCTATAGGCTAAATGGACACCAGGATATGGGAAACTAGCCACAGGCAGCCTGCTGCTTCAGCACATTAAGATTAAGATTAAGATTAAGATTAAGATTAAGATTAAGATGTACTGGTGAAGTTCTGGTGCATACAGCATTAGTAGTATTTTCTGGAAGGGAGTGACCGGGAAAGCTGATGACCCTGAGTGAAGAGACTGTGTCTCTATAGCATTGGGGGGGCTCTCAGTTTGAGGGGAGTAAAGCAGCTGGGGAGAGATGAAAGCCTGTATTTGTAGAGGATTGTGAAGGATCTGCCCTAAAAAATCAAGAAGGACCTACAGCTGCCCTTTGTTTGCAGGTATGAAGAAGGTGCTTCATACACGTCACACTGTGTACTGATCTGAGAGGATGTCAAGGATTAAATGTTAAGTTTGACCATAAACCATTTGCAGTGTAACTTAGTTTTCGTAACGGAGCGTCTGCATGTGCCTTTTAAAGACTCACGCGTGAAGGATGCATCGTTTCGAACCTTCCCGTTCATCCTGACACCATAACAGTGAAAGCTAGGACTCCAGGCAAGCACTGCAGGACGGCTCGGCTGAGAAGGGGCGATTCCCCCACCCATTACTCACATCGGAGCAGCCGTTTCCGGAGGAGAAGCCCTTGATGAAAGGCTTACCCACAGGCCCTTGGCTTTGCTTTCTTAGTCAGGTAGCTGCTTTGTATGTTGTCTAGAGCACTCTTGTGCAGAATCGACCGCATGGCACCTCTTATCGGTGCAGTGCCATGCCTGATCTCAGGTCAGATCTAAAAAAACAGTCCTTCAGATGTTTAGCTGTGAATCCTAATAATCAGAATCCACAGGCACTCTAAAAACAGAAATAAGTAATGAAACAGGGATGCTCCTTCATTGACAAAAAAACGAAACCTGGCAGGATACGAGTGCTATTTCCTCATTCAGACACATGAGGGCACTCCAGTGCCACGAGTTCCACCCACCTCCTGTACGTATTAAAACTCCAATATTGACATCAATGTTCGACGGTAAATAAAAGATACTGTCATATATAATTCAGAGCACGGATGAGTCGACAGTCATCTGAGCAATCAGTTATATCAGAAAGGATAACTGTGACCCTTGGCCCCGGATCACTGGATGTGTGGAGAACATCTCACCAAGAAAGGTGTGAGGAACCCAGTGTACCCAGAAGGAAGGCAGGCAGATGAGGAGACACCACAGCGGAAACGGCAGCGCGGAACCCACCAGGCCACAGCTCCTCCCGCTGAGTCGCTGCGCTCCAGTGGCACCGCTAATTTGTATATTCATACCGTCCGATGACATTCTGTGCAGACAATGTAATTCACCTTACGCAAGCAAGTCAAGGCATTGCTGATACCATAGTATATTAATACAGGGCGTGATTCTGTCACTGGTGTGACAAGAGAGCGTTTTATTATCCCCAGAAACACGCACTGGAGGATAGACCTGGAAGAATTACCTTGAACTGCTACAGTGAGATATTTACGCCAGTGGATGTGGTTTCCAGTGGCTGACTGCAGCAGCCCATGTCTGATATGTGCAGTGTGGCAGCTGATGCTCCGGCCTCAGCGTTGTGTCAGCACGCGGCTTACCTGGACAGGAGGCTCTCATGCTAATACCCCCAGCACCGTCAACTCAAACATCTTAGATGTCTGTTGCCGCGGAGACAGTCGGAAGTAGCATGTGCCTGAGGAAGCCATGGACTATAAAGTGCTCTGTGTTCTTCCGTACTTTTAGCTACAGACACCTGTTGACATTCAGGACCGCGTCAGCTGTTCTGACTAATGCCAGGGAATCTTAAGTGGATCTCAGACTGCCTACTCGGCCATAAATTCTCCGGCACTGTGTGCAGTGATGCCTCAATATTTAGCAGAGATACTTTCGGTGGTCTGCTTAGCAGGAAACCTGCGTACGGTTTTCGGAAGATGCACCCCACTGTCACTTTGGGAAGCAGCGGAAAGAGTGCCAGACTTGCTATTTATACCTGCTATGCTCCCGGGGAGCAATGAGTCACACGAGATTGGGAATTGACTAAATTCTGCTAGTTTCCCCCCCCTCTGCCACATACCCTGAAGCCCAACAAATATCTTCACAGCACCCATGGGCCAGGAAGACCTGGTGAACTCTCTGGACAGTCTAAGCCATCCTTGTGCAACGTTTCACCTGACCAGAGTGACCTTTGAACTTCCTCGCCGTGACTCTTGTCGCTGTGCCGTCAAAGGGCCATTTGTGCCACATGAATGCGCCCGTTCTCTCGTTTGCTCACCGTGTCTGTCTGTTGCTTGCTCAAAATTTGTTTACTCCTGTACCAGGCTGTGTGCAGGACACCAGAACATGAACCCACTGGCATCCTGCTGGCAGAGACGGAGAGTGGAAGAAATAAAAAGCACAGAAGAGAGGATGGACATCAACCCCCCCCCCGCCGCTTCATGCCTCAGCACGCGGCTCGGCGCCGTTGCCATGGGAACACAGCTGCAGCACTTCAGCCGAGCTGTTTTGTAAACACTCTCGCATTTCTCAGTTGTCGCCTCGGCCCATAGCGATGGACGGGTGAAAGCTCACACGGTGTCATCGCCGCTGCTCCAGGAGGCCATGCACTGCTCGTCAGCTGTGAGAACATGAGTGTTTGTACTCGCACGTCCACAATGGTGCGACCGCACTAGGGGAGCATGCGGATGCATTACGGATGGGGTCTTTGTTTCACATATGTAGCAAGCTGGACGTTTAGGGGCATAACTAACAACCATGTTCAGATCCAGGGTTATAATGTCTAACCACGTCTGGGTTGGGCTTTTGTCACCTGGCATCTTCTACAGGGTCACACAGGAACATCCTTACAGAGCAGAGAGGCACCTGCGGCTTGCGTGGTCAACAGCGGTCAACAGGGCGGCTGCTCCAGTATTCTGTATGTGTGCATGCACATGGTAGCTGGTGGAGGTCACATGGGAGGTAACTCCCGGCATAGACTGATGGTGCATCACTGCTGGTGACATCATCCATTCAGCAGCTTCCTCACTGGCTGATGCGTGGTCCCTTTTCCAGTTCTTTGGCAGCCTGGTGGCTGTCCAAAGGTCACTCTCCAAGCACACCGGGGAGGCGCTGTTCCTTTGGAGCAGGTAACCTCCCTGATGAAGACTGGGGATGGTAGGGGGTCGGGGAGGAGTTGTTGGGCACAGGAGGGGGAGATTGGTATCCTGCTGAGAGTCAACAGCTCCAGGAGTCGGGGCGTCACAGCCGCCATGCGAGACGGTCTGGCCAAAACGAGCACGGGACCCACGCTCGCTATTCCTCTTTGCTGACGTTTATCTGTGTTGTTATTCAGTTTCAAACTGCAACACCGAAAGATACAGTGTGAAGCTAACAGGACGCGCACTTTATGGTCATAGTCTCTGGCCACTGAAGTCTCCATGGCCTCTGGAGAGAAGGGAAACGGCAGGAAGGTGTGGCCACTGGCTTGGATTTAAGGGAAGCAACTGGGGAATTTGGTGAATAGATTCTTTGTTTCTTATTCAGCTGCAGCATTGATCTGCCGGTGAAGCATAATGATGTAATCAGCGAAGAACATGCATCTCTGTGGGTGTTTTGCGTCTCGATGGCCGTTCTCTTTATGTGTCAGACATTTATCAGAGCCAAAAGTCTCTGCCTGGCCCAAACTTCAGCCCATATACAGAATGTAATGTTAGATAAAAGTTTCCTTCATTGATTCATTTGCAAACTCCAAGAAAAGGCATCGAGCTCAGAATGATTATTTATTACCTGCTTAACACACAGTTTCATCTAACTTGCTCTACTTTGGTTCCAATTTTACAATTTGCCCATTTTAGTGCCTGGATATTTTTACTGAAGCAATTTAGGTTAAGTGTATTGCTCAAGGGTACAACAGCAGAACACCTACCGGGAGTCTGATTGTGCGTGTAGCTTCTAAGCCCCCTCGCCACCTGTTAGCCCACTGGACTCTGCCACATGTTTATTTCATGGGATCAGCTATCTCCAGATTGGCTGTGGGTTGGTGTTCTGGATGGTGTTCAGGGCTTCTGGGCTCACCTACGCCTTACCTCATAAACGCAACAACAGCTCACAGTCCTAAGATACCTTCTAACCTGAAGCAATCGATTGGTTGTACCCACAGGTACAAAATTACCCTGCCAAGAAAAATAAATGCTTGTGTCAAATCAATCTCTGAAATGCTCAAACTGATTTATAGTGACATATATTGATATCAACACTAAACTGAGTTTACTGTTAATAACAGGTCTGTCTGGAGACTTACAACTGAGGTGACTGTGTACTCTGCTCAGAGGATAATGTACACGTATAAATATGTATGAGATAGCCTGTTATGTATTCTGTTGCTAGGCTAAAATACATATTTCATATAACATAGTATAGACATGACCAAACGCCTTTTCCTTAGGAAAATAATTTTATTGTGCTTTTTTTTCAAGGTTTTGCAAAACCAAGTTCCAGCTTCAGCCTTCGAGATCCCTACGGTCCCCGGCGCTGTCCGGCATCGCATATGGGAAAGGACTGAACGCCTCTAACAATCGCCGCAATTCAAGCATGTCTGATACTTAAGCTATTTGAAATCATAAAGCACCACACAATAAAAACAAATTGAGAGGGGCGCCACCTTCCTCGCGGCTTGTGTCGCCCGTATTAATCACAGAGAAATGTCAATAACGATTTTACTGGTACGGCTCTGTTCAGAGACGCAGTGGAGGAAACAGATGAAAAGAGAAGCGGGGAATGATGAGGGATAGTGCATAAATGTTTGTAGTTAACACCTAAGAGGAGCTGAATATACACATTTGCGTCGCCAGTTAAATAGATGTTTCAGAGATACACGCGTGAACGCGCTTGCGCCGCGCTCCTGTAGCTCGTATGCATTTACGTGATTAGGGTTCAAATACATGGGAGGCCTTTCATACGGTACTCTACACGATTTTTACCATGCATACAAAGAATTACATTGAAAGGCAACCCAGATGCACGAATACAGGAACAACTTTTCTTTCAGTCCACAGGGTCCGCATAACTTATTGGTCGCCTGAATCTAATTATCCACAGGAAATAGAAGATATTTTCAGGAGTGAATGACATATGCGTTGTTATGTTATTAAAATATATTCGTCCGTTCATTCTGTATATTGAACTTTCACACTGATTTCCGTACCGGCTCCACAGCAAATACTCCGTGTCTTAAGTCCCAGCCAATGTCACGGGCTATACCAGAGCAGCGCGCGAAGTAGCGCAAATACTGCACCCATGCCGTCGTTACCATTAAATGCTGATGTTATAATTAGTTTGTAGTCGCTGCAGTCGGATGAAAGCGGGAGTGGCAATGTCCCCAAGCTTTAGCCCTTCTCCGTAAGATCACCCCCACCCCTCTCTATCACTCTCTCCCTCCGTCTTGCACAGCATAGCATGAGAGCGAAAAAACAGCTTATTCATTACACACGACGGAACAAGGGCGATCGTGCGAGGTATTGTGATATTCCTTTATATCTTCATGGATGTTTGCAAGAATACAATGAGGTACTGCGAGTCGTTGCTGTCGTTTAGGTGGCAATTTTGCTGAAAACTGAAGTGAAAAGGGGGGTTCAGTAATCCAACCACCTGCACTACGTGTTTTCCAAGCTGATAAAATAGCCTGTTCTGTTATCTCTCATTCTGGGAACACTGGATGCTGGCTCACTGGAGTTGAGGTTTATAACCGGGGGTTACGTTTTCACAACAGTGCCTGTCGATTTTGCATGTCTGTCAGTCTCTGTTAAATGAATGATTATGTTTGTTTCATTGCTTGTTTAATATTACATGTCGCAGATGTATAAAATGGCTTACAGAAAGTGGTGCATCATTCCCACAGCCAGCTGTTTTACATGCATCTGTATGCATACAGAGAAGACGTGGTAATGCGCTTGTATTTGATTTTGGCTTTTTGAAAAAGAAAAACATTAGTGACGCGGGGTTTCTGTCCAGCGTTCACTGCTACAGAAATAAAAATATATATAAAAAACGTTTATTTAAAAAGCGATGCGTGTCACAAAAATACATCTGGGTATCATTGCAGGTTAAGTAATATAGGGATGTTGATGGCATGATATTTAAAAATGCATTAGTGTGACAGTATTTGTGACTCAGAGAGAGGGAGAGGGAGCGAGCGAAATGGAGAGAGATGGAGAGAGAGAGATGGAGTTTGGGAAGCGCTCCGGTCCGATTCGCGGGATGGCAAATGCGCAGCGCAGCACTGGCTCCGAGGTCCCGCTCCGCTAAACTGCACTTAGCCGCCACGGAAAGATGGCTGATGCACAATGGCTGATAAAATCTCAACCGTAAATAAACCGGCATGCACACCTGTGTAACCGTATATATTATTAATGCTAACAGAATAAAACGTAGCGTATGAGTTATTTTTTACGATAAATATTCGGCTATAGTATGGACGTTATAATTGTTTATTATTAATATCAATAACAGACTAAAACAACGTAAATATGCCCCACACTCCCCTTTTTATATAAATATACAGTTCAGTTTAATGCCTCAGTAATTTTTCTAAACTTGGTAGCCTATAGGACGCCGGAATGTCGGCTTGATATCTAATGTGTACCGGGTGGTAAGGTAATCTAGCCGGGGATGCAGGCGTCGGCTTTAAGGTAAAACGGGCAAATACCCATGTGATGCGAAATACCGAGACCTTTGATTAATCACGATCTGAGGAAACAGTTTGATACGGTAGGGAAATACAGGCCATCAAACGGGAGGGTTTATTATTATTATTCTTTTTCTTTTTTTTTAATGAAAACGATAGCACGTTTCACGGTAATCTTCCGAACTGAGGAGGCCGTGAGCAGGATCTCGGGGTAGCTTTTCGGCTCTGGGTTTTATGATCTTACCCGTCCTACCGGAACGGTAGCGGGATCCTGATTTTGCGTGATCACTGGCAGGACCGCGGCTCCTGGGTGCGACTGTAATAAGAAGCTCAGGTGACAGGCTGCCTTCAGCAGGTGGCTGTGACCAGGCCCACCTGTTACTCCTTTAGTTTTGTATCCCTGCTTGTCACACGGAGGTGTCAGGCAGTGTGCAGTAATAGGCTCTCTCTTCCTGGGCCGTGCTTCCTGTCGCCTTTGACTGAAGGATCTGTGCTGTTTTATTGACAGCCCTGAGGGACAGGTTACAATTAGAGACTGTCGACGATGTGGAGTGAGGGACTTTATTCTGGTAATAAGAACCCACCAGTGTGTGTGTGTGTGTGTGGGGGGGATGTTTGACTCAGGGAACGTGGTCTTTGGAGAGGCAAGAGCGGTGGTCTCTGAAAAGGGGTTCAGGTTTCAAAACCCGACCATTTTATCCCAGTTAGTACAAAATGACATTTGAAAAGAGAGGTTTATGCAGGTGTTGACTTGGCACATTATTCTGCATGAACAGTGACGGCAGATGGATTAGAGATTCGCTTTTCTTTTCTAGTGCAGCACCCCCACACTTTCCCTTTGCGAACCTGAGCCATCTCCTACAGCTGGATGG
>JAODJU010000045.1:10221204-10236554 GCA_026776725.1 Gnathonemus echidnorhynchus | reverse complement strand
CCGCCGCTGGACTCTGTGGGGGTAATGGGGAGGACGGTGACAGCAGGTATGTCTTACTGATCCTGGTCACAGGCCCGCTCCCTGATTGGTCCTTTTGGCTGCAGGGCCTCAGTCCTCGTTAGTGAGCTGCCTCACCCGCCATTCGCTGGCCGCTCCGGGAGTGCGCAGGGAATATGTGCGCAGGGAATTCCGTGGGAAGCAGAGTGGTTAATGACCCGGAGCCATGCCGGCGTGGAGAGGGCTGCTGTCTGCGGGCTGAGGGAGCCCCCCCGCCGACACACCGGGGGGGGGCGCTTCCTGGCCGCTTGAGCCACCGTGCAGTCTTATTCTAGGTGCGTCCGGATCTCTCCACCACGGAAGCCCGCCTCTGAGAAGTCTGGGCTCACACGATTGCACTGTGATTGCCATAAGTGAAGCAGTGAAGCATGACTACTTATCACTGTAGCCCGCAGCTCATATAGGAGGGATGAAGATCCACCACGACTCCAGGAAGCGATTCCACTACATAACTTATCCGCCAAATTTAACCATGATTATGAAACTCTTGCGTATTGGCCTTTCCACTTAGCTCTCCGGCTGTAAATGTTTTTAAATGTCGCTATACGATTTTCAGACCAATGCGCTCTTTTGATCGCCCTTGCCCCGTCCAGCCGAGGACCTCCCGTGAATTCTCAGCTGTCCGTAAAGGTGCCTGTTAGAAATTAAGCACGGGCAGGCGCCTCTGAGGGCCGTAATTAAATGTTCTTCGGTGCCGCGGCCTGTTGGAGACCCATGCGGGAAGCTACTAATTGGGTGTGAGAGAGTGAAGCCCGGGGAAAGGGCCGGGGGGAATGTATACACGGAGGTGACGGACGGTGAGCGGGACGAGAGCGACGGCCGGAATACGGGCTCCAGGCCGCGGCCGTGGCAGCTGGTGGGCCGTGCTGTCTCTACCACGGTCAGATGGTGTAATCCCTCAGCAATTACCCTCGCCACAGTGCTCCCCCGCCGGCTAGCTGGCACCGCGCCCGGCACGCCTCGGCACGCGGTGGGCACACATGCCGGCGCATTGGCCCATTCGGAGAGAGAGCAGTGTGGTCGGACGCAGTCACCTTGGTCTTTATTTAGTGACCGTGTCTGTGCATCGGCCTGGGATTGGCCTCTTGGTGTGACTCAGTAGCGATTCTCACAACTTCCTGACTATATTAAGAATATGGGATCCAAATTTGGATTAAGGGTCCGGCACCAGATTCCCGTGAAGCGGAATTAGATGCCAAGGAGTGAAGTGTGCTCCGCATCAGGTGTCCTTACGAACTCGTAAAACTGCTGGTTCTGAAATGCGTTGAGCAGGTGAAGCCCACTGGAAGTCCCTTCTAGGTGCATTCTGGGATCTTTAAATGCCATGTGTTTTAGGCTTTGGCAGGAGATTGCAGAGGGGCTGCTAATTCAGTTGCGCTTTAATGCCGGTTCCCCTTCACAGAGCTCACTGTCTGCTCCGTTAACGAGTGGCGCTGAAAATGGTGTAACTGTGAACTGCAGCGATTAGGTGAAACTGTTTGCGGTAACAGGCGATTTGCGCGGTAACAGGCGATTTGCGCGGAAAGCACGAGTCAGGTGCATGTTGTTGGAGCTCAGATGAACCAGAAACATAAGCAGATATTTAGCTGTGGGCAATGGGCCGAGGCGGCCTGCCTGTAACACACTGGATCACTCGGTGTAGAGATATTTGGTCTTGTAACCTGTTTAAGATCCTGAAAATTCCCCGTACAGGTGAGCTGATCTGGAGACCGAGGGGCTGCATGCTTTGCTCCTTGGGGAGACACTGTGCAGTGTACACTAAGCTGATCTTACCTCTGAGGGCCACTGCTTTTGTCATCATTTCATCACCCGTGACCCCAGCCAGGATAAGCCCGTTACTTTGGGGCCCCTGGTCCCCCTGCCCCACTAGTGTAGGGGCCGTTTGTGGCTAAACCTGAAGCACGTTTGAGTGCTAGTAAAGACTGCTGCTGATAGTATGAATGCTGGAAGTACTGGGGACGGCATGACGGCCCGTGTAGAAGGTTCTGTTTTTGCTGCGCGGGCTTTCTCCAGGGGCTCTCAGAGATGCAAATTGGTGCGTCTAAATCGCCCGCAGTGTGTGAATTGGTTCCCCATGACGGGCTGGCACCCCATCCAGGGTGTCCCTGTGCTCGAAGCTGTCTGGGACAGGCTCTCCATGACCTCCATGAGCTAGATAAGCGGTTTAAAAGATTAAAAAGAAGAATGGGCGGGTAATTACGTGACTTTTTTTTTTCTTTGTCGAGGCGCAGAAATTCATCTCGGCGTGGCCGTAGATGGCGTAAATCTCTGTGCCTGAGATCAGTCCAGAGAACTGAACATTGAGACGTGTGGGGTGATGTGGGGGCTTTCGAGGGACATGTCTGTCCAGAAAGGACATCGCTTAATAGCGGGTTATGCTCCTGAGCTTGCCCTTCATGCACATTCCTCATCCCAGGCAAATGCCGCCCGCCTCTGTCATGTCACCAAACCGCTCCTCCCTGCTGTGAAACGGTCTTCTGTGTGCAGCTCCGCAGGCCTGACAGGATCCTCCATGTTTCTGAGTCGTGATGATTGTCGGCCGGCGTGCGTGTTTATGTGTCATTATTTGCACTGAGAACACAGAGGTAGCCTGCCGCTACGCCCTTCCTCTCAGCAGGTTTATTGCACAAACAGCAGTTAACACCCCGCACGTCGGCCCCAAGCATATGGCCGGCGTGCTCGCAGAAACATCGCATGGACCGGAGGGGCTAAATGTGGTGCGTGGCGTGTGGCCACGTGGGCTACAGAGACTCCCACACGGAGACATGTTTAGAGGCATCCTGGCAGGGGTGGGGCAACTTCCCAGCTGGCGCCAAGGAAGGCAGGTGGCACTATGTGCGTGACACATCCCCCACGGACTCTGGCCACCTTCTACTGAACGTGGAATATGAAGGAAGAGCTGTGAGGGCTGAGTACCGAGGAGCGGTTCAAACGTGATCTGTGAATGAGGAGGGCATGAGGGCCAAGTACAGGGGAATGGATCGAATATGGTCTGTGAAGGAGGCGGCTGTGAGAGCTGGGTACCATGGAATGGATCGAACGTGGCCTGTGAAAGAGGCGACTGTGAGGGCTGGGTCCTGAGGGGCAGATCAAATGCGATCTGTGAAAGAGGCGACTGTGAGGGCTGGGTCCTGAGGGGCAGATCAAATGCGATCTGTAAAAGAGGAGGCTGTGAGGGCTGGTTACCAAGGGTTTGTCCAGAGGGATGGATACAATGTGGTCTGTGAAAGAGGAGATTGTGAGGGCCAGGTATTGAAGAGTGGATCAATCACAGTCTGTGAAAGAGGAGGCTATGAGGGGTGGGTCCTGAGGAGTGGATCCAATGTGGTCTGTGAAAGTTGAGGATGTTTGGGCTAGGTACCGACGAGAGGATCGAAGCAGTCTGTAAAAGAGGAGGACGTGAGGGCTGAGTACTGAGGAGCGGATTGAATGCCGTCTGTGAAAGAGAAGGACATGAGGGCTGAGTACTGAGGAGCGGATTGAATGCCGTCTGTGAAAGAGAAGGACATGAGGGCTGAGTACTGAGGAGCGGATTGAATGCCGTCTGTGAAAGAGAAGGACATGAGGGCAGGGTACCGAGGAGCAGATCCAGGCAATGAGAGCCAGGGGCTTTTATTACACTTCAAGGTGTCTCAGTCTTTCATGATCCACACGCGTCCCAATAAAAACACGCTGATAGAAAGTCACCCCCAGGACCACACTTTGTAGCCACATTCTGCTGCATGTCGGATGTCTAACATGGCTTTCATGCTCACTGCGAAGAATACAAAGTGCAGTGGGGCTCTTTTCTTCCATTGAGGTGGAGAAAAATAGCCTTTTCTCTTACTGTACTGAGGCCGCAGAAGAGCCTCCAGCCTGGAGACCCCTCTGATTTGTGCAGGGTGCCATGGTGATCCCTCTGAGGGCCGAGCTGGCCCAGGATCGAGACTCTCAGTCCCCTGCATCTGGTGCCCCTGCCTCTCCGTCCATGAAGCAGTGGTCATCCTTCCCCCTCCCACGCGTCCGAGGGGAAGCGACGATAATCAAGGGTGAGGATTTTCATCGCCTCGGCACGACGGTAACTGAGCAAAAGTCTACAACGCACAGATGAGAAAGAGAGAAAGAAAGGGAGAAGTGAGACAGGAAATGCGGAGAGTGGAAGATGGAGAGAGTGACTGTTGCCAGGGACAACGGTGTGGGAGCCTACACAGAGCTCTGCACTCAATTAGGGCTTCATTTTCTCCTTCTAAACCTGGAATCTGACTGTGAGCCGGGGTTCACGCCGCTCCTTCCCAGAAACACCCCTTTCCAGTCTCTCCCTCCTGCTGCTCTTCACGCTCCACCATCATCCCTTCACTTGGCATTTAGCATCGTGGTTCCGCCTTTGCATCCCTCCCTCCTTTTCACACCCCGCTTTTCCTTTTGAAAAGCCCCCAGCTTTTCTTCCGCTCTCCACCTCTCTAACTCCGAACCTCTGGAGATGTGGTGACGCCTCTTTCCCTCCCCTGTCCCTTGGCCCCTTCTTTTCACAGCTATCAAGGTGCGCTTGCAGAAACATTCAAAGCTCGGCCGCGTTAACTCTTACCTGCTGGGCCCAAATGAAAACTATAGCCATCTGAATCATCCCCTCTTACTCCACAGGCTCAGTGACCACCTCATCCCTCCAGAAAACAACACCCCCCAAAAAATGAAACCCTTGTGTGATTTTCAAATGGCATTTTAATTAATTTCTCGGTTGGTGCACCTCCTTGGGGTTAAAGTGAATGTGAAATGTCAGCAATAACGCTAACAGCTTGGATTACAGAGCTTGTGCAGGATAATGTGAAGCATATGTAGGTCATCCAAGATGAGAGTGTTTCAATTATGGTTGTCTGCTTCCAGTCTGCTGCATAACCATATTCCCACACCCTGACACTCCTTCCTTCCTTCCTTTCAATCATCTTGTGAGTCAGTGCACAGTCCCTTTCAGGAATCTGGACTTCTCCCATCTGGGTAGGATCTGGGAATGGGATAGGAGCTGGTTTCCCAGCGTCCACATGGCCTCACGTCCGGATTGGGGGAAGATGAGAAGAATGAAGAAGGAAAAGGGTAGGAAGAAAGAAGAAGGATCTTCACAGACATGGGAGCTGACAGGTCAAAGAGGTTTGAAGTCCAGAAAAACAGGTCTGACTATGGAGCCACTGGGTATATTAGTTGAAACAGGCCACGGAATATTATCTGTACCGGTCCAGCAGATTTTGACAGGATGAATCCAGGGTTACGATAAAGGTGACGAAAGAAAGGCTCAGATGAATGTACAGCAAAGACCACAAACAAATCACTGCGGTGGTCAATGATGTTCCGCTCCGGTTTTAACGACAGCAGAATAAAACCCAGTGGTTCGTGTGGAGTTCCCCTAGGGGCGTGATGGCGTCAGGGGCTCAGCCGCGGTAGCAGCATGTCAGGATGGCTCTCAGAGATCAGATGAGGCTTCCTTTGTCGCCCAGCATCCCACAGGTTCCGCTCGGTGTCGTGTTTGAGGTCCCAGGGAAGCTACTCTCCCACATTGATGTTTGGATCAAATGGCCAGTTTGCAGAGTGATAAAAGCCCGGGACGGTTCACGGTTCCTCAGCACGTTCTGCTGGGTATTACTCCCGGAGGCCCCAGTCCAGTGCGGCAGAGTAACTGAACGGGGTGTGACCAGTGAATGAGACCTCGTTGAAAGCTTTTTGACGTTCCTGCCACTGCACCTTGGGCCCTGGGGAAGACCCCCTTCACTGCTCCTCTCACGATATCCGAGCCTCCCCCGCAGGGCCAGCGGTGGACAGACCTCTCCTGGGCTCGCTGTTAGCCACCAGCAAGTGATTCACGTCTAGGCTGGTGCATGTCTTTCTACGTATAGAGGCATCTCACACATTTTAATTTAGCAGATACTCTGAGGTGGCATTTAAGAAACAGCTGTGCATCTCATGAATGTTTAGTCTTGATACTCATGGTGATTCATGTGTGTCTTTCTGCTTTTTCCATAACAACAGGGCAAGCGGTTCATGCATGGAAATGGTTCTAAACTGGTGAAACTCTCTCCGTTTTCTGAATTTTGTTTATGTGCCTCGTGGTCTTTCACACGACATGGAGATGTGACCTCCCCAGGATGCTTTGGTCCCGCCCACACCCTGTCACTGTCCCTCCCCTTTGCTTGATGTCATCTCTCCCCTTGCCTACCACTTGTATCTTCTCAGGTGTTTGGATATTTAAACCCCTGTGTGATTACAGTAGCTGTAATGTTTTGTTTCTCATTCCCGAGCTACAGTCGGAGCATTAGTTCCAGTTCATGGTTTTTCTGTGCATGACTTCCCTCCTGGGTTTTCGACCTATGATCTTGAATCTCCCATCATGCCCGTTTTTGCCTCATCGACCTTAAAGTGCCTACCGGCCTTCGTCACTGGACTTATGAAAATAAGCTTCGCACCTGGATCCCAGTCTGCCGATGACCTTCCACCTTTACTCTGAGTCTGCTTGACGGTCGACCTGTGGATGTGTTTAACCTTGTTTAACCTTGTTCCCATTCCCCCCTCCTCGCAGCCAGGTCTGCATTTCCACACGACCTCGTGCTCATTCTATCTCGCCTAGAGCTCCATGTCTCCGATGTTCTCAGCCTTTTTGAACATTTGGCCTTTGCTTGTCAGATACACTCATAGCCTCAGCCAGTGTGCATCGCCCTACTCTGTCATGCTGGTACCCTATATGGGGTCGAATCTGCTTTCTCTTGCCTTGCTTATCAGTCACCTTCTTCTGGAGGAGTCTATCTGTTAGAGATTCAGGCCTGTGTTACGGAGCTTTCAGGGGGGGTTTATGATGCTTCTAGCATGTTTTTAGGGCGCTCCCGGAAATCTCATTACATCTCTCATTGGGATTTTGCGAGTCTGGACCTACTGAGGCCCCTGATAGCTTTCCAGGGTGAAGAGAGTTTCTTACTGCTGCTGCAAGGATTCTGATCAGCCCCTGCAGTTTCACCTCTGAAACGGGGCCCCGGGACTGTGGCAGAGAGCTGATCCCCGAGGATGAAGCCAAATGTCAGCCTGGTGTGAGCAAATCGCAGCCCCGTGTGACTGTGACGAGGGGATAAGCTGGGGGACCCGGTGGGTGTCCCTTAGGAAGAGCTCGAGATTTGACCAGAGACCCTGACGGTGTCGCAGAGAGTAGCCTGTGGCTCTTTGAATCTGCTGGTTTCAAGTGCACAGAGCTTTTATACTTCAAGCTGGTGGTTTCTCTAGGTGAATTTAATCAACCGTATTCAGACAAGAGGACCTGGGAGAAACCATGTGACTGATGTGCCTGTCACTCCTGCAGTCAGCCCATTGCAGCCCACGGGCCAGTCCTGAAGGTGACTCAGTCCTCACAAGCAGCCAGAATCACGACCACCTGAGTCAGTGCTAGACTCCATTTTGACAGACATTAAGGGTGGCTTTCTGACAGGAGACAGCAGCACGTGGCCATTATGGAAGCCTCTCCCTCATTGTTGTGGAGAACATCATGTGTTATGTGGAGTCCCACGTGGAGATAAGTATATCAGGCCTGCCATTCTCAACCTAGTCCTTGGGGACTCCTAGCCAGTCCACATTTTTGTTCTCTCCCATCTCTCAGCCAATTAAAAACACACCTGGTACAGGTGTGTTGGAAACTGGGAGGGACCAGAAATGTAGACTGTCTGAGGGTCTCTGAGGACTGGACTGAGAAACACTGTGGTAAATGATGGACGCAGGCCCGAACAGTGAAGGAGAGGGAAGTGACTTTGGTAACCGCCTCGAGCAATCAGACGTTGGACCAACAAACACCCAGCTGGGCGCTAATTGAACGTCTGCAGCGACGTCACCAGGTTCACACTGCCTGTGCGGCCCAAGATGATCAAGAGCCCAGGGCACGTCGGCGCTCGGCACCTTCTGCTTCCTCTGGGGGGGGGGGCAGTTTGGGTAGTGGAAGGTCGAGGACTCATTTTGGATAAAGGTTGACGGAATTCAAATTCTACCCAGTCGCATTAACGACGCCCCACACCTGAACCTGAGAACGAGAGAGAGATGTCACGCGGGAAGGAGATGAGGAAGAGAGGAACGGACTTTGGACTAAATAAGATGTATATATTACGGTACGATGATGCGGAATTATGGATCACAGGACTAACCCGGCTCACACCCCCGGAATGTAAGTGTGTGGGGGAGGGATCCAGCCCGCAGTGTCTTGTCAGCAGGCCGTCAGACCCGGCCCTGTGTTTTTCTCATCCGCTCTTTATCCCAGGTAATCACGGCTCGTGGGCCCCCCCATGGCACATTCCATCGGCTGAGGTGGCGGGGGCCAGGTACGGAGAGGGGTGCTGTGATGAGGGTGGGAGGGGGCGTACGGGGGTGCCGGCGCCCGATGGCTAATGCCGGCATAAGGATTAGAAGCCTCCTGATGGCAATATAACAATCCCACCAAAAATGAGTCAAGAAAGAACGTAAAGGAAAATACAGCTTTGCCACCTACATCTGCCGCCCTGCTCTGCTGATTGGCTGCCTCAGCCCAAGGGGAGGATGGGAAGGTGTTGACGTCCCTGCCACAGAGCCCATCCACGTGTCAGCGCCTATATAGACAAATTCAAGCGGTCCCAAAAATCCCGATCGTCTTGTCATAAATGAAGGGAGACAAGAAAAAGCACAAAGATATAATTCTGGAAACACATGCCAGCATAAATCCTTTGCTAGCCCAACACAAGGAAACAGTTAAAACAATTAACAATGAAGCAGGAATGCAGCTGATATTAATGAACAGCTGCCATGCGAGTTGTAATTAAATAATGTGTTTTAGGCGCTGGAAAGCATCACACGCGAGCGATAACTAACTGAACACAAAGCAGGGAAGGCAGGAGAGGAGCTCATTACAGCCCGGCCGCTGATGTGGGGGGGGCTCTTTGTAGGGATAATTACAGCATTGGCTTTGCTCACTCTGGCTGCTGCTGCAGTTTGAGTTATGGGTTCAGGGACAGGGCAGCCCGGTCGAACTGCAGGACCCACGGCCACCTCAGGGAGGCGCTATCTTGAGTGGTGTTTTTCGGTCCATTTCAGCTGGTCCCCGGTCCCGGTTCTGATGAAGATCTCGCCTCCTGTGGTCCCGCTCGTCATGCTGAAGGTCTGCATGCGCTCGAGTTTCCTGCGTCAGTTGCAGAATCGGCAGCCCCGTTCTGCCCTGGTCTGCGTGGGAGGGGCTGGGATGCCTGGTGGTGAAGGGGGGACGTGTAGGGAAATGACAGACCGAGACGTGGAAGGGCTCGCAGCCTGGACGCGGTGGGGGGGGGCACGGCTGGCGTAATTATGCCCTCGCCCCCGGATTCGCTCTGGGCACCGAGGCGAGGAAACTTCTCAAATGGCCCCTCGCTGTTTGTGTACAACACGCCCCGATTTCAGCTCGGTGCTCCCACATCCCATCATTCATGCACGGCCCGCGGGGTTTCCATGGAGATGGCCCCGTGCGCGGTTGTGATGCGGCATGCATCACAGTCAGGTTCAGCTGTGCAGTTCGGGTCCCTGTGGAGCATATGGTCAGTTTTGGGAGGGGGCTTTGTTTTTCAGTACAAAGTTTCCCCTCAGGGCTAAAAAAAAAAATAGCTCAGAGCACAAGGGGGTTTGGTGAATAGCGGAAGTGCTGTAGGGAGTATGACCTGGGCTTATCTGCTACCCAGAGGGGCGTAGCCTAACTGCTAGGAAGCCTCTGGTTGGACAGTTTGATTCCTGAAGGTTCGGCAGCATGGCATGCAGAGGAGGCTTGGCCTGCAAGTCAGGTGACTGGAAGTTTCCTGTTGATTGGTTCCACCTGTTCCTCCATCCTAAAGAGGAGGGGTTACAGAGTTATAGATTTTGCGTAAATGAAAGCACAGCCATTCTGAATTCATTTAAATTTAATATGTTATATTTTTACCCAGACAATATTTAATTTATGATTTATTAATTCTGTTCTTTATATGGCTATTTAATTGCTACATCTTAATAAGTTATGAATTTTGAATGTCTAATATGGATATATGGTTTTAGTCCTTGAAGATATTACCTACTGTTCTCATGCCGTTTAAATGGCCTCGACATTTCAGCACCACCTGAGAATAAATCATATTAAGTGAAAATGTGCTTTTCACATGCAGAGTGATACAGCATGGTTCTGATTCCGCAGGTTCTGAACCCACCCGAGGCCCAGACGGCCACCACGCACAAATGGCAGCTTGAAGGGCATTGTGACCCCCCCCACTCCCCCGACCAAGGTCTAAACATTTGGTTTTTCAGTTAAAAAGAAACATAATTTGCTTCAATAAATGCAGCACAGCCCTTCTGTATTTCCTAAGCTTTTATAATGCGGGGGGGGGGGGGGGGGTGGGGGGGTGCTCAGCACCCCCCCACCTGCTCTGGCCTGATTATCCCATGGTGCAGGGCTGTGTTTGGGTGAGGCTTCCCGTCTGAATGCCCCCCCCCACCAAGCCGCTCCCTCCCCTGCTCCCCCCCCCGGCTACCCTGCTGTCCCGATCCTACTCCTCTCTGCTTGCATAAATCCACGACCCCCACTGTGTAATGAGGGTTTAGGGGGATTTGGGAGTGGGGGGGCTTATGTGGGCTTAGGGCATGTGTCTGTTTGCGTATGTGCATGTGGGTGTGTGTGTGTGTGTATGTCTGTGTGTGGGTTTGCATGGGTGTGTGTTGCGTGTGATGTCATAGCCATCGTGCGATGATACTCAGACCCACTTTGCTGAGTTGCCCCCCTACCCCCTCACATTCAGCCAGCCTGTGTATACGTCTGCACAGGCATCCCTTTTATTCCTACTACAGTCTGTTTTTAAGAGAGACAAATGAGCAGCTGCCGATGAGGGCCCCAGTGGGTTTACCCTCTCGCTGTTTGGCTTCCCAGCCATTTCTGAGTGAGCACAAGAAGCACACGAGCGAGCGGGCAGATCCGCGGGACACCCGCTGTCATGGCGCACGGCCATGTATGAGTGAGCGGGCAGATCCGCAGGATACCCGCTGTCATGGCGCGCGACCGTGTGCGAGCAGGCCGGCGGATCCGCGGGACACCCGCTGTAATGGCGCGCGGCCGTGTGCGAGCAGGCCGGACGGATCCGCGGGACACCCACTGTCATGGGGGGGGGGTATCTGTTATAGGTGTGGACTGGGGGGCAGTTTGGCGCCTACGGTATGCCAGGATCCGCCACTGCTCTCTGAATCCACCATCCTTCCCCCAACAGCAGCCATCTGGAGCTTATCACCTGCAGCCATTCATGTGTCTTTCTGAAGGCTCTTCACTGCAGCAGGCTATGGGGTCGAATCCCAGGAGACACCCTCTGCAGGAAGGTGCTCATAAGTTCGGATGAATATCTTCCTCAGTGTATGAGTGAGCCATGCAGTTGTAAGACACACCAGGGAAGATGCCTACTTAGGTCACTGCTGAGGGTAGAAGTAAATTATTTATGTATTTTGCTTTGCCTGGGAAAAGGTCTTTGTCAGACTGCTGTACCTGCAGGACTCGATAGTCATACCCATGTGTCTGGAGCAGCATTATTCATACATCTTATTTTATACAGCAGACATGCAGCACTTAACATCATCCACCAACCACTTTACATGCAATTAATTATATACAATTAGCTCATCAGTGAGGAAACAGCAGGAGGAAGACAAGGGGGAAGAGAAAAATGGAACAGAGGCAGGAGTGTTACCCCCTGCTGTGTGTATATATATATATATATATACACACACACACACACACATACAAACAAACACACACACGCACATATATATATACATATACGTATATATATGTATATGCTCAGAAAGGATACACTTTTAAGGAATAGAAAACTCCTGCTATATTCGTACAAGGAACAGAAAGGATATATATACATGGGACAGCAAACTCCTAGTGTGTGTATAGAAAATACTCCAGTATCCTAGGGTATGTATACAAGGAAAGTAAGTGAGACAGAGAGAGAGAGAGAGAGAGAGAGAGAGAACATGGGTGACGGTTTGCTAGGCTGCGTTTGTTTGTTTTTTTGTGCCCTGTCCCATTTGGGACATTGCTGAGCTCACTTATCTGTTCCGTACGGGGGGGTTGTGAGCTGGGCAAGGTTAAAAGGGAGTAACTATAGCAACATCAACATTATTACATTTGTTTTAAACGTCTCTAAGTAATAAACATCAATCATGCACACGGGCCGCAGTTGCGGCGTGCAGGCCCCCCCGCAGCCAACAAGCCGTGTTTCACTGGCTGCATCTGGCTGCCCTGTCTGGCGTGTCCCCTGTGCACTGGCACTTAATGGGGCGGAGCCTGTGTGAATGGATACCTCACTGCGTGCTAAAGCGGGCAGCCTAATCACCTGTTCACCAGCGCAGAGAGAGCTTCCCTTTGACGGAAAAAAAGCAACACTTGCAAAGTTTTTCTACTACTACCTGACTAGAGCAAAGAAGGGCTCCACAGGAGGTTTCTGTTCAAAGTGAAATCAAAAGACAAGAGGTGATTCCTGTTGTCTCCAAACAGGACATTACAGAATCTCAAAATGATGAACAAAGAGCACAGAGACTGAATATGACTGGCTCATTCTGCTCCGACCTTAAAATCTGCCCTGGCCCCCCTCCGAGGCCGTGTCGAGAGGCTCCCGCCGCCGTTACACTGCGTTGGGGGCTGAGGTGCCCAAAGGTTTGATCTTAAAGGTTCCGAGAATGTGCTGCAGCATGAAGCCTGCATTGAGGGTCCCCTTAGGCTATAATTCGATGTGTGAAAAACGTTAACAAAGCCTGTCTCACCCCTCACACTGCCGCAGCACTATATTATTTTAGTTTTGCGCTTGGAGTATAATGACACTCGCAATGGGAGCCATTATGATGCTCATCCTAATGCACACCCCTAATTAACGGACATACCGTGTGTTCATCAGCATACGTCCCATTTGCTCACCCCCCCTTCTTTCCATCCTTCTTCTTGTCCAATAAAATGAGGGATCCCTGGGTTTGCTCCCAAGAAACCACAGAATCCATATTCCCCCCCTACACAGCCCTGGGGGCTCGTGCCAGCGGTGTCCAGAGACATGCCTGCACTGGGACGGCCTTCTGATCGCCGCCCCTTTGTGACGCTACCTTCATATTATAAATGCATCCAGCCATTCATTTACAGAAAGATGTACGTTAGTTGTTTATTTATTGTTAGTTACTGTAATGTTGCGCTGCTTTATTTGTTTAATCGTCCAGTCTGTGAAGAAGGCATTCAAGTAACAATTGCATTGTACTCCGTACATGACAATAAAAATTTGAATCCTTGAAATAAATGTATTTAATCTTTTTCCTGGCAGCTATCTTTTTACACAGGGCCACTATACACAATAGTTTATTTTTTTCACTACTAACAGTCTGGATCAGGAGTTAGTTATTGTAAAAGAAGTAATGTGCATGCAGGTGATATTTGTATAGATTTATCTACACCCTTCTGGCAGTGCTGCCATTGCAGTCAGGTCTCGCACACTATGAGGAGTAGAAGTTGTCCGACTTGGCTGCAGTTAGTTTCGACTCCACCCCTGCAGCCACCAGCAGATTCCGCTCCACGTCACGTCAGCTGCAGACAGACCTAAGTGACCCCGTGACTCTTTATTTTCAACTGATTGGTTGAAACAAAATCCTGGCTTGGATTTTTACTCTCTGGACCTGAATTATCCACCTCTGCCGACTGAACCTAGCGCCAGATCCTGGTCTCCTGTCTCTCCACCCACTGACGCAGTGTGATGTGCGTAAGCCGCTGTCCCGATGGAAGACGCCCCAACCCTTTTACACAGTGCTCATCGATCCCGTCGCAGTTCCATGCGGCCTCATCGATTCAGGCACTTTTCTAAAGGGCCGGAGTGGAGATCAAAGATGATTGCTGTGTCTGTGATATGTGCGGCTCCTGCAGTCATTAGGCCGTCGACATTTCTCGGGTGTCACTTAACCTGCCAAACGTGCCCTGTTTAAAACAAAAGGACACACACAGTGCCCTGACTCACTGAGATGTATGATCCAGATGACGACCCCCCCCCCCCCCCCCCATTCACCCCCCCCTTCCTGATGTCGCTGTACCTTGCTTGTATCATTGATGCTACTTTTCAGCCTTGACTCCTTCCTCTGCGGTTCCTCATTTTCACATTGAGGTATAATTTCTAATTTATTCATTTTCATCCATTCATTTCGCAGACACTTTTATCTAAGGCAACGTACACGTGAGAAAGCAGGGTCAGCCAGTGCCTGGAGCGACTGCAGTTAAGGGTCTTGCTCAAGGGCTCAACAGTGAAACCACTCTGCTGACCCTGGCATGTGAACCAGCGACGTTCTGATTATAGGTACTGCATTGAAACCCACCAAGCCAGACACTACCCCCAAGGCAATGTGACTTATTTTGTTAGAGTGCATCTAAGGTTGGATCATGTTGATCCCCTTCCCTGGACTGCACCTCTGCTCAGGTGTAGCCTTGTATGCTGACAGCTGCCTGTTAGCTCATGAGAGCTGCCTGAGACGACATCACACTCATACATGGACGTCCTGCCTTGGGAAGCCTGGTGCACCTCCATTTCGGGGAGGGTTTGACTGAAGCCCACCGCAGGCTCAGGACACACCACCCGCGCTTGCTTGGGTCAGCTTTCTTTTCTTTTTTTTTCTTCGAACCCGTGGACACAACTCATTGGAGTTTTACTTACACAAAAATGATCTGAGGGCAGAAGGAAAAATTATTTGTTCAGACAGATAACCAATCAGTTTGTAGAGGAGGTGGGTCCAACCAATCAGATATCTGGGTCCCACCTCCTCTAGTTGCTTGGACCCACCTCCTCTACAATCTGATTGCTTCTCCATCTGAACCAACCATTTTTCCTTCTGCCCTCAGAGCATTTTTGTGTAAACAAAACTCCCACAAGCGTGGACACATGGATGTTTGTTTCCCCTGCTGTTTTCATGCCACATGTGTTCAGAGTGGTTGTGTCTGAGGCGATGGAGGAGAGGTTACTAGAACATTGTCTCTATTCACTGCTGCAGTGCGGTGTTGGGACTGAAACTAAGCCTGTACCTGCACCTCCATCTGGAGCTCTTCTCCACCTCCCTAGATCCCTGGAGAGCAGTGGGAAATTGAGGAGGAGGAGGAGGAAGAGACCAAAGAGACGCTTTGGTTTAAGGTGGTACGTGGCGTGTGTCCTGGGCTTCCTGTGGCGTTTGTCCTGGGCTTCCTGTGGTGTGTGTCCTGGGCTTCCTGTGGTGTGTGTCCTGGGCTTCCTGTGGTGTGTGTCCTGGGCTTCCTGTGGTGTGTGTCCTGG
>JAODJU010000045.1:10175812-10196091 GCA_026776725.1 Gnathonemus echidnorhynchus | reverse complement strand
GGGGGGGCGCGGGGGGGGGGGGGGGGGGGGGGGGGGGGGGGGGGGGGCAGATGGAAGATGAGTCGAGGGGGGCGGTGACAGAGACGGGGATGCCCCTGTGCACGGCCGGCTGACATCTGCCCCCCCAGGGAAGACTGCCAGTGCTCCATTATCACACTTATAAATAAATCATGTCTTCAACAAAAACATGTCATAAACCAATCAAGAAAGCCCTGTCCTTGTCTCAAAATGAGGTTTCCTGCTTTTTCAAGATGGCTTCAGAGACGCAGTGTGATTTCGGGACAGAGTAATCCACATCTGCATTACGATTTAATTGATTGAACTGATCTTATTCAGTGGCTGTGGTACAAGCGCTGAAGTTATTATGTGATCTGAATACCATCGTGATGGAGAGGCCAGCTTCCGTAGACAGAAAGGGAATCAAAGTGTAAAAAAAAGCAACAGGATGCAAATGGATGCAACGGGGAGCCAATGAGAGCGAAAGAACAAAGAGTCTGATACAGAACACAAATGATACAGAACACAAGCGATACAGAAGAGAAACTGTCTTCCACAAAGTGATGATTATTTCGTAATATAAATGACAGAAGTGGTGGCTGGCTGGTTCCTTAGTCTCACAACGAGAAACTCCCAGATCAATGTACATGCACACAAGACCTTCGGGTGAATTTCTCAGCACTTCTCAGGATTCTGGGGGAGATGCGGGGGGGGGGGGTTTTCTCTGAAAATCTTTAGTTCCTGGAAACTGTGGTTACAGATAAATGACAATGAGAGAATTTGGTTGGTTTTCATGGGTTTCTACTGTCTAAAGGAGGACTTTAGTCTGGAACCACAGGTATTAAAGGTATTAAAATGCAATAATCCAGGGCCCTGGATTTGTCAGGGAGGGGGGATGTGAGCGAGGAGGAGGAGGTGGTGGTGGTGGTGGGGGTTCTGTTGCAGTTTTTAATTAAAAAGCTCTCTGGGACAACGGAGCAGAACCTGCATCCTGAGACTGACACCAAACATGACCAACCCCGAGCCATATGAGAAACTGTAACTGTCACAGATTAAATGGCTGCTTTGCTGGTCAGGCATCATGCTGCAGGAAAAGCGCTGCTTGACTTGAAATCCAGATTTTAAAAAAAAAACGTGGCATAGGTCATTACGAGCACACCTGGTCATGAACACTAAATGGATAAGATCACCTTAATGGAGTTTGCATCGTTTTGTGTATCTCTATGCTTTATATCTTGTGTCTGCAGTACGTCTCAGTGCTCAATGAACATCCGGGGATTTGTGCTCCGTTTGATGCACATTTGCTCCGATTCACGGCTAAATTGAGAACTATATCTAACGTGCGATAGAGATGATTACACCGGCGTATCCATCTATCATGCACTCAATAAATCATCTTGTTATTGCAATAATTACAGCATAGGTGAAAGACTTGTTTAATCTCTGCCCAGGGGCTATGATTTATGATTTATGTGATTTACCTAATTGTGTTATTAGCGGTGGTAATTGCAGCATTTCTCGTCGTATCCCGTCCGCAGGTCTGCACTACTGATCGCCTCCACCCCGGCAGAGAGACGAATGAGGCGGGAGTCGTCGTGAGGAGGCCTTGTGGCCTGACGTGGAATGACTCAGAGAAGGGACTGTGGTAGCCTCCCTGCTGCTGAGACTCTCACTGCGGCTGAGAAGATCTTCCTCGCCCCTCCCTGGCTTCCCTGTCACTTGTCACACTTGTCTAACCCCTCTTGCACTACGCGTTGAAGCCAGGACCCGACCCACGACCTCTTTTCTCCCCGTGATTGAAAAAGCTTTCGCACCCTCCTCCTGCCATCATGCGAACCTACTTCCATTCACCCTCGGTCCTTCCTTTCTCCACGCCTACCCTCCTCCTGTCCGTCCTCCCCTGTCTCCTGCTCCTCTGCCTTCCTGTCTCGGTGCAGGGTGACTGCTGGCTCATCGAGGGGGACAAGGGCTATGTGTGGCTGGCCATCTGCAGCCAGAACCAGCCCCCTTACGAGACCATACCGCAGCACATCAACAACACAGTGCACGACCTGCGTCTGAACGAGAACAAGCTTAAGGCGGTCCTGTTCGTTTCGCTCAGCCGCTTCACCAACCTGACAGACCTGAACCTCACCAAGAACGAGATCGCCTACATTGAGGACGGGGCTTTTGCCGGGCAGGCCAACCTGCAGGTGCTGCAGCTGGGCTACAACAAGCTGACTAACCTGACGGAGGGCATGCTTCGTGGTCTGGGCCGCATGCAGTGCCTGTATCTGCAGCACAATCTCATCGAGGTCATCGCCTACAATGCTTTCTGGGAGTGCCCCAGCCTCAGCAGCCTGGACCTGTCCTCCAATAAGCTGGCCCGCTTGGATTCCACCACCTTCACCAGCCTGAGCCGGCTGATGGTGTGTGAGCTTGCTGGCAACCCTTTTCATTGTAGCTGTGACCTCTTCAGCTTCCTCACCTGGCTAGAAGCTTTCAACAACGTCACGCACACCTACGACCGGCTGCAGTGTGAGACCCCTCGGGAGTTCTTCGGCTTCCCGCTGCTGAGTCCCATCGCGGGACACGGCCGTAATGCCCGCAGCATCCTGTCATCTATGTGCCGGGACGGCATATTCATCCCGGCGATGACGTCGCTCCCTCCTGACTCTGACTCCTCTGGCTTTGGACCTGACATGTCCGAACGACTCGGGCCCTTCCACCAGCCCACCCTCTCCTCCTCGACAGACCCCAGCTACAGCCCCAGCATCAAGCTGCAGCATGTCACCCTGACCACAGCCTCCCTGCTGGTGCAGATCCCCAAGCCCTACAGCAAGATGTACATCTTGGTGCAGTACAATGACAGCTTTGTGTCTGACGTCATGAACCTTAAGAACAGAAAGGAGATCATCACCCTGGACAAACTCAAGGCCCACACTAACTACACTTTCTGCGTGGCTTCCATCCGCAACTCACAGCGGTACAACCACACATGCCTCTACTTTGCGACCCGCTCGGTGAACCCAGACAACATTCGACCCAATCCCTCCACTACCACTCACTACATCATGACCATCCTCGGCTGTCTATTTGGGATGGTCCTTGTTTTGGGCCTCGTCTATTACTGCCTGCGAAGGAGACGCATACAGGAGGAGAAGCACAACTCCATCTGTGTCAAGAAGACCATTCTAGAAATGCGGTATGGCCCTGAGATAGCCGCTGCAGCTGCAGCTAACGATCCCAGTGCCATTCAGAAGCTCCATGAGCACCACCAGCACCACCATGGCAAACTTCCACCCTCTGCCTCCTCCAGCACCGGGATGCTCCATGGATCCGCTGCCACAAGCTCATCCCGGCTCTCATCCATCCCCCAGGTGGAGAAGATGGCCTCGGCTTTCTCGGAAGCCCTGGCAGCAACCAAAGGGAACTACATGGATGTGAGGACCTTGTCCATTGATGGTGGACTGGGTGTCCTGGGGGATGACGGGCAGCAGGAGGATGATCTGTCAGACATTGGTGATGTCTCGGATGATGATGGCCGAGGTTCCGCATCAGAAATCTCCACTATTGCTATGGAGGTGGACAAAGTCAATCAGATCATCAACAACTGCATCGATGCTCTCAAGCTGGACTCTGCAGCTGTTGCGTCCGCAGCCGCTGTGGCCGCCTCTCAGATAACAGGCCCCACCTCCCCACCACCGAGCTGCGCCTCCCCTCTCCCCAGGAGCCACATACCCCTGTCCTCTGGCCTCCTGGAAACTTGTCAGATCATGGCATCCCCCAAAATACCCCCACCACCCCCTCTCCCCTTTGTCCTGCCTCACTCAGAGCGGCCGGGGATCAGCGGCGGTGGATTCCTGTCCCCGCCTTATCGGCCCCCTCCACCTGCCACGGCGGTCCGGCCCTTGCAGAGGCACCTGAGCGCCGATGCAGCTGGGGTGGTGTTGGGCCCCATGAAGAAGCAGTGCAGCATCTCCTCCAGTGGCTCCATCAAGAGCTCTCGCGTCTTTAGTCTGGATGTTCCTGAACCCCGGAGCCCAGATCTGTGCCACTATCCTGAGAAAGGCAGCCCAGTGGGCTGCGGGGAGCCCCTGGATAGGCTGCCCCTAATGGGCTCTGGGGTGGGTATGGGTGTGGAAGGTGGCCCGAACCCATGCCTGCAAATGCACATGGAGGAGCATCAGGACTACCAGTGCGCAGAACATCGTCACTCTGTCCCAGCCCTTTACTACGAGGGCTCCACCAATTCCCCCACCCAGATAGCCTCTTTTCTCAACCCCCTCAACCGCACCAAGAGGGACGCTGCCTCCTATTCCCAGCTCTCTCCTCACCACCACAACTTCTCGGGCTACTCCTCGAGCCCAGAGTACTCCACCGAGAATACCCTCAGGATCTGGGAGCGCTTCCGTCCCTACAAGAAGAGTCTTCAGGAGGAGGCCTGCTATGTGACAGCGGGGAACGCCCTGCGAAAGAAGGTACAGTTCGCCAAGGGTGAGGATTTGCATGACATCCTTGACTACTGGAAGGGTGTTTCCGCTCAGCAGAAGCTGTAAGGGGTAGGGAGCCGTGGAAGGGAATCTCCTTAGGAAACTGACTCTTCCATTGGCTGAGACTTTGATCCCCTGCAGTCCTTGACCATTCACACGTGGGCGATGGCATTAAGGGCATTACACTGATCAAAGTCCACTTCCAGCGCCATCATACAAGCTTTTTTTGTTCACTGTCCAACACAAAATCATATAGCAGCTAAAACAGAGGTATTACGTCACACGACAGGGCAAGATGACACATTAGATTCGTAAATGCTTTCTTTAAGCTACACTGCCGGAACATTTGTTTGGGATTTGAAGGAGAGCCTTTCACTAAATCAGAACAGTCATCTGTGTGTTACTGTGCAAATATTTTGGAACGTCACAAGAGCCGTAATCCCAGGCACCTAAGTTTACAAGAGTTGTGCTTCAGTCCAACAAATCTACTTGGCACTGTGTTCATTCTTAATAGGCACATTGCCCAAAGAACTACTGTGGTTGTACATTCCATTTTCAGAGGCAAAACCACAGAGTTCAAAGCAGAAGCTGATGCCAAAATACAGGACAGGGATGTCCAGTAATGAGAGGAACAGCCTTTCAGAGTCTTCATAGACCTGCATCTGCTTTCTGTCCATGGACCAGCCAATAAAGACAAATGAAAGAAAGGCCATTGAAAGAACCTTTTCACTGAGACACATACATTATTCATAGTGTAATATTGTCTGCTGCAAAATCAAAAGCTTCCCATTGTGTACCTGTACTACAATTGCAATGATTTACATTAGATGCAATTTGAAATCATTCTGCATTTAATGGACTGTCCTCATCCCACCTGTCGGCAGTGCATGCAGGACTGGCCTCTAGACTGTGCTGTTTGTAAGTGGGTCTGGACTGAGAATCTGCCACTGGCTCATAGCAACATCCCAAAGCTATAGGATACAGATGGTCAAGTCTCCCCGGCCAATGAGAGGACAGCCAATTAGCTGCTAAGTAGCCTTGTGGTGTTTTAAGAAAGGTAGTAGCTTCACAGAACTCTAAGGCCGTGTTCTTGTTTATGAGCAAGGGCGTCATCCATGTTAGCGTGGATGCTGTATGAATTGTGTCCTTTATAGCAGCACTGAGCCCTTTGATCAGATTATATTAAAATTTGTCAGATGTGGCATCAAGTGCCCCAGTAAGACGATGCAATAAATTGCTGTCATATCAAATTTAGCTTGGGGAACAACAGCTCCACATCATCATTGTGCTCTAATGAGTTGCTGCTTCCCCTGTGAGCTCTGGGGGCATCCCCTGATCCTGACGCCAGTAAAACTCGCCATGTTTTCTGTCTGGTGGCCCTGGACGCCCCCAGATGCGTTCATAGTCAGGGCAGCTGTGTCGCTAATGACGGAGAACTGCCTGACCAGACTGGTTAACATAGAAAAGCCCCACATACCACTCTCTGTTACACACACTGCACTTCTTTAGGAGTGGGAATACATGCATTCCTCACAGTTTTCTGTCATGTTGGGCCGTTTGCATAAAATTCACTCTCTAGCATTTCGCCTACAGTCTCAAAATGCACACATAGATACCAGCCATACTGCGCACACAGTTTTTCTCACAGGTATGTTTGCCCTTAAGTGGTGCCACCTTCTGGGCTAATCCTGCGAGAAGGACCGGCACGTCGGGTCAGTCTACAAAGTATGCTCACATATTTCACAGTGAAATTTCATCAGCTGATATTCGGAAGACGTGTCTGGACTGGAGCTGTGCCAGAATTCAGTCCTTAGCAGAAGTAATACATTTTACAAGAGGCTTTCTTTTGGAAGACATTCTTGTATAAGTAGAGGAGAGTTTGGAGTGTTCAGAAATTTGACAGATTTCGCAGTTATGTTTCCTGGAGACTTTGAAGGCCCTGACAGTCTTGGTCCAGCAGGAGTATTGATTAGTTAACTCAGAGTTTTTAAGTTTCACAGGCTCTTTTGGCCTATTAGCCCAACATCCAGTCCTTTCATGAATCACCAGGACAAAGCAGGATTCACTTCAGTGACATTCACACTGCAGGACGGCTGCTGCAGTGTTATACCCTGTAGACTTATGCACACTGGATGAGCACTGTGTCTTTCAGAAGAAATCAAACTTACAAAGAAGAGGATCAGTTTGCCTTTTCAATCTCTGACGGTGGGACTGCAACCGGAGGGGTACTGTGACTCACATGAACCCAAAATACGTAAAACACGACACGCACGCATGCACACACACACACACACACACACACACACACACACACACACACACACACACACACCAGTATACTTAGTAAAAGGACTGCAAACAATCCTATAAAATGTGAGTCCTCTCATGAAAATAATGACTAAACAAAAGAGAAGATAAATTATTTCTGTTAGTAACTAAATAAGTGTGTGTCAGACCTCTTCTCTGTTACCTCCTTTAGTACATTTCACATTTTATTTAATGGTAACAGAATTTAACTGTTTTTATTTTTTTATTTTATTTGGCAGAGAGACAAGCATGGACGAAGTTCAAAACCAATTGCTTCTGGGTTCTCGTTGGTATTCTGAGGGTTTAACCGAACCTGAGGTCCAAGGACAGCCCCTCCCCAAAGGGGTACCCAGGATCTCTGACATTTCAGGGAGGGAAGCTTACTGTGGTTGTTCTCTCAGTCAGGCAATGTGGCAGATCTGCTTTGTGATGTGCAAACATGTTAGCTTCAGAACTGCTCTAGCCAGGCTTTCTGCTGGTGGGCGGAGCTAAGTTGGCTTCAGCCTATATTTGGTCAAGTGAAAGATACAACTAGATTGGATTGGATAAACTAGACTGGATTGTGTAACAGTGTGAATTATAAATGCTAACAGCTTTTCTGTTCCTTAATTTCTTTTGAGATATTAATTCTGTATTTATTGATGGGATTTTGTTTCTTGTGCAAATTGTATTTCAATCTACTTGTTTTGTAGACGCAGTAAGGAATTTATCTCATCTGCTGTAATGGACTGTGTTGGTTTGCATGCACGCGGTGTGTGAAGGTGCATATCAGGGGTGGTTCAGCTTGTATTCATGGACGGTTCCTCTGGGATTCGGGAGGCGTGTGTGCAGGTAAGACATCCTCCAGGTAGAGGCTGGTAAAGATGTGTCACCTCTTCATGTTCATGGTAGATTTCTGTCCTCTGGCGTTTCTACCACTCTCCATGCCCTTTAACCTCTGTCACGTGTGGTCAGACTCACCAAGGTCCTAATGATATGATTGGAAACCAAACAAAGCAACAAGGATTAAAAGCCAACCTCTCATGCCCAGGATCTGGCCAGCAAAGCACATTAAAAAGGAAGTGTGTCAGTGACACTGCATTAACACCCCCTGGCATACCAGAAATATGCTATTCCTGCTAAAGTCAGACTCAAGTCTCACTGGAAGTACCAACAATGTAGGTAACTTTCCTCATCGTTTTCTTCAGTATAAAAGCCTAATTTTAATGCTGGATTGATATTTCAGATACTGATGCCTGTATTTCCCAAGGGGCTCTGATTATTTCCTGTGGGTGCTTCTTAAATTGTCATCGCAAGAGCAAATTCTGATGCTGGAAAAAATTGCCTTCTTGGTGTCACTCTACCATTCAGGAAATCAAAGGATCATGTTAAAAGGAAGATGACCGCATTGCTGTCTCACATGTTTGTTGAGTCTGTTCTTCTTTTATGTGTTATAAGTTCAGCTCATGCATTTGTGCTCCTAAGCTTAATATGAAAAGACCAACTGGATCTTTTTGACCTCTGAGAAAATGTCATAATTAGGAAGAAGGCTTTTAACCGTAAGGTCTCCGCACTTTTTTACCACTGAGCAATGGCTTTCTCTTTGTAAAGATTCAGTAACGTTGATACGTGGAAGTTTAAGCAGGGTTGTAGAAAAGTGAGGATGGACAATTAATAGAGTGGAAATATGACAAGGAACAGGAATAGCATGAAATTGGCAGGTGGTTTGGTTTGATGTAAGAGCATTTGAAGTTTCAGAGTTGAGGGGGAGGCAGAGAAGAGTGAAGAGACAGAAGAAGACGTTTAAAACGTTTTATTAAGATAATAAAATACTCCTGAAAACAGTATGAGCTTTTAGCTACTCTGTTATTCTCTGTGGCTTTGAAACTGGACTTCATATGGCAGGGTTTAACTCAAAGGTGAGATCTAGCTCTGATCTCCTGGCCATTTTAAGGACATGCTTCTTTGGTCAGAATAGGGGTCCTAAGTCCATCTCTCTGTGTGAGTACAGGCACCCTAAGTAAGGTACACTAGCTAAACTATGTAGTATAATATTTTAAATATCCCTATACTGTGTTCTCTGCAATAAAATCTAATGGCTGATGACACAAAAATCAATAGATAGATCTAGGAGCATCTAAGCTATAAATGACCACAGAAACATGCCTTTATAAATCAATGTTAATAAAAAAATAAATAATGTTTATCATAGTCAGATAGAAGCATTGATCCCATTTACACGTTGAATCCCTGGACCTCACAAGCGAAGTGGTCGAGGGGCCGTACCGGACGAAGGCACATGCCGATTGCTTTTCATCCGTTACGGTTTTTGAGAGGCTCCAGTGACATCACCCTGACCCAATCGGTGCAGGCTTTCAGGAGCATGTGACCTGAGAGAGTGAGAAAGATCCCAGAATGATTAGAAATGAGTCCCTGCTTACAGAGGCATTGTCGATAGTGAGGAAGGCGAGGGAGCAGCACTGGCACTCTGAAGTGTGCCTTTATGCTAAAATTAATAATAAGTACACTAGCCGTCTTTTGGCAGGATCATGGGCGAAATTATGTGAACGTGTGGGAGTTTCTGGAGGAGTTTTCATACTGTGGCTTTTATTGTCTTATTCCTTTATGTGTACGTGCTAGTTAATTTATCAAATACCCACAATGCAGAGGTTTACACTGGAGAGCCTGTCCTTGATTACAATGGTAAACCACCCCTCTATGTACTTAACATGTCACTGTCTGTTCTGGAAGGTTCTAGGACTGGGCTCTGATGGTCAGCCATCAGGAGAACATTGAGGAATAAGTGCCAAAGTGTGCTGCAGGCATGCGTTGCCAACGGTAGATTTTTATCTGGAAAAAGTGTTTTATTTACATTTTGTTTGGTTAATTTTTTTGTCTTTCCCCATACAATTTTTGAAATGTTTGATTTCTTATTACAAAGACTTGGAAAATGAAATATCTGTGAATTTTGTACACTTAAAAGAACATCTGACTTTTTTACAGAGCTTGATCTGTGTGCTGTTGTTCTGGTTTTTCTTTGTGGGGGGGTTACATCAGGGGAAGCCAGCTGTGGCTTTTGGATCGGGGGGTATACAACGATCTGTATTAAAATTAAATGTTAAATGAAAAACCAACCTTATATTTGCATGATTTACTGTATTTTTCAAGACAAAAAAAATTATATTGCTGTGTATCATGGGTGGATGTCTGTCAAAAGCTAAACAATAGGACTGAAATATTTGTCATATCCTTGTTTAAGATTTAGGTTTAGGATTTCGTTTTCGTTCTACGCTCTGCACCCATCTGTTCCTCATTGTTTCTGGTCTGAGTTCTGTGCTTCGTACGTCTCTGTTGTAATCTTTGATAGAATTCTTACTGAGCATAAGAGCACGTGATACAACGGAGCTAAAGGTCTAGGGAATGCCATGGGAAAAGCGTAGAGCGTATTGTTGCCCAATTCTCCTGTCTGCCATCTTGGATGATCCCCCTTAAATTTACCTAGAGTCACCATGTGTCTTCATGGGAAGCTGGTAAATACCGTACGTCACAGTATACGAGGGCACATTAAAATTTGGACACGGCAGAGTAAGAGTGCTCTCTTAAAGAGCTCTGCTAGGATATACTGCCATGTATTGGCACCATTTCCATATTCCAATGTCAGTTAATAAATATTAAGTAATATCCTATAATCAACCAGGTTAATGGCAACTCTACCAGTAAGAACAGTTTGGGCTGGGCCTTCTGTAGCTGGTTATTCTCCTGGCCGATGGCATAATGACTGCAGCAACTTGTAGGAGCTTCTCTTCAGACACCAAGATGCTATCACTGGGCTGTGGATGCCTTAGCCTCGATAACAGCCGCTGTTGTGGAAGAACAGATGACTTTTAATGTCAAGTTGAATTGAGAAAATTGGAACAGGCAATCAGTAATGCAGTATAGTTAAGGGATAATTCGTGTTGTACTTTAAAAATAATCAGAAAAGACTAATATGGGTAACATTAATAATTTCCAGGGATCTGTAATCTTCTGCCAAGTTCCTGGCACGTAAAATTTCCTTTAATTGTATATGGCTTAAATACTATTTAGGAACAGTCTTGTACGTTTCCAGATAAATGTGCTCCAGACGAAAACATTACTCATTTCTTTCTGAACCAATAAGCAGTCAGGACAGAGCAGTGATTGGCAGCCCTAAGTCCCAATTAGATCAGGACCCCACCAAATGTGGCTATACATTTGTACTCTGTTGGACAGATAAACTGACGCCCATTGATTCAGTTGCACAGGCCCAGATGTTTAGCAAGGGAGCCACTTAATCTGCAGGTTTTTGTGCCGCGTCAGCATCAGGCTGTCCAGGACGCGCTGGGGAGCCAGGTACCCAGTGGATGTTCCTCCTGTGATATACGGCACCTGGGAATCCTGTAGCTTATGTAGCTGATGAGCGCTGCTGGGGGGCACTGTCTGTCACAGGTGACTGTCCCAGGCTGTTTAGATTCTGGGCACACTGTCCTTTCTGTTATGTAGGAGGCCACACGTCCACCATCATCTTACTGTCGCTTATCCCCGAGAAGAGAGAGTATATTATACACTCATGTACAAAGCTGAAAATCTGTATCATGTGCTTCTGTTGCTCAGGCTTCTCATTGGTCGAAAATCCCCGTGGGGCCTTTATCACACCGTAAGTATATCTGTGTTACACGGGTGTTCAAAATTTTCTAATTGTTATGACATTTAATGTGCTTTTCTTAATTTCTTTGTGGCAAAACTTTTCCATGGCAACACTAAGACCTTTAACCCGATGAAATGGATGAACAGACACGACTAGAGCGACGTAACCGATGAAAGGCTTGCGTGATCTTTTTATAGATCATCTATGACATCAAGTGTCTTTTGCTTTAACATATTCTCTTAGTTATGAATATTAAAAATCTGTTGTAAAAACATAATAAGTCACTAAATTTGGTTGCTTGCTATATTCAGCTTTTTTATAAAGACATTTAACTTTCTCCTCCCGATTTCTGTACAAAAAATCTATTTCTATATTTGCAATAAATTTGTAATGAAAAATCACCCTTGTCCCTGCCTTTCTTTGTCACTGAGAGATATGACTGTGGTTTTGGGGGTTACATACAGTATATATGTATATGTTTAATGCTAAAAGTAATATCTGTCAGGTGCAGATGTGAATGTTTGTGGGGGTTGGATATATAGCTGTAAGCTGCCACGTAGACAAACTGCACAGGCCATTAACTTAAATCAAGCTTTCTTTAACAAACATTAGAGGAGCTGCTTGTTACTCATTGGTCAGTGACTAGGGGATGCTGCTTGTTACTCATTGGTCAGTGACTAGGGGATTCCCATACACACAAACAAGGCCTCCCAGAAACACTCAGTGCTATGGACTTCCCCAAGACCAGGGCGGCTGAGGACTCTCGATGACCTGCAAACACACCAATAATAGCGTAGGGTAGCGGTCACGTGCCAGTCAGCATCCCCACCCACATGCCCCCCCAGCGGGGGCTCTGGAACGCAATCATGGACACAATGTGTCTGATACTCCCCAAGGTGCACAGGGGTCTGCTCACATCACCTGGCAGTCAGTTACACTGATGGAGAGTATTGATTTCCCCGTGAGGTGAGCCCCCCAGGCACGCCCCTGCTGTCCCCGGCCACCCCAGCCTCGTGACACACAGACACACGGACCGATCGATTGGTGACACTAAAGTGAGGAGGCGGAGGCTGCTTCAATCCTATGAGCTGATGGTTCTGCACTCCGAGAGACGTCAGAGCTCAGGTCCGGCCGCATGCAGTCCCGCGAGCTAACGGTGGCACACGCCTCACGCCTCACGCCTCCAAGCAAAGATTGTCTTCTAATTGCGGTTTGGCTCGGGGGGGAAACCCGAGTTGCCAGAGAAAGCACGACAGAACACAGGCAAACACGTGCGCGCACACTGCAGGCGAGCGGGGGTGGCAGTCGAACCCCCAACCCTGGAGGTGTGAGTGCTACCCACTGTGCCGGCATGCCACCTTACTCTGAATTTAAATCAGATAAAAAAAAAAAGTGACAGAATGCCTTAGGGTACATCCACTGTATCTATTTTCGTAAGAATAATGTAGACAATATTATTTTAGACTAATTTCCCATTTAGGAGCTTATAAAAAGTTTTTCTATTTGCATTTTTCCTATACAGTTTTACCTGTAGAGGGTGTGATACTGGAGATTAGCAGTAGACCCCCTAAAGACATTTCCTTTATTGCCCCTTAATGACCTGAATAGATCACTGATAGAGCTGTTCATCAGTAGCACAGACCGCAGCGTGTGGCCTATGCTGTACTCTACCTGCACCAGTCATTATGAAACGACGCCCATTCTGCTTCAGAGCACCGACTGAACGTCGCATTCCAGGCCTCCTCTCCTTCAAACCATCGCCGTTGTTTCCTGTGTGGGCTGCACCGCCGAGCTCCCGTGCAGACACATGCATGCTCACCGCCGCCCACACACATGCACGGCGAGTGGGCCGTAAGTATCGACGTGCGCCGCGGCCCAGCCACCCTGGTGGTGCCCTCATCCCATCCCGGGGGGGGGGCTGATCCTCTGCAGCTCTCTACAGGCTGCATGTCAGAGACGGGGGGGGTCACCAGCCTGAAAGTCATTAGGGCAAAGGGAGTTAGTGGTGCATAAATGTAGTGGATGTGTCAGGCACCTCTGAGAGATGCCTCAGGGAAGGACCCCTGCAAGCAGCTGCTGCCTCCATCCTTTGGTGAGTGGTGTCTGAGTGACATTTCCCCCCCCCAAAAATAAATCAATGCATTAAAATTATTCAATCCCTTTTAACATCAAATTCTCTCCTACCTCTGAACGTTTCTTTGTTTTGAGAGATTAAAAAGATGCACCCAAACCCCAATGACCATTTCTTACTCTCTTCCACAGAGGCAGTTAAGGGTGGGGATCAGTCTGTCCCCTTTTCCCTAGACCCCTTGTCCACAATCCCCTCATCCCCAGTTTTTGTCCACCTTCCCTTCTGTTTGTCCCTCTCGCCTCTTGGGCGGCCCAGTGACTCCTCACCTGTAACCCCCCCCCCAAATACACCCCCCCATCACACACGGTGTAGGCTGTGACCTACCTGGCCCCTTTTCCTTCTGGATGTTTCCAAATAGCACCTTGCTAAGTAAAGCGGTGCAGCGGGCCAGGGGGCCTGTTGGCTGTTGCTGGGTCTCGCTGGGTTACTGGCTAAATCTGCCCATCTCACCTTTACTTATATCACTACAAGTTTATTTGCACATTTATATTTCTACTTTCATTTCTATTTTATTCTCTTTATTGTCGTTTATACTTTTATTTCTTGATTTTATGCTTAATTAAACACCAGATGCCACCATCTACATCAAATAAAATTCGTCTTACTCTTCATTCTTGGTGATTCTGTTTCAGATTCGGACTCTGACTTTGATTCTGATTCTGACTTTGACTCTGATTCTGTTCTAGATTCTGACTCTGACTCTGATACCCACTGCCAGCCTGTACGTCCTCAAGCTTTGATCCTGCTTGCCCCCCCTCGCTCTGTGCCCAGAAGATGCCGTTTCTCAGACGTAAGAGGTGAGTGACTCATCCCGGGGCCTCTACCAGCTCCCCTGCCCCCCCCCCCAGTCCTCACTCCCGAAGTATTTGCTGTCGTCGGGGTTTAACGTCACGTTTGAAAACCCGTAATCAGTCCAGGGGACGGACGCCTTGGCCTCATGACACCTCCCTGCTGCTTTTCCCTTTCAGTCACTGTCACTCTCCTTTTCATGTCCATCACTGCTTACATGCCACAGACTGTATATATTTATATATGGTTTTGTCTCACTGCCTTCATTTGCTATTTCCCCCATGACTCTGTACTGGATAAGTGGTTGGATTTTGGATGGATGGATGGATGGATGGATGGATGGATAGTCTGTTTCCACATCAGTGCAGCCCCAGCAAACAACCTGAAACCCCAGATAGAATGCCATCTTTGCCCCAGTCTTGTTGCCATGCCAACACACCCATCCTGGGGCTCTGCTCGTCCCTCCCGGAGGGAATCCTTGCCCAGCGAGATCAAGATGTTAGACACATGTTGTCCTGACAAAGGTTACGGTTGGATTATCATGGGGTGGCAGTGACCTGAATGGGGGAAATATCAGCAATTACAGCATCTTCAAAACTCAGGAACAGAAACTGACTGTATAGCCAAAGCTGGAACGTACCATGTGCGAGGTGGGGGTGAGCAGGGCACATGCTCGTCTCGGGGAGGCAGGTCTGTCTCCTGGGCTTTTCGACATTGGTAGGAACCTGCCCCTCATTCATGTTCTGACCCATCCAGGTTCAATCTTGCGTTTCCATCTGCCCGCTCTCCATGTCACATGACCTACATGAACCAATATGGCTGTCACAGTTACTGAGAGAGTCAACAATGACCTGCAGCTGTAGAAAAAAGTGTCCTTCTGATATGTCCTCCATGAGCAGTGTCGCTCGGCCTGCTCTCGTTGTTGACTCCCCCTCGTTAAATGAAGAATGGTCTCGCCCACTCTCCCTGTGGTCAGCCAGGAGTAGCTCTGATGCTCTCCCTTGCAGCAGGTAGACTTTGTTAGGCTATTTAGCTTTGGATCTCCAAGGCTGACACCCCCATTTTCTTTCCACGGGGAGCAATGCATGTAGGAGTATAACTGTACTTTTCCGGATTATTTTTTTAATGACCGCTCAGAATTACTCAATGACAATTTTGCCCTCATCAAAAGATGGCTCCCGCGGTTTGCTTTGCTGACATTCATTTTCGCCTCTTCACTGGATCCTCTCTCAGCGAGAAAAAAAACTCATAAATCACAGAGGGCACAAACAGATGCAAATCATTTCATATCAATGCTAAGTGGAAACTGGGAGAGCGAGTCACGCGCCTCGGCGGGAGCCGTAATATTCATCACCCTTAAAAACACAACGGACCGGGAAAAGCTCCAGCAATCTGCCCACACTGCACCATCCATTCATGCTCACTGCACCACTGCGGACGCACTAGAGAAGCATCACAGCTGCATTGTTACAGCAGCTAAGCTACTGTGCATAGGATGTGAAGCCTGGTGCCGTGGCCTTGTCATTGTAATTTCCATGCAGTTCAATGTTTTAATTAAATAAGCTGGACCTTTAGTCTACTGAGGTCATTAAGGGGTTGATCGATTTGTTTTATGACTGTCCCCTCAACCGCTGTCATTTCTTTGACCCAAAGGAGGATGGGGGGGGGGGTTGTAAACTTACATGGAAAAGTGGCTGGGTGGTAATTAAATCCTACATGTTGGGCCCAGCGCGTGTATCGCAACTAGCAACTGCAGGCAGGAATCACAGTACATTCTAAAGGGGGGTGGGACAGTGGCTCAGTACTGTCACCTTATACCTCCAGGCCTCGGAGTTCAAATCCCACCTCTTCTGTGTGTGTGTGTGTGTGTGTGTGGGGGGGGGTGGGTGGCATGTATATGTTACATTGTGGGGACCAAACAATGTGTTATTTTGGCGTTGTGGGGCCCATTTTTTCAGTCCTCACAAAGCGAAACTCAGTTCATAAAAGTCTATGACAGCAATCAAAAAACTGAAAATATGTATTTAGTTTGGCTACTTATGGCTAAGATTAGGGCTGGTTAGGGGTTAAGGTTGTCATGTTTTCACCATAGAAATGAATGGAGAGTCCCCACAAAGATATAATTACTTGTGTGTGTGTGTGTGTGTGTGCGGCTTTCTTCTGGGTACTCCAGTTTCCTTCTGCAGTCCATAGACACGCAGTTAGGCCTGGCAGCATGTGTAAATCGCCTGTAGCTGTGATTCTGCGTCTACGCGCCTTGCGATGGACTGCCGATCTCTCAGCGGCGCTCGGTGCCCTGAGCAGCCTGCGATACCTGGTTAGAAGATAGATCATGGCTGCAGAAGAAAGGAACATCATTATAGAGAAATGTAAGACTGAGGCAGGCAGGAACGGCCGCTGGTGGGCGTCAGCTGACATAACCACAGCCAATCTGCCCGTGTGTATAATCTGACTCCCCTTCCGCGGCGACGGCTAATCTTTCTGCTGCAAATCCACTTGTCTTAAGCGGCAGCCCACCTCCCCCAAACACGTTACCCCCCCCAGGCCCTCCGAGACCCCGTACGCCCATTTAATCCCCCCCGTTACAGGAGGTCGGCCGTGGTGGGGGCCGTGCCATGTCGCACGAGCACCGGAGCTGATTCCCCCGTCACCGCCACCTTCCTCGGAGACTGTCAAAGATGGAGCTTTAAAACAAAAACGCTTACAGCTAACCTGGGGGCGGCGTATCCATCAGGAACTGTTTAAAGCCTTAAGCTACAGCAGCACCTGTCAACCCGGAGCTCATGTCTAATGTCTCATAATTGAAATCTTTTGGCAGCTAAGTTAATATATTATAGAGGAAGGCAGCAAACGCGCATCCATGCACAATGATCCCGATGTGTAAATATGAATAAGTGTGCATTGCATACACGGGAGCGAGTGTGCATGGGAAAGCACACGAATATCCACAAGCAGCATGTCCATCTTCCACCACTGCTTATGCGGGGCAGGGTCACCATGAGCCTGGAGTCTATTCTGGGGAAGGCAGGGCTCACACAGTAAGGTCACCTAGCAGCGTGCTTCAGGACTGCAGGAAGGACTCGGAGTAGCTGGTGGAGAGGCACACAACACGGAGAGAGCACGCAAACTCGGAGGTGCAGAGCCAGGCATGCGAATCAAACCCAGACAACATGGGGAGAGCATGCAAACTCGGAGGTGCAGAGCCAGGCATGCGAATCAAACCCAGATAACATGGGGAGAGCATGCAAACTCAGAGATGCAGAGCCAGGCATGTGAATCAAACCCAGACAACATGGAGAGAGCATACAAACTCAGAGATGCAGACCCAGGCATGCGAATCAAACCCAGAGAACATGGATAGTCCATACAAACTCGGAGGTGCAGAGCCAGGCATACAAATCAAACCCAAAGAACATGGAGACAGCATGTAATCTGAGAGGTGCAGAGAGAGCATGCAAACTTGGAGTTGCAGAGCCAGGCTTGCGAATCAAACTCAGACAACATGGAGAATCCATACAAACTCAGAGATGCAGACCCAGGCATGTGAACCAAACCCAAACAACATGGAGAGAGCATACAAACTCAGAGATGCAGACCCAGGCATGTGAATCAAACCCAGACAACATGGGAAGAGTATGCAAACTCGGAGGTGCAGAGCCAGGTATGCGAATCAAACCCAGTTAATATGGAGAGAGCATGCAAACTCAGAGGTACAGAGCCAGGCATGCTAATCAAACCCAGACAACATGGAGAGAGCATGCAAACTCAGAGGTGCAGAGCCAGGCCTGTGAATCAAACCCAGAGCCTCAGAGGTGAAAGGGCAGAGAGCTGCCTCCAGTTTATTTAAGCTGCACTCCCGTGTATTTCTCCCATAAGGCTGTATGTTTCTCTCTCTGCTTTCATGCTTGATTACAGTCATTTCATTGCAGGCTCTGTTCCATTTCACTGATCATACTCACGACTCCCACATTGATTTCCTGTGGCAAGAGCTTAAATGGGTCGTGAGCTGCAATACCACTACTTTGTCTTAATGGCTGGACAGATCCTCAGGCCAAAGAACAGGTTAGGCAGCGTATGTGGGTTATGGATCACTGTGGGGGGCGGGCTTGGTCCTGTATCCCGTCAAACTAGGCCAGCCACCCTGGCACAAAAAACTGAATGTGCCTGCAGGCCACCAAACTCCATTAGAAGGTGTGGCTGAGAGCCTTAATGTGCAGCTGAGAGCCTGAGTTTGCGGCTGAGAGCCTGAATGTGCAGCTGAGAGCCTGAGTGTGCGGCTGAGAGCCTGAATGTGCAGCTGAGAGCCTGAGTGTGCGGCTGAGAGATTAAGTGTGGGGCTGGGAGCCTGAGTGTGCGACTGAGAGCCTGAGTGCGCGGCTGGGAGCCTGAGTGTGCGACTGAGAGCCTGAGTGTGCAGCTGAGAGCCTGAGTGTGCAGCTGAGAGCCTGAGTTTGAAGCTGGGAGCCTGAGTGTGTGGCTGAGAGCCTGAGTGTGCGGCTGAGAGCCTGAGTGTGCAGCTGAGAGCCTGAGTGTGCGACTGAGAGCCTGAGTGTGCGGCTGGGAGCCTGAATGTGCGGCTGAGAGCCTGAGTCTGAAGCTGGGAGCCTGAGTGTGCGGCTGAGAGCCTGAGTGTGCGGCTGAGAGCCTGAGTGTGCAGCTGAGAGCCTGAGTGTGCGGCTGAGAGCCTGAGTGTGCAGCTGAGAGCCTGAGTGTGCGACTGAGAGCCTGAGTGCGCAGCTGGGAGCCTGAGGTGCGGCTGGGAGCCTGAATGTGCGGCTGAGAGCCTGAGTGTGAAGCTGAGAGCCTGAATGTGCGGCTGAGAGCCTGAGTGCACGACTGAGAGTGTGAGTGTGCAGCTGAGAGCCTGAGTTTTTGGAGATCTAAATGCAGGCTAGAAGTGGGACTCGCCCCGTCTACGCGTGAACTGTGAGCACCATGAGTGAGGAAGGAGCTGAACCATACTCCTCTCCCTCAATCAGATATTTAGGAAAATTACTCGAAAGAGTCGGCTGCTTTACGTCATTCCCCCTGCAATACATCTTTCCCCCTGCAATCAATAAAGTACATCTGATCTTAATGCCATTTCTGAGAAACATTCGCAATACCTGAAGCAAAATGAACTGTGATTTAAAGCCCTGATTTCCTGTATCGGTTTAGCTCTCATATAGTTACCAAGGACCTTTTGAGGGATGCGCAGATATACCAGTGTTGGATTGATCTATAGGAACGGGATGATGCGATCGTATCAGAGCATCTCTTGATCCTGTTGTGGTGCCTCAGAGAAGAGTCAGCAGGACAATTCAGGCTCCCCAAGCTCTCCCTCTGTTCTGCACCACCATTATCTTATCGGCTCTCAGCCATGAGGACATTCATCAACTTTTCATTTACAGTAAGACAGCGTACTTTTAAGGCGTCAGAAGCATGGCAGGGGGCGCTTTCTGAAGCACGCGGCGAGGTCAGCCTTTTCTCAAGCTAATCATAAGCTTTGTACCACTGCAGTGCTTCCTCGTCGCCTCACGCCTTTGGCGTCTGGTATGGTGGCGTTCCAGACGGCTCCATGGTGGAGCCTTTACAGACCTGCTTAGTCTTAATCACGCCATGCGACTCCATTTACTAACAGCAGTCGGCTGAAACAGCCCCTCCCAGCATTAATGTTGGCTGTTTTAGCTGGGTAGACGTGTGTGTGTGGGGAGGGGGGATCGCCCTCGTAGTCAAAGGTGAGGAGTTTTTGTCGTTAATTTCCAAAGCATATATCTGGGGCATCAGTGAAAGGGAAATTATCAGGGAAATAACTGTAAATGCCCCTATGGATGTCCTTATTAGCCTTGTTTGATGTACACATTTTCCCCTTTGTCCTTATAAGCCTTGTTTGATGTACACATTTTCCCCTTTGTCCTTATAAGCCTTGTTTGATGTACACATTTTCCCCTTTGTCCTT
>JAODJU010000045.1:10130882-10142516 GCA_026776725.1 Gnathonemus echidnorhynchus | reverse complement strand
GAAGCTGTAATCACCTGCTGACCTTTCATCTTTGGGCTTCTGCATAAAGCCGGGTCTCGGCCTCGCTGATCACTCTCGCCATGTCAGGTAGGAGCTCTCACTGTGTCTCTCTTGTTTTCGCGGCTGGCGGGTGCCACTCTAGACTCATGGCACCTTTTTTGTGTTCCAGGAAGTTACACTCCGGTACCAGGTGGACCCTTCTCAGCTCTGACGCCCAGCATGTGGCCTCAGGACATCCTGGCCAGATGCTGCCAGGTAGAGCGTCAGCCTGGAGGATGCGTCCTCGCTGTTAGGCGGTTGCGCCATTGGGGGGCGCTGTGCTTCATGTTTGTTGCTGTGTTCTTAATGTGTCCCCTTCGTGTCAATCGCATGGCTGTCGCCTGCCACAGTGTCTCCCGGAGGTGTATTTTTACCGGCCCCGCTTTGCTTTTGCTTCACCGTGTTCCTCCGTCTTCCAAAGACTCACCACATCTGCTTCTGAGGATGTTTGTTGGCTGGTGTGATATCTCTCCTGGTCTTAAGCAGATTGCAGGCCTGTCTTCCATGCCTTGTGGGTATAACCCGAAACGTGTGTCCGCATCTGTTACAGAAGGAGTCTCCCGATGAACCCGAGCTGCAGTACGATGAGTTCGGGTTTCGGATTGATAGTGAAGGTAGGCGGACATTTTGGGCTGCTGTGTGAACAACAGCAGAGACCATTACACCAGCCCTGTCTATTTGACTGAGTTATTGACTAATGCAGTGACATCAGTGCCCTAAGTTAATTATAAGATTGTTTTAGGAACATCACCAATATATACTGTAGATCTGCTGTGAATAGAATGCTGCTCCTCGCTGTAGATCTATTCTGCATAGATTATATCTGCTATGAACATAGAGCTACTCCTCTGCATAGGAGTTTATATGATACAGGATCTCGCTGTTCTCTGTCCTGTAGACGGTGTGGAAGTCCAGGACCCCCTCAGAGGTGACAGGTCACCCCAGCACGAGGACCCCCAGCAGAGGCTGCGTTGGCAGGCCCACTTGGAGTTCACCCATAACCACACAGTGGGTGACCTGACCTGGGACCTGATCGCCCCCTGCCTGCCCCGCTCCGACCGGCTGCGGGCGCTGGTCCTGGGGGGTATTCCCCACAGCATGAGGCCCCAGGTGGGTGCCCCTCCCCCAGAGGCTCCATGTTGGCAAACCGCACACTGGTGGTAATTCCATTTGGGCAGCCTCCGTGTCCTCATGTCCGCTGTCCCCCCCCCCAGCTGTGGATGCGGCTCTCGGGGGCCCTTCAGAAGAAGAGGACGTCAGAGATCTCCTACAGGGAGATCATCAAGAACAGCTCCAATGACGACACTACTGCGGCCAAGCAGGTGGCTGGCAGGGCAGGCCTGTGCCCGCTTTCTCCCCCGCCCTGTCCCCCGACACGCCCTGTCCCCCGACACGCCCTGTCCCCCGACACGCCCTGTCCCTGTCTGTGCTCAGTGGCTGGCTGACATTGTGCTCTCGCCCTGATCTGGCATCTCCCTGTGTCAGATAGAGAAAGACCTGCTGCGCACCATGCCCTCCAACGCCTGCTTCAGCACCCTGACCAGCGTGGGCGTGCCCCGGCTCCGGAGGGTTCTACGCGGCCTGGCCTGGCTCTACCCGGATATCGGCTACTGCCAGGGCACCGGCATGGTGAGTACCGTCTGGCAGGGAGGCGTCCGCGGGGGCGGTCAGGCCGCCGGCATTACCGGGGGAGCCGTGTTTCCCTTAGGCAGGGCATGTCTGGTACTGAGGCTGTTGGGATCCCCTGCTGAGGGCGTTCAGCCACACTCCCCCCTGTTGGGGGCTCTAGTGAGCACTCACAAGCCAGTTCTGCTTAAGGTTAGCGCTCACAGAAATCTTATTTCCCCGTATGAAGATCATTCTAGATAACTTGTAGAAAGTACAGTAATACTCCAGCAGATCGTCACTGACTTACTTTGAGCATTTGGTGCTTGGCCGCTCCCCGCGCCGTCTGATTGGTGCCTGGCCGCTCCCCGGGCCGTCTGATTGGTGCCTGGCCGCTCCCCGCGCCGTCTGATTGGTGCCTGGCTACTTCTGTCCCACCCAGGTGGCTTCATGCCTGCTGCTCTTCCTGGAGGAGGAGGACGCCCTGTGGATGATGTGTGCCCTGATTGAGGACCTGCTGCCGCCCTCATACTTCTCCTCCACGCTGCTGGGTGTGCAGACCGACCAGCGTGTGCTCAGACAGCTGATCGTGCAGTACCTGCCCCACCTGGACCGGCTCCTGCAGGAGCATGACATTGGTGAGGCAGACTCGGGGCGGGCGGCTTCCCATGGGGGGCGGTGGACTGTGAGCTGCTCTTAGCAAGTGACATAGAGTGTTGATTGATGGGAGGACCATGACTTCAAGGCCAGCAGAAGGTGGGATTCTGTCAGCCTGTCAATCGCAAGGGGGGTGTTTACACACTTCCTGTCAGTTACTTCATTGGTTATTCCGGGCTGTGATTGACAGCCTGCGGTAGGTTCCACCCTCTGTTGGTCTCTGACCACCTGTCTGGTGGTGGCTGGTATCTGTGATGGTCTAAGGGCTCCTGTGACATCTCTGCAGAGCTGTCCCTCATCACCCTGCACTGGTTCCTCACGTCCTTCGCCAGCGTGGTGGACATACGCATCCTCTTGCGCATATGGGACCTGCTCTTCTACGAAGGTTCGGTTGTGCTGTTCCAGGTCACACTGGGCATGCTGAAGATCAAGGTTTGTGCAGAGCCCCCCCTTGTGCTGTCAGCTTGCTCTCTTCTCTTATCTTAGAGTCAAAGCTGAACTATAACACTAGCAGAGATGTTCAGGTCTTTAGCTGTTAGCCTTGGTTCATGCTTGATAAGTTCTTTGGGTTTTCTAGTGATGCCTAGCTACACTGCCTGTGTCAGTGCTTGACCCCTCTCTCGCCAGGAGGGGGAGCTGGTGTCCTCAGAGAATTCCGCCTCCATCTTTAACACGCTGTCAGACCTGCCTAGCCAGATCGAGGATGGCACGGCTGTGCTTGGGGAGGCAATTCGCTTGGCGGGGGCGCTGTCCCAGGAGAACCTGGATGCCCAACGTCACAAGCACCTGGCCTATATCCTAGCTGAACAGGCGCAGCTGAACTCCAACAACTCGCACGCCCTCACTAGCAGCCTCAACAAGGTGAGGCTCGTGCTCCTTCAGCTTCCTGTTTAGACAGGAAGTGAACTTTTATCATGCAGTTAAGACAAGAAACAGGACTGACATTATGAATAGTCCAGGACGACAAAATTAAAAGTTGGATTGCTGTCCTGTCTGAGTGTTGGTGTCTGTATCCATTGTGGTCTATGTGATTCTGTTACTGTCCAGTTTCCGTGGTGCATATTAACTATTAATTGATATAGGGCTGAACTTCCTGTCGAGAATTTAACAAAAGGTGGTCTGTATTTAAGAGCCGCTGTAGACAGGTGACACCCCTCCATGGGGGTGGTCTATATTTAATAGCCACTGTGTCTGTGGCCTGGTGCCGATGCCCCTCCCCATGGGGGTGGTCTGCATTTAATAGCCTCTGTGGCCAGGTGCCAGAGCCCCTCCCTATGGTGGTGGTCTGTGTTTAATAGCCACTGTGTCTGTGTGCAGGTGGTGCGCAGGCAGAGCCAGCGCAGAAAGTCGACACTCAGCTCGCTGCTCTTTGGGGAGGACGAGACCGAAGTGCTCAAGGCCAAGAATATCAAGCAGACGGAGCTGGTGGCTGCCCTGCGAGAGGCCATCGGCCGCGCAGCCGAGCACTTCCACTGCCTAGACCCGCGCAACTGCAGCGCAGTGAGTGCCCGCCCCTCACACACTGGCCCCGCCTCTGACCTGCGCCCCCTGCTGCCGTGCGCCGTGGCAGCACCGTTCAGCATCTCTCTGTCTCAGGACCTGACCCCAGATTACTCCATGGAGAGTCATCAGCGGGACCACGAGAATTTCGCTGTGGTGTCGCGTAACAGGCGGCGACGTGCCAAGGCCCTGCTGGACTTCGAGCGCCATGACGACGACGAGCTGGGCTTCCGCAAGAATGACATCATTACGGTAAGCAGCAATATCTCACCGGTGTCAACAGCGTCTTCTGAGTGACGTGAGACCATAGACCTGATGAAGTGTGATATATCAGTGTGTTGCACTCGGAATAAATCCAGAAAAAGTAGCCAGGCCTCTGTGCCTGTTCAATCCAGAACGCTCAGGTAGCCAGGCCTTGTTGTGGATTCAGGTTCTCCTATATCATTAAATCCAGAACGCTCAAGTAGCCGGGTCTCTGTGTGGATTCAGGTTCCGCCATGTCATTAAATCCAGAACGCTCAAGTAGCCAGGTCTTTGTGTGGATTCAGGTTCCGCCATGTCATTAAATCCAGAACGCTCAAGTAGCCGGGTCTCTGTGTGGATTCAGGTTCCGCCATGTCATTAATCATTAGTTCAACCTGTCATTTGAAAAAAATCACCTCAGGCTGTTTTCCATGCATGGCACATCCATTCATGAAGCAAATCTGCATGCAACTAATTGGCTTTTCCTTGTGTTCTCCCCCTTTCCTTCTCTGTCTCCCAGATAATCTCTCAGAAGGATGAGCACTGCTGGGTGGGCGAGCTCAATGGGCTCCGAGGTACCTGACCCCGCCCACCACCACCAACATTATAGTATCTCTGTACCAGTGGTTGGTTCCGCTGATCTGGATGTGACAGTGACCAGTACTACCTGAACAGCTGGGGAGGGCAGTGACAGCATCCTGGTTTCATTCAGTTTCATTTTGTTTTCCCCAGGTTGGTTTCCGGCCAAGTTCGTTGAAGTTCTCGATGAGCGGAGCAAAGAGGTGTGTGAATTTACTGCGGCGTTGCATCATTGTGGGGAAATGCAAGTCACAGTGGTCCCAAATTAACCGAAACCAGTAGCCCTGCTAGCGGAATCCTAAACTTCTCAGCATGTCTGTGGGAGATTAATGGCAGGCTGCATCCTTGAAGCTGATTACCAAAACCCTGCCGCTCTGCTATTTTTACACTTTATGATGCTGGGTACCTTGTGTGGCCGGAGTCAGTGAATATGGAGATAGATCACGGCCGTGTAAATCTGGGGTGAAGGACCTGCTATGGACACCCTACCCTTGGTGCTGGCCCTGCTACAGCAAGGGAATGCTGTCCTTGGGAAGCAGAAATCAGGTCTTCCTCCTGGGCCTGGTTCCCCTTAAAGTAGCATTAGCTGGGAAAGAGCAGCCTTCTGTGCTAGCCTGTAGCCGCTGGTGGCTATGCAGCATGATGAGGCATGCTGGGAATCTAATTGGGCAATAAAAATCCATCATGGCTCCTTCGGATATCTTTCCCCTGGCAATTTTCATGTTTCTTTCCTCCTAGGCTGCCTTTAATTGGCGTTTTCTTTGTGTTCACTCACTTAGAAACTGGATTAAAGCAAGCCCGGGATACTGAATGCCTGGAATGGAATAAATGTATTTTTTAATAGATTTCTGAAAAGTAATTGGATGTGTTGAGGAAGGAAAAAGAGTAGAAAATATCTATTGGGAAGCCGGGCGTTGGACACCTGAAAGTGAATATGAATTTTACTGCTTATGTCAGTGGCTGACAGCCTGCATCACTCTTATCCTGTCTGGTATTTAGTATTTAGTACTCAATACTCAATGAGTGCTATGCTGATAAGGCTCATCCTGCTGTAGGGTTAGCTGTAGGGTTAGCTGTAGGGTTAGCTGTAGGGTTAGCTGTAGGGTTAGCTGTAGGGTTAGCTGGAGGTAGAACCATAGCGAGTGTAATACTCAAGGTTAAACAACGATCATCATTTTGCAGTGATCATATCCACTGCAGGCTGATGTTAGGTTAGATTAAATTGACTTTATTGATCCCAGAGAGAAATTCTTGAAGATGTGTGTTTCGGGGTGATGTGACACCATGAGCCATGTCTGTTCTCATCAGTACTCGCTGGCTGGGGATGACTCTGTGACTGAGGCTGTCACTGACCTCGTCAGGGGGACCCTCTGCCCAGCCCTGAAGGCCATCTTCCAGCATGGTCTGAAGAAGCCCTCGATACTAGGTGGTCTCTGCCACCCCTGGCTCTTCATTGAGGAGGTCTGTCTTTCTGTCTCTCGCTAGTTAATGCTTGTAAAAGTGACTGATAACTACATTTCCTGATCATTTTTTTTGAGATTGCGGTGCTGATGACTATGTGCTGGTGCTGATTACTGACTGACTGACTGTGCTGATGGTGACTGACTATATGACTGACTGTGCTGATGGTGACTTGACTGACTGACTGTGTGCTGATGGTGACTGACTGAATGACTGACTGTGCTGATGGTGACTTGACTGACTGACTGTGTGCTGATGGTGACTGACTGACTGTGTGCTGATGGTGACTGACTGACTGTGTGCTGATGGTGACTGACTGAATGACTGTGCTGATGGTGACTGACTGACTGACTGTGTGCTGATGCTGACTGACTGACTGACTGTGTGCTGATGGTGACTGACTGACTGACTGTGTGCTGATGGTGACTGACTTACTGACTGTGTGCTGTCCTCAGGCTGCCAGCCGGGAGGTGGAACGCGACTTTAACTCTGTCTACTCCAGGCTGGTGCTCTGTAAGACCTACAGGTGAGGATGCTGGCAGCCACCGCCAGGCAGCTCTGGGGTGGCCCCAGGGTGGAAGCGTCCCATTCCCCTGATGGTGATGCGGGGCAGTGCTTCAGCGGTCAGTAGGATGTGCCGAGTCTTCGGAGCGGCTCTGCGTGGCTGGAGAGGGGGAGCGGGTCTCAGGGAGCCTGCCGGGCACAGTCATCAGTATCAGTCTGAGCACCTGCTGCTAACCGCTAGGATGATGTAGCTCAGCCATAACTCGGTGAAATTAGCTGCCGGCTATAGTAACCGGGCCTTTCCGGTAGTCATGCTGCTAACTGTTTAACATCTATGTGGATGTAGTCGTCAGTTTGTGTTTTTCCATCGTTAAGCTGGAAGTGTTAAATAAGCCGTGTTGGCCAGATTGCGTGTTGTGACGCATACATGAAAGTGTCAGGATGGCAGGGGGTACAAGGTGGGCTCAAGGGTGACGTGCAGACCTCTTACTGCAGGTTAGACGAGGACGGCAAGGTGCTGACCCCAGAGGAGCTGCTCTACAGGGTGAGTTTGCCTCTGTCCCCCCCCACCCCAGTGACATGTAGCCCTGCGCTCATGCTGAGCTCTGTCCCACCTCCCCAGGCTGTACAGTCTGTGAACATGAGCCACGACTCTGCACACGCCCAGATGGACGTCAAGTTCCGCTCGCTCATCTGCGTCGGCCTGAAGTGAGCTTTCTGCCACTTGTCTCGTCGCTCGTCACAATCATACCTGCATATAGATGTGTGCAGCTACACGCTTGCACACATGTGCACATTCAGCCCCGGTACATACTGTACACGTGCAGCCACATAGATACATAGGCTGGTACTAAGTACTCTTTCTCCCCCTGGTGGCAGTGAGCAGGTACTGCACCTGTGGTTGGAGGTTCTCTGCTCCAGCATGGCGGCAGTGGAGAAATGGTACCAGCCATGGTCCTTCCTCCGCAGCCCAGGTTGGGTCCAAATCAAGTGTGAGCTGAGGTGAGACCCCAGAGCCTCCTGCGACCCAGTTTGCTGGTCTTGTTGCTTGGCAACAGTATTCGGAGAACAGGCTAAACGAATGATGTCATCAGTTTAAAAATAAGTTGATTCACATGGGATTCTGTTTTCAGGGTTCTGTCCAAATTTGCCTTCAGCCTCTCACAGGATTGCGAACTGCCAGCAAAGAAGGAGGTAGGTGCTGCCCACTGACTTCACATTTAAGGCTGCTTTATTATGGAAGCCTACCTGCATGCAGACAGACAGGAAGCGTACATACATACTGACTCTCTGCCCTTCCTCCAGACCTCTCCCGTCCTGAAATCAGGAGTGGTGGACATGTTGGTCAAACATCACCTCTTTAGTTGGGATCTCTAGGTAATTGGCAAAGACCTAGCCTGGCTGCCTAGTGACCGCTGCCATGGCGATAATGATTCTGTTGCTGGTGGGTGTAGGTATACGTATATTACGTCAGGTGCTGGCCTTTTCTCTTTGGCTGCCCACGCTACGGTTTTCTCAGCTAATTTACTGTTAGCGGCTTGCTAACCACTTGCTTGCATGCAGTGCATCAGTAGAAGTCTGACCTTTATTCCTCAGATGTGGTACAGTAAGTTTCTGGAGTTTCCTTCCATTATAAACTGAGAATCAGTGCCAGCCTTTCCTTCGAGTAAGTTAGCGAGTCGCTAAGGATGTAAGTTGCACACTGACCATTAACTAATGACTATACCGCAGTTGTATTTACTCTGCCACTTGATATGGGGAAACGCTGACATCCATATTCACCGTATTAGTCACGTTTACATTTGCAGCCGTTAAGCAGATGCTTTGGCCAAGGTGACGTATGAGGGAGGCGGATCGCGCCGTACAGGCGTCCTGCTGTCAGAGAGCCAGCTGGGGTGTGCCTTCGCCTGCAATGAATAATCAGTAAGAAGTGTGAGATCATTACGGGACGAGAGCTGTACAAACACTGCTTAGAACCTCACCTCCCAAAAGCTAGTCAGCTATCAAATATCATCACTCCAGAGAGGCTTGTAGAAGCTAAGTCTGAGTGTGAAATACAAGAATAGAGCTTGTGGCAGTAAAAGTGAAACCATTTCAATGGGATAGTCAGCATAGACGGCGAGTGTGGAGGCTCAGTGTGAGCAGCAGGTAGGCGTTGGCGTCCCCTGAAGAGATGGTGCTGCTTGAGGTCAGGTATAGCTGCTGCTTTGTCCCTGTGCTCGTGTTGAAGGGTGGTGGTTTCTCTAAGTGTAGGGAGCTACGGTGTGAGGCGCTGTCATACACCTGTTTCTTTTTGTGCATCGGGCTGCTCTGAGGCGCCGTCGCGTGCCTGTGTCTGTACGGTGGGCTGCTCTGAGGCGCAGTCGTGTGCCTGTGTCTGTACAGCGGGCTGCTCTGAGGTGCCTGTGTCTGTACGGCGGGCTGCTCTAAGGTGCCGTCGGGTGCCTGTGTCTGTGTGGCGGGCTGCTCTGAGGTGCCGTGGCGTTCCTGTGTCTGTGCGGCAGACTGCTCGGAGGCGCCGTCGGGTGCCTGTGTCTGTGCGGCGGGCTGCTCTGAGGTGCCTGTGTCTGTATGTGTCTGTTTCCCAGGCTCCTGGCTACACCCCCCCCCAATCATAAACCAAGAACAGCGCCCCCTCTGAATACTGTGTGTTAATGCTTTCCCCACCCCCTCTCGCCTTGCAGACACCAAGTGCTGTGCAGCTTCATGTTTCACAGTGTGAATGTACAGTGACAGGTGCCTCACAGTGCCCCTCTCTCTGTCTCCCCCCCCTCCCTCCCCCCCTCCAGGAGAAGGAGCAGAGACCCCTGAAGGAGGGCGTTCAGGACATGCTGGTTAAACACCACCTCTTCAGCTGGGACATTGACGGCTAGATGCTGATGCCAGCACACAAACTCTTAAATTCTCCCTGGATCACACCTCTCCCCCCTCAGCATAGCGGTGATCCTGCACCCTCACACACATTATCATGCTAAACTAAGACTCTACTCTTCCAACTTTGGGACTCTCTTGTGTGACTCTGCACATCGAACGTCAGCCGCTTGAAACGGGGATCTTCTCAGTGTGGCGACCCCCCCAGCCACACTCTCCTTTGGCTCCTAATTCCTTCTGCCTTACAATTTTGGTGGACATTTCAAAAGGCTGCAATGTGTCATTTGTACAGCTGGGTGTGCTGAGACCACAGTGTCTAATACATTTCCTAAATGTAACCTGTACTATTTCAGTGTCAAATTCCCCCAGATGTACCCCTGCTACTCTTTCGACTCGCTACCGCCCCCTATTGATGACGGCGTTGTACTTTAACATGCTGGGTGGGTTGTGGGCATCCGCCCCAGCATCCCGCTTGCTCTGTCGCAGCGGTGCATGCGCCGAACAGGATGTCAGAATTTGTAACTTCCTGCTTATCAAGCAGTTTGGCTGAGGCCCTTGGGTTGGCCTTGCAAAGCAGCAGTGAAACTCTCACGCGTTCCTTGATTTGTAACCTTTAAAACACGTGACTGCTGTAGGATGTCTATGTAGCTTGCAGAGAGGTGGCAGGTACTGTGTACTGTATTCAGCCCAGCAGCCATTTGTTCTGAATGTACGATTAGAATTTCTATGGCCCTCGCCGAGCGGATCAGATCCCAGGACCTGACTGTGCCAACGAGTGATGCTCGTACCGGTGGACACTCTCTGTGTGGCACTTACAAGCTTTCCGCCATTGTTGATCTGAGGAGCAATCTCCCTTTATAAATAAATCTACTCTGTTTATCACGTGCAAATTATTTGGCGCTGAAGATGAAACGGGACTGGCTGCCTGTAGGTGGCGCTGCACCGCTGTGCTCTCACCAGTCCCTCTGAGTGGTGGGTAATTTGTGAGAAATCTGTTGTGGTTGCAGAGCAGCGGGGGAGCCCGCAGCGCTCAAGCATGTTCACCTGTATGTACAGAAAGAGAAAATAAAGGTCTGTATATATGTGACAGCAGCATTAACACCTGGTTTGTTTCCTGGCTTTGGCATTACATCATCCTCATGAATGGAATTCGATATAAAGCCCTCCTGGCACATGTGGCTGTCCTGAGCAGTGAAAGTGCCCTCAGAGACTTCGGCTGAGCACGAGCGCAGCTTATAGGGGGAAGCGAGCTCACTGAGAAGGTGGGGTTGTGTCATGTGACCAGATCCGGCTGCAGGCTGAGTGCAGAGTAAACATCCCACGGAACGAGGACACTGATGGCCTGTAGCTTTTCATGGGGCATTTTGCAGCCTCAACATGATCGATATTTCCTGAAGGATGGTATATCATTCCTGATGTTTGGCCTGTTACTTAAGGCCTGCCTAATGTCTGATTTAAACAGCTTTTTGTGACTGGGGGGAAGTGGGAAAAGGCTCAGTGACATGTCACTCCTGACACAAAACCAGTTTGAGCAGGTATTTCTGGCTGAGGTCAGAGCTCCTCTCACACCATGGGTGAATCGGCTGCCTTTCCTCATTTCTTTGCCCTGGTCTGTTCCTTGATGTTGTGGATTCCTGGCCCCTATAGTGAGAACATGAAGGCATGTGAAACATGCAGCTTTAGCTCTGCTTGAGCTCCGACCTTGCGATGATCTGTGTTCCTCTTACCTTCCAGTAAGTTGCTGCCTCTCCCTGCTGTGCCACAGGCCTTTGTGGTCGATAACGGAGAGGAATCTCTTTTATTTTGCTGTTACTGAATCAGCCCTAGGCATTCAGGGCGGAAGCAGATCTCCCCCAGTCTGCTGTGAGCTGTGATGGATGGGTTTTTGTGGGCCGTGTCATCTTCCACTTCGGCACCAGTATGTTCAGCAGGCTATACCCACGGTATGGGGCGGTTTGGGCGGGGCCTCTGTGATGACCTGAGTACCTCCCCCAGCAGGCTCGATGGCAGTGAGGTGCTCTTTGTGGCCGTGATCAGACTCCCCTCCTTTAAGAAGCCTCATGTCATGCGTATCGTGATTGAGAATTGGCGATCGGGTGCCTGTGGTTAGATGGGAAGGGAAGCTGCACAGGGTCACGTTCCCTCAGGCATGAGCACAGGTGAGCGATCACATGC
>JAODJU010000045.1:10096450-10121323 GCA_026776725.1 Gnathonemus echidnorhynchus | reverse complement strand
GGCTTCACACCTGACTGACAGGTAAAGGAAGGCTGGAAAACCAGCAGTGCTCAGACCTCGAGGACCGTGATTTGAATGACCCTGTTCTATCGGTTCACTCGCCATGTGTCATGCAGTATCATGTCCCTCGCTTTCACCGCTCAGCCCCCACACCGGCCCCCACACCGGCCTGTACCAACATCCCTTCTCGGAGAGGAGTGCCACAGTCAGCACTATGTAGCAGCACTCAACACCCACAGCGGCTCTAGGTAAAACTGAAAATGCTTTTTATAGGCAGTAGAGGGCAGCATTGTTACTCTTTGTTCTTCAAAAATCCAAGATTATCAGACAACACTGCACTGGTAGATAGAATCAGGGAGAGGGGTAGAGTAACAGCAGAAATCTATGGGTAATATCTTAAAATCACTGGTCTTAGTACATGGCATTCAAGAACAACAACAAAAAAGCATTTCAAGCTTGTCTTTCAGATTCAAAACAAACATTTAGATGTACCTTTAGTGCAAATGGCAAAATACTTTACTATAAATATGCCTTTGGATTTCTGTGGAATAATCCCTAGCAACCAATGTGACAGTACCGTTGGGGTGACCACTAGGAAGGCTTGGATCTGATTGGTTGTCAGGTGATGTAATGTAGTCAAAATATGGCCGTAGAGATGGGCGTTGTAGTCCACGTGGAAACTTGAAAGAGAGGTGGGTACTGTAGTCCCCTGCTTGTCTGGCAGGTGAAGGGCCGTGCTGGCTGATGGCTACCTTTTCATCTGTGTTTGAGCAAGGATTCCACTGCAAAAGAAAGGAGTATGGAGTAATGGACACTGCCTGCATATGTACATGTGTGTCATCATTTTGGGGGGGGGCTGCTTACTGGCAAAGTCCTGCGGTGACATCACCGAGTTGATGACCTTGCTGAAGTGGCACAGCCAGTCCTGCTGGTCCCCCTCGGACTCGCAGGTGAACACATAGCTGCGCTCGGGCGTCGTCACGGTGATGCCGTGTGACCACTCCCCGCACTGTGTGCCCTCTGGCAGCCCCGGGCTGGCGCTGTAGCCCAAGTCCTTCTGGCCGAGAAAGAGCTCCCCCTTGGCGAAGGCGTCCTGGGTGTCATGTAAGGATACAGTGGGTGTGGGGCAGACAGATAGCAGCAGCAGATTCCTCACATCAGCGTGCCTACATGGCTATAACCATCACACTCAGTCATCTTATCTCACACTGTTCTTCCTGCCGTCATTTTTTTTGGTTCTAACTTGCCAGCTACAAATTCCTTTGATCAGACTAAGATGACTGAGAAAATACTGATAACAGGAAATCAGTTCTGCACCCAGGAAGAATTTAATCACTGTGAACATCTAAGGCAAGAGCAGTATCTAAGAACTGGTCGCATTTCTCTAACTGCTGCTCTGTCTGCGTCTCAGCTGTTCCAACCTTGGCTGGCCGTTTCTCCTGCGGCGACATACGAACGCTTAGCTGCGAGGCCGGCCTTTGGGTCCCGCTGGACGCGACTCACCAGGGGATCTTTGAAATACATCAGCCGTCTGTTATCCAGCGTGAACCAGCGCTTCTTGAAGACCTCCGTCTGCTGCAGAAGGAGAGAGCAGAGGGTGACACTGGGACGAGCTTATGGAGCCACCACGAGGTCACTGTCCCTGCTTGACCTGCTACCTCCACCCTCTGCCAGATCAGAAAGGACCTCCAATGCACCCATGGCATCAGTCTCCATGGAAACCAAACGGGGGAAAATGGGGCTTTGAAAGCCACAATAGGGGTGATGTTCATGAGCTGCCCGTCAATGATGAGCTTCCCATCGGTTACTCTGTTGGTGCCCATTGGTTTAGAGCTGCTTGGGGCGGCATTTCCACCCTCTATGGGTATCCAAACCTCACCCCCCCATCACCGACAAACACAATCTAATCTTAATGGGCCACTTCATACGCCTGGAGCCATCTGCTCTCTTGTACACTTGGGACAAATGGAAATGAAAAGCCTCTGGCGAGGCTGCCTCTGCTCATTCCTGTGCTGTGTTTTGGAACTTAACGTCGCCGCCTGACAGCCTTGTGACTGCCGGGCGTGTCAAGCCGCTCCAAACACAGCGTCAAAATCTTACCCGTGGGCCAGTCTTCTCCATGAAACCCTCCTTCACGTACATCCTCATCATTCTGGTGGTGAGCTGAGGGTTGGAAACGCAGAGTATGAATAGGATTTGGGGTAAGATGGCGAGGAAGAGAGCAGGGTGGGTAAGGAACAGGAAAGACTAAGGACACCTCTTGGTCTGCTGCCGCGGGGAACGCCAGCTTCAGCCACCTGAACTGAACGGCTCTGATGGCATTGAACCAGTCCACCATCACCTGTTGGAGTGAGACATGGTGTTCAGCTGTGGTGACCAGAACAAGATAGGGAGGGGCTCCTTCCAGGGATGCAGCTCACCCTGCCATCTTCGTGGTAGAGGAAGAGGTTGCGTGTCCTGTTGTCTTTCAGGAAGCTGATCTGCAAGCCGTTAGGGTGACCGATCTTCTCCGGCTGGAAGGTAGCGTTGATGACGTCCACCTTGATCACCACTTTTGGCACTTTGTTCTTTGTCAGCATGGGTGACAAGATCAGAGGACGGGGGCAGGAGGAATGGAGATCATTAATAAAAAAGTCTACAAGTTTCGGCATGAGAAACGTGTCTGAGCGAATGCTGATAAAGGTCACAGTCAGGTCATGAGGTGAATAATGGGAGGGGATAAAAGGTCACAGTCAGGTCATGAGGGGATAAAAGGTCACAGTCAGGTCATGAGGTGAATAATGGGAGGTGGGCTCACTCTCATAGCTTTGACTCCCCAGGCGCTAAGAGCAAATTAATCTCCAAGTAGTCAAAGCTTTTCTGTTTCCACAACACTGGAGTTGGAACAGAAGGAAATGTGTTGAGATGACGTTCATACAGATAACCGCAGAGTTTCTCTTTAGCCAGTGCTGCTTCTGTGTGAGGAACCTGTGACTCACATCTTCCTTTGTGTAGTACTTCAGTGTTCCTTCCTTCTCTGTGAGCACGAACCTCCGGCTCAAATACTGCCCGTTGTCCCGGCCTCTCTTCATGAGACAGCCCTCCCTCAGCTCTGCAGGAGCAAGGACCACACACACCGTCACCTGTGGCTCCCAGACCCCTCCCTCAGTGAAATCCGCCTGTCGGTAGCCAGATCACGGATGAAGGGGGCATCCGTGGGCCAGCGTGCCCCAAGCTCACCCTCCTGGTAGGTCTGCCGTTTCATGGGATCCATGAACTCCTGTCTCTCGTACTTGGCTTTGATCCACTGCTCCTTCAGGATCCTGAGAGCCGACCAACAGAGAGGCCAATCAGAGACAGAAGACAAGACCCTGATGGGCCAATCAACAGGGGGACCAATCAAAGACAATGAAGACAAGACCGTGATGGGCCAACTAATGGGGGGACCAATCAGAGACAGTGAACATGAAAGAAGGCAAAAGTGTTTATGTATATGTAAATAAGTCTGTTTATGTATAAACTGTAGTGTGGATTGAGGTTTTCGCTTGACTTGCAATTGCCACACCCCCTTAGGCAGTTTAACACTCAGGGTGACTTGAGCATGAGGAATGTTTTGTGGCACCAGTGAAGAGGGAAAGAGCTGCGGAGGGCGGAGCTCTGAAAGCGAGGCGTAAGTAAGTAAGTACGCAAGTAAAATTTATTTATGAAGCACTTTTCACAGACACAAGTCACAAAGTGCTTGAAATCATACTGCGGGTCCATTTTGGCAGGATCAGCAAGGTCAAGTAGGATAATCAGTCATATCTGTTACAAGCAGTAGCATGGCACTAAGCTCTGCGTGAAAACACCTTTGCGACGATTAATTGTCACTAATTACAGGGGGCCAGGCACTGCTATGATGTCATCAGGAGAGCCAGCCCCGCCCTTAAGCAAAGCCAACAGACGCATGCAAGTATGGAAAAGCCATGGACTCCAGAAACAAGGAAAAAAGATAGAATATTATGAACAGGATGTGGCTCAATTCTGCTGAGCAGATACATGTTAGGGAGAGTAAACAGCATGCGGCGGGTTTGGGATGCAGCTCCTAGGATTCTGCTCTTGCACTGTGAGCTTGATCTTGCTAAACTTCAGCTACTGTTATGCTGTCTGGAATGGCAATGAGGACATCAGTGGGGTAGGGTCTGTAGGAAGAGTATGGCGAAGTTTATTGAGATGGCGGCAAGGGGGACTGTCACTAAACTGTCGGGGACGGGGCCGGGAGAAAAAGACGAAACAGATCCAAAGCAGGAGCCACTTTGGGGGGGGGCTCAGGTGAAGGTGCGGGTCTGGGGGAGATTGGGGGGACTCACTGGGCATCCAGGTACTTAGGGCGGTGGTAGTAGATGGGAACGGCCATTTCATACTTCAGCTTGGCGACTTCATTCCCGTGGGCTGCCAGGAACTGAAAAAGACAGCGGCAAGCTGTGGTTAGGTCAGCTAGGCGGGGGGGGGGGGGGGGACCCCTGGATGTGTCACAATGTCACTCAACTGCTGTAGCCAGTTTTTGTGGATCTAACTAAAGATGCAGGCTGTATCTCTCCCCGCACGCCTCAGGGCAGGTGCAATATTGCAGGAAAATGACTGTAAAACTCATAGCCTAAGTGTGACATATATGGGGCAGGATACAGACGGCTTCACAGGTTGGACGTGCCGTGGGGTTTGGCTAACGACGGCACCCACCTGCACTTCAGAGTCCACCCACTTAGAATCGATCAGGGGCTTGATCTTGCTGGCCTCCATGAAGGTCATGTGGATCCCTGCGCAGCCATGACAGAGAAGCACCCCCAGTGTGCAGGACCCCCACTGTGGGTCTGAGGAGGTGCAGAGAGATGGCCAGTAAGAATGGGGACTTCTGTGGGTCCGGCTCAGCATCTCGGCTGGTTCTGAGTCTCCCATTTCTGATAGAACTTGCGTCCGCTTAGCTCTTAGCATGCAGTCCTGGCTCAGACTGACAGTACTGGCATATTGGAGCAACTGGAGACGAAGAACATGGGAGCGAGAAGACACGCGAGCACGTGGCCGGGCGTAGGTGAGGAGGCAAACAAATGACCAAGCGGAGTGGAAGGAGGAAGACTGTCATTCTGATACGGAAGGGAGTTGCCGAAAATTCGGTTAATCCGGCCGGTCTGCATGCGATTCCCGTGATAGGTTTCCGATCACACCAAAGACAATGAGCTTTGTGACAATAGAGCACGTAAATGCAGTCCGGCCGGATGGCTTGGCAGGGACATTCCGCGGGCTGAAGCCGCGGTCGGTTCACACCCCTGTGAAAGATATGCGCGTCTTTCACTCCCTGCGACCGCAGCCTAAAGCTCCCTTTCCTCGTCGCGTTACCAGCCTCGATTTCCGGCCCATCCCTATCATCCGCTCTGACTGTGTTTATTAATCCAAACGTTCCCCTTTTCCTCCACTGGAGCTTCTATTCTGTACTGCGGACCAGGGCGCGTCTGTACCACCTTTACCGCAGTGAATCCTCGCGCTACAGTACATTTCTTCAGTGCGAGAGGAAAGTGGTAATAATCTCCCACAATTTGATTAATCGCGCTGTTTATGAAACAATAAAAAATGGGCCGTGGCACTTATTACCCAATTAATTTCGAAACTACACGTATATTTACAGTAGTTAAATATATGTTGCAATTAACCGGTAAGGCATCATCACATAAAAAAGCAACAGCGCCAATATTTATTCAATAGGCCTATCAATTCATGTGCTACGGCAGTGTATCGTTTCCACCATAATACAATTTGCCCACTTTCTCGAGAAAGGATAACTTTATAACGTTAAAACTATATCGCAGTAACGATCGAGATACGAGATAATCTCGTTAGAACGAAATATGGAAGCAGGCCTGTCTCGTTATAACAGCCTACGAAATGGCCCTGGGCGCTGCGGGGTTAAACTTTTCGCAGTTTACACAAGCGGTACAAGAAAAACCTGATCTGGGAACAATCGTGGCGCTTTATATAGCAGGTAATCTAGCCACGGTCATTATGTCCAGTCTTACAAAAGTCCATTCAGAGGCGCAGTTCACCTCGTCTGCCTGCATGATTATCATCAGTAAGCAAGTCATTTGTGTCACCACGCAAAACCTGTTAAGGGCTGAATCACCGGCAATGCCTATAGCTTTTCAAAATTATGCCACGTACCACATAAAAACCTGTATTCATATCCAAAACGTAAAATGCAAATAATGTTGAACATCAAAAAGGTATAGCTTTTCACACCCGAGTCACCGGTGCCTGCGTTTGTTTGCCCTGTGTTATTTTAATGACCAAAAAGAGCGAGAAAGTTTACGATATCGTTTGCAGGAGCTTTTATCAGCGTTATATAGGACTATAACTTCACTCACCAGACGCCCCACAATCTGCACATATGTCATTTCCAGGCTGCTGAAGGATATTCTTCAAAGTCGGCCTTTCTGTGTCATTTTCCCTTGTCATTTTGTCACCCTCTGGACAGTAGGATTCAGGAAAGCAGACTTTTTTCCAGTGCGCTTTACACTACCGATCAAGACATTAGTAGATTAGAATGCGAAATAAACAAACCGGCTTCACACCTGTCACGTCTCCACCCCAACAATAACTTCCGCTATGTTGAAATGCATCTGATGTTTTGGAAGGAACGGAGCTGCTTAAATACTGTTCTAGATAGGCCGAACCTGACGTCCAGGAATTCAGAAGAAAGGGCTTTCGGTAAGAGGCTTCTTCCGCGTGTCACTTTTATCAAATTAAAGTTACCTCGGTGCGCGCAGAAATGTGAAAAATGGCTTACTCACGCAGGACAACTGTTTTGTTAATCAAAGTGTCATTCTCGTCTAAGGCTGTTAGGTGGATGACAGATACGTCGGAGCTCATATTTTAGCATGACATAGTAGGACAGAGAGTGGTCATAACAATAACAACAACTATACATCATATTTCTCCAAGACTGCACGATATAGTTTTATTTTCACCAGTAGGTGGCGGAAAGAAACCGACCTAAGAATAAATGTCAGAAAATACATGGACCGTTTCCCGTCTGAGAGAATATAGATTGAAAACATGTTTTATATATAACATTTATTATGTTATGATTATAATATAGGCCTAATAAATGTTATGAATTATTGTGCGCATCTTAATTTCTCTGTTCATTTATTGTCAGGTACTGCAAAATACCACGAGTTATACACCGGAGTGCTCGAAATGTTAGTTAGCTGTACTCAGGAGATTTTGATCGAGGTTTTAAAGTAAAACAGTAAGAGTATTTCTGTGCATTCTGTGAAAATCAATAAACCGCGCAGGGATTTCTGGGTAGACTATATGCTAACAAGTGAAGTAGCTACATGTAAGGCCGCGTTGGTACCTTATAGGCCTATACATCTTTGGCGCGCCCCCATGTTCTGATCGGCTCTCTTTGGCTCCCAGGTCCCCAGTGCTATTTGCTGCAAAAAGAGTTTTCTCATGTCTTTTCCGGGGCTGTATCTGTCAACAGGAAGTATCCAAGAAAGAAATAAAACACCTCCGTGATATTTCATGAAAGGTAACTGGAACCTCAGGACTGAGTAATGCCGTTTCACATTTGATCAATAAACCGAATAATATTTATTATCAGAATATATTCAGAATACAATACATATGTAAACCTTGCCAAGTCAGCAACATTTAATGCGTAATTTTAGCAGATCATAATTCTAGTTATGTACCTATTTCTAGATATTCCTAGATCCTTGATCTAATTTTTTCTACTTTAGCGCACGGCTTCATAGGCACGTATAGCCTATCAGTGGTTTGGAGATCCTTCCCAGTTTCCCATAAGACCCCCCAAGAGATCGGGAACAAATGAAATAGGTAACTGAAAAACGGGAATTGATACTGGGAGAAAATAGCTTTTCTTTTTGGATCTCATCTTCTTGTTGTAGGATGCAAGGCGTGGGGTAAGTGAGATGGATTGCTCTTTATTTAACATTGTGATGGTTGATTTCACGTAGACCGGCTCATCAGATCAGCATTTCAACCTCCATTTGTACAGGTGTACCTAAAAACTACAAAAAACGCTAGCGATTTTGCATTAAACGTCGCATAGCGCCACCAGCAGGAAGCGGTAAGACACTGCAATGTTAAAACAAATTTCTCACCGAGAGTGATTTAGTCTGCGCTTAGTTAAACAGATTAACATGACGATGAATTGTTGCCCTGGACAGAGGATTAAGATCCCCCTTTGTAAAATCCAGAGAATGTTTAGGAAGCCTGATTAGGATGTCTTGCATTTAGAAAGGAGACATGTCAGGTGAATGATTAAGCAATTTGATACATTTGTCTGCTATCAGAAGGCCTGAACCTGCCCATTCATCCAAACGACACAATGAGATCCTGGCAGCCTCAGTGACAGGCTGCCGGGCCATTGGCTGCAGCAGTGGTGTTGCTGAGGCTCTGGCCAACATGTTCTTCTTGTCCGGCCCCTTGTGGAGTGACCAAATGGGCCGCTGATTAGGGGCGGGGAGCTGTCGGAGCGCTGACCGTGTTTAGGTCTTACAAATAATGAGCAAGTTGCCGAGACACCGCTACGAATGGACTTATCGATATATAATATAGACTCCCTCTGTTGTTGTCAGTTGGTACTGCAGCACTGTCTTCAAATACAAGTAATGTGCACGTGGATAGTCTCTGCTTCTACAAATGTGTGTATTTCTTTGAACAATGTAGAATTAAGAAATATAGGATAGAGTGGATTCAGCAGTAAATTAATACAACACTGGATGATGCAGTGCCCCCAGCCAAACAGAACTGCCTGTTTAGTGAAACAGGAAAAAAGAAACACTTCACATTTTTGTGGATTTTGAGAATAGCGACATGAATCTTTTAAAATTCCTGACAATGAACAATATCTGAAAGCAGACATGTGCCACTCTTATTTAATCTGATGTAACACAATGCAAGGACTGGGATTGTGGGTAATTTCATACCCAGGGAGGAGGGCAGTGGGCAGAGGAGAGAGAGGGGAGGACAGCAGAACAGAGTGGGGAGGAGAGAAGGGAGGAGAGAGGGGGGATGAGAGAGGAGAGTGGAGGAAGAGAGAGGGGAGGACAGCAGAGGAAGAGGAGAGGAGAGGGGGGAAAAAAGGGAGAGGAGGAAGAGAGAGGGGAGGACAGTGGAGGCAGGGGGGATGAGAAGGGAGAGGGGGAGGACAGTGGAGAGAGAGGAGAAGGGAGAGGAGGAAGAGAGGGGAGGACAACAAAGAGAGAGAGGAGGACAGAGGCAGAGATGAACCTAGTTGCAGTTAACAGGCGACTCTTATCAGTCAGACTCACATCGACCACGCTGATCCCCTCACTGGCTGCTCTGTCGCATAATTTATTGTCTATTGGCACCAAGGGGCAGCAGCTCTTTTAACTCTGCCTTTATCAAACCCTGATTTTCCCATCCTCAGTCATCCCATCCTCAGTCATCCCATCCTCTGTCCTTCCCCACCTCCCCTCTGTCTCACGCCTGCTCTTCTAGGACTCTGGTTTTGTCTGAAGCAGCTTGGAGGTACAGGAACGAAGTGCCTGTTAGCCTGGAGAGGAGCAGTCTGTGAGAAGCAGCCCAATCCAGCAGAGAAGACCCCCCCTCCCTGTGATTTCTGTGTGACACTCCCTAGCAGCGAATCCTTATTCTGCGCTTCAGAGACATACGGTTGGATTTCGGAGGGACTGTCTTCCCACACATGGCCCTTGTTGGCTGAACGCAACATTGACAGGAATCAGGGGGCACTGGGGGGTTATGGATAGGCAGTCCTCTGGTCTCAGGTGCGAATGGTAACAAGCTCATCAACTGTACGGTGGCAGGGTCAAAGGTCATCTCCCGGGTGTATCAGTAGGCGACCATGGCGACAAGGTTCCTGTTCTGTCTCCCTCCCTCTCTCCCTCACCGCGTGTGCTTACACCTGTGAAGGCTCCGCTGCCCCAGGGTCCGCATACATCCCTTACAGATATTTATAGTGCTTTCCGAGCCTCTGCCCCTGCTCCTTCGCTGATCTCTCTCTCTCTCTCTCTCTCTGTTATGCTATGTGTGCATGTCAGGGGCCTTATTAAAACCCGGGCTCCTCATCCCCTCTGGTCTACGACGGCAAGCTGCTCGATCCCTGGACCCCTTGTATCTTCAGCCTGGTCTGCAACCCCACACCCATCCGGGGCCGTACATGGACGAGGTCGTCAGCCCTCCTGTAGGAATCCCTGCAAGTCCTTGAGAAAAGACGCCTCCCCGTCCCTCATCGATCCTCAGCTGCCGATAATTAGGCAAGCGAGTAAGACTTCCGTGTAAACAAGGAGGGACCCCATTCCTGCATTAGGAGAGGAAGGACGGACAGACGGAGGAGTGAATTAATGTGCGCCTGTGCATGTGTCTGTGTGTGTGCGCATACTGCAGGGAAAGTGAGGGAATCAGTCAACGCGAGTGATTCACCTAAACTTATATAAAGTCGGTCTCTAAATATAGAAACTGCAGGGCTTCTAGAGCTGTGCCAAGACGATCGACCACATTGATACTAGAGTGGCCCCACCCTGCCCTGGTCTGGGGGGGGGGGGGCGGGAGGTAAGAGGAAGGAGGGTCTGAGGAGAACTGCAGTGCATGCTGGGAACTCACCACGACACATGGTAGCTGTGAGAGTGATGGACGTCGGTAACCATGACCGTCTGCGGTCAATGGCACTGCCTCCCTCTTAGACGGGTTAATGCAGGGTGCAGGAAGAGAGCCGTGTCCGGAAACATAAAAAACAAAATGTTAAGGAGGCCATGAGTCTTTGTGCTCACAGCCACAGATTGGGGGAGGGTTTGTAGAATCTCTGCTGATCTGGAGCTGTTGTACTGCGAGCAGGTGTGCATCTCTCCGCCGCTCTGCTCTGCACTCCCTGGGCTCTGCTCGCTCACAGCTCTCCCGGCGGAGAGAAGCTGACAGCCTGGTGCAAGGAAAGAAGGAGCTCAGCGCGCAAGCTTCATGAAACATTACGGGCAGACAGGCCTGGTCCGCGGAAGATCGATACCACCAATTGTTGTAAGAGAATTATACTGTTAGCGGAAGAGCGACGAGCATCTATTTACTCACTCGTATAAACCCAGCGGGGAATTCTGAGTCCCGATGCGTTCACCTAACGGAAAAAGACTGTGCTGAAGAATTGGGAAGTTAACATGCAGAGCTAGACCCTAGTAGGAGAGTGAAAGTCGCCTGTCGGAACTACGGTGTGTGTGCAGCCAAGGTGATCGTAGCGGTTAAGCGCTATTTGATATCTGTCCGTTTTCTTATGCTGGAAAAACGTCTGACGGGCGATCGATGATCTTCCAGGGAGCAGCCGACAGAATCCGCAGGAGCGGAAACCCAAACCCGAAAGGCGGCTCTTGACCCTGCGCCTTCTGATCTTCCTGCGCTCGGGAAAATTTCTGATTAAAATATTTATGATCCACCTGTGTCGAGAGACATTTAAAAATGATTTTTATGCGCTGGGGGAGCTGTGAGAGCAAGCTGTGCCATTTTCGATGTAATTCGAAAAAGATCAGTAGAGCTGATATACGTGGCTACAAATGGGATAACGTATTTAATCCGGGGACTTTGCTAACAGAAACCTATTAGAACTCAATTACAAGTGGCAAGGTCAGTTTTACAGGCGATGCTCATTTAGCTGTGAGATGTCACATTGCATCAGTTTTACTCTTTTGCATCAACAGAAAGATCATCGACGCTTGGTGATTCAATACTGCGGCCCTAATTACGCCGTAGATAGCATATAGGGTGCCTGTGGAATGTTCTGGAAGGGAGGTTACATTTGCGGGTCCTCCCCGCACCTCCCCGCCGGGCTCTGCCGGTGACAGTCATTCAGCTGGCTGCCTTTCAGTGCCCGAACACCCTGCTTCCCCCTTCCTTCTGAGTGTGTTCACACCTGCGGGTATTTTTGACAGATCTCTGCATCCGAGATTCCTCTGCCCCCTTCCCAAGGTTACCGGGAACTCCTGCCAAATTCCCACCCGCCACGTCTCCAGCGCGGTTCACGTGTGACCTTCTTCGCAGGAATCGGACTCGAGCCATTGAAACCAAAAAAGTTTGGCCCAAAGCTATGATGGCAGCGCATTGGGGCACCCTACATTTCTGGAGAAGTTATGGCACCATCTCACAGGCTACCCAGAAAGAGGCGAGCGCCCCCAGCAGGCGGATCCCCTGAGAGCGACCAGGAGGCTACATTTTAACGGTGTAAAGTGTTTGTGTATATTAATTGAATCGTGTATAGTAATGTTCTAAAGTACTTTGGGACACATTTCTTTTACGCCTAGAAGGAAATCTCCGCCTAATACAGCATTAACGACAGTGCGTCGCAGGTAAACAAACAGCACAAAACAATCAACGTAAAAGCACGTCTCTCAAAGCAGCCGAGGCGGGACGTCCCTTCGTATTCAAATCCGCTGCGCTTCTATAGGAACAGATGTGCACCTTTTTAAATTTGGGTATCTATGATTTCTGCGCTTAATTGCACATAAAAGGTCATCAGGCTTTTACAAAAGGCGCGGGGAGAACACAGGTTGTCACACAGCGGTGACACAAAGCAGTCCCTTAAAAAGAGCTTCAAAGCTGTCCATTGGCACCCAGTGTCCAATCCACCACAGGCATTGTGGGTATTCTCGGGGGCTGCTGCCTCACATGAGCCACCTGTCACATGAAATGAAGTGTGCAGGACCAGACTCCAGTAATAGTACACTTCTGGAATGTTCTCTTTGTCACACTAGATCACTTTTTGGGGACATTTTTCCAGTACCAATTCGGTTGGGCAGTATTTACACTTCATCTGTAGCTGGTTGTACAAATAAAAATAACAGATTTTTGTTGACAGATTGGCAATAGTCTTTAGTGATGTTCTTTGTTTGATAGTTTTCCTTCTGATTTCCTTTAATATCCCAGGGTTTTTCAGGCGTTAACTCCAGTCTGTGGGATTAGGCCAGCAAATTTGCCTGATCAAACCGAGGGCAAATCCACAGCATGCCTTTGCTAGTCCTGCAGATTTATGGCTGCATGTCTCCTTTTTGGCGTACAATTCGGACAGGACGCTGTAAGTCCCGAAAAACCGATGTGATACATTAACGTCCTGGAGCAAGAATGATTGTGGAAAAGGATACAGAGGTAACACAGCCTTCAATGTTTCAAAACCCTGTAAAATGACATGGACAGCGAGCCTCTAAGCCAATGTCTTCGTACGGCTCTTTTTTTTATTTAAAATTGCCCTTCTCCCGCTTCTTTCTCGCCTCACGGATAGCGCTGCGTGTATGAGATTATGCTTGGTTTTAATATATGTGCCCTGGGGAATGGGGGGTGGTATTGTAGATTCATTTTTAAAAGGAGACACAGGAAAGTCGAATCAGGAAGCCTTTGCAACACAAAAATCTGTGTGCAGTAATGTAATGCCCAGACTCTTCACATTTCACATTTTTAAAGAAAAATATTTTTACATTTTGTACAGCAGTAAAGACGCATGCTCATTCACTCCGGCTTTATCAACCAAAAAAGCTTATGTGGTCTGTTTTTCTACGAAATGTACGTTAACTGCTGGCAGAAGATTGCATATTTTTATATTTTTGGTACACAGTAATGTATTTACGTGGAAGTATCTGATAGTTCTTCCGTATGTATTAGGCTATAAATGTCACAGAGACGTGGAAAATAGATTCGGAATTTATGCTGATAACAGAGATTAATTACCGTATCCGAAAGACCTACTCAATACTAATGCGAAACTGAAAATAAACTAAAATTACTTGAGTCATCAAAATTGAATAATTATAAGCGCGACTAACGTGTATAGCGAGCGCGAGAATGTATGATCGCTCCTTATCGGCTGCAAAACAATTACGGCTTTGAGATGTTTGCATTGTTAATTAAAGAATACACATATATTCAATATACAAATACTGCTGCAATGCATGTATGAGAATCTTCTCGACAGTGCCTGATTTCAAAAGTAATGGAATAAAATCTGCAATTGCGATTGCGTTGTGCGTCTTCAGATGCACATTTTGCATGTGGATCATTATGAAATCGTTTCAGCCTCCTCCGTCTACTTTTCTTACTGTATGATATGCCTTCTTGTGCCCGACTTTCTCGTATGCAGTTGCCCGCTATAGCACAGCGTTTTGCATGTCGATGCAAGGCTGAGCCGGTGCTGTATGGAGGAATTTCACTTTGATGAAGGCGCCTCCTATCCTTATTTAAACAGTACTTGTTAAAACCTCCGTAGGCGCCCCGTGCGTCTGCATCTGCGGCCAAGGCGCCGGTACAAGACGAACCAGATGCGCCATGCGCGCCTCTTAGAAGCTGATTTTCCTGGTTGATCCTTTATAAAAACTCATCCGGAGCCTGTCAAACAGATCGCCTCGTAGAAACGGAGCTTGAAAAGAGTCATGAGGGATTCCTGTTACTGAAATCCTGTACTGACACCGAAAGGGACCCGATCTGTCATTCACTCTGTTCACTATGCTTTAAGATACAGGTGAGAGATGGACGCGCTTTTAAACTCTGCTATCAGATGCGTCTTTATAGCCTATGTGGATGCCTGCTTCCTTAAGACGTGTCTCTATGCTCTGTACAGCAAGTATGAAAAGAGCACCGCTGAAAAATCGCCGCTGAAAAATAAGAATCCGGGACCTAAAAGAATCGAGGGAAGGGATTTTGGCATATAAGGATTTATCCGTGGTACTGACAGATCTGTGGATGAGAAGGAATACGTTCTTCAGGCTTTTTTTTCCTCCGAGGATTCATGAATGCATTAATAAATGAACACTGTCACTATGTATCATATCACTAATAACCGGAGACTACTGAAAAGAAACACAATACCATTACCGCGTCTGCGCACTTGTTCAGCCGTGGAAATGTAACAGCGGCTGTACCAGAAAAGCCTTTCTGGATAGATGATTTCGGTATTTTGAGAATATCTAAAAAGTACCGATTTGCACATTTTTCATACACTATGTTCCTAGGATTTATATGAAGCGAGGTTTTATTTTTAAAGCCAACACCTGTGTAGCTAAAATCTCCGTAAAATGGAGGTACGGCTGAATTAGATGACTTGTTTAGATAAAGGTGTTTCATATCGCCTAGGTTTTATTAAGGAGAAACTTGCATATCAGTCGGCGTTAATGCTTGGGGAACAAAACCACCATCTTTTTGAGACGGTGCTTGTGCAACAACTTGGATAAATCATCCTTTTTGACTAAAACTGTCGGCACTTTTGGCAGAAATGTACAGATAGAGAAAAATACCATAAAATGCATCTTTTCATGAGACATACGGATGGACATGGTGTATGGCGAAGGAGTTGCCAAGGCTGCAGTGTGACAGAATCGCAAGCTTGATTTCAAAACGTTCAGAAACAACGTTTTTTGGGGAAAATGAACCAAAATTTTTATGCAACACAATACTTATTCTCAGTTTTATTTAGTTTTTGTCCGGCATGAGGCAAATGGATTCAATGGTTCGTTTTTGATTGGATATCGACTTGAAATCAAGAGAAACGCTGATTTTATCTCGCCCCGTTTCTCCGAGCACACCTTTCTTTGATGCCAGGCGAGGTGAGTGATTTTTACTTTTTCGTCAACCTTTAAAAGTTGGTAAGGTGCCCTTGGAAAACTGGTCTTGTCTCTCCAGCGTAAAATTCAGAGGAAAGTGAGCGCTATACCGTGGGATCCTCTTTGAATTAGGAAGGTAAACTTCATTTTTAATCGTCACCAGAACCCGAAGATTTTCGAGTGAATGCGATTTAATTAATCTGATTTATAGCAGAAACGGCAGCTGGGACGACATCCTTTCCTGATAATGAACTGGATAAGCAGGTGAGAGTCGCGGTACTCCGCGCTCCCGGAGGAGCAGCGGCGGCAGCTGCCCTACTGCGTGTGAACGGCTTACGTTTCTGCTTCAATAACATCATTAGCGTATTTCCATATATTTTAATATAGACGTATATGTTGAGTTCTCCTTATTCCCATTGCGTTATTGCTAATCCATTATTCTCATTGCGTTACTGTCATTGCATTATTGTCAACGCACAAACCCCCCAAGCGGGCGCCCGATCGCGCCTCTGACGGAATTTCTCGGCGGCATCTGTTTGCTCCGCGAAGCCATTATAGCGGCTGTCGGAATAACTGCCGTTCGGGGCTCTTTAATATACTGGAGGTCATCTGCTGACGTCTAACTCAAATATGCGGAGTTAATGTGCGCAGCCGCTCAGCTGAATAGTATATAACTAATAAAATGATTTTCTGGTTCATGAGTGCAGAAAAGACGGTCTATATATCTACATAGTTCAAACTGACGTATATACACAGCGTAAAGAGTTCGTTAAGGTTGTATTTCACGATTTAATCATACGTATCACTGAATCATACTGAGCCACCTGCTGACTTGATTTACACGAGTGTGTTAAAGACCTTAACCGTACAGACACGATGGCCAATCTTGCTGTGGCCCTTGTGGTCAGACCATTTCCTTACCTACTCATGCAGTGGCTGAGCGCTGTGTCATGCGAAGGGAAGCCTTGCTGTTCACAGGCATAGTTTGCGTGGTATCATAATATAAGGGCCCCGTAACACAGCAGGAAATAGTCCAGATGTCAGTGAGAAAGTGCTCATCTGGAGGGCTTTGATGGGAGATGCATAAGCTTGCAGCTTCACACGCTTTTGTAGACTGAGACGATATTTAACTTGTGATCAATGAATGTTATTCAGGGAGAACATGAGACTGTTTCTGTTCCGATTCACCTTATTTTATGCCCAGATTCTGATTTTAGTTTCTCAAAAGGATGTTTAAAAACACAATACCTCCAGTTTTAACTGAGGTATTTTAACTGGCCCTTAGATATTTTAATGTCGTATTTGTTTTCTGTGAAAATGGAAGGCCGTCCCTTAAAACTCGCAGTACATATGTGTGCGTGTACATACATACAGCGTGTCTGACTTTTCCCTGGATCTCCTCTCATTCCGCCATTCACTGGCCTGGTAGTCTTGAGTTTTACTGAGTGGGCATTTCTCTCCCGGGGAGGTGATGAGCGACATCGACGGAGACTGAGATGCCAGCGTGGCTATCAGTTATCCAGGAAGCGCCGCCAGGCTGAGGAAACTTCCGGAAGTGAGCCTTCTCCCCGTGATGAAGTGCTGATGTTTGAAACTCGTCGCTGTGATTTGCTGCACGCTCCCAGGCCGCTGTCTTCACATGAAGGGAAACAGACTGTAGCATCAGCCGATGAGCCATAAATACGCCAGATAAATGCCCGTCCCCCCGCCCGTCTGCGCCATTGTCACTCTGGCCTTGTTCTGGCTGCGTTACTGCCTTGTCACAGATCCCAGATATTATTTCCGCCATGCAAATATTTGCTTTGCCCGTGACACCCAGCACCGTATGTTGCCACATCCCATGGCTGAGTTAGTTCTCAGGGAGAGATGATCCGTCAGGCTAAGAAAGCTAATCGACGGCTCCCCCCTTCCCCGCACCCATGCCATTCCCGCATGAGGCTCGCCCTGACGCTCGCCAGCGAGGGCCCTCCTCCGGCTGTGGGGATCACTCTTCCTTTAACATCACTCCCCCCTTTGTGTGTCGCTTATGGTCGCTTTCAGAGGCGAGACTGGCGTGTCGCTCTGGTGGGAGGCTGAGTGTTGGCTAATAACCAGCCTCATCTGCGCTTTTATTCACCGAGATGGACGTCAGACGCCATCTCCGGCGAGTCAGCGTGTCCTCGTCACCCAGCTATATGACCCGCTCTTTGTGTCATATTATAAGGTGTGATACAGCACACACACACACGCACACGCATGCTGTGCATCCTCTCATGGCCATGCTATTCGAACCCTCGCATGTTCCCTTGTGCCTTCTTGCAGCCTAATCCTGGCCCCTGTGCCACAGCTGCATGTGCCCACGATGGACGCAGGAAAGAATGCGCCGTGTTGCTGCCTCGCTACTGCCGCATGACTCAGAGCTGCGAGTGGCTGCGCGTTCAGGCCCCATGGATCCTGCCACGGCGGGGTGGATCAAACGGCGATGCCACGCCCCCCTGGGGGCTCTGTGTCTGACACGGGGTGGGGGGGGGAGGGTACTTTTTAAGGCCTTTGTGCTGGGCTAGTGGGAGCTATAGGGCTCCAGGTACAAGGTGGAGGTGTTAGGGTCCCTTAGCTAAGAGGATCGCAGGAAAGCATGGCCTGCTGGGGGCGCCGTGTGGCAGGTGACACGAAGGACAAACTGCTGTGAGGCCAGCAGTGCCCCCACTGCCATGCTGCGTCCCAACTGCTGCTCAGACCCCCCGAGTCCCGTGTGAGACGGCTGGAGAGGGAGCAGATAATCGGACTGGGAAGCTGTGGGAAGCTTGATCCATTTAACTACGCGGCACCCCCATAAGGCAGGGGGGGCTGGGGGGGGCACACTGATAACAGCAGGAGAGGCGAGTGTAAATTCAAGTGCGCCAGTGCGTCTGTGGGAATCGTGGCTAATCCAGCGACTTTGGTACTCGGTGAGTAACGGCAGGAATGATGGCTAATCCAGTAGCTTTATTACTCCATGAGTAATGATGGGAATCGTGGGTAATCCAGCAGCTTTGTTACTCGGTGAGTAACTGCAGGAATGGTGGCTAATCCAGCAGCTTTCTTACTCTATGAGTAACGGTGAGAATTGTGGCTAATCCAGCAGTTTTGTTACTCTGCGAGTGACGGCAGGAATGGTGGCTAATTCATCTTTGTTACTCGATGAGTGACGGCAGGAATGGTGCCTAATCCAGCAGCTTTGTTACTCGATGAGTAACAGGCTGTACACCCGTCAGCACCATTTAGCATGTGGCCCTTCACATACCAGCACGCTGCAGCCTCATGGGGGCGTCGCTCCCCACCAACCCACCATGCCTGGCAGGTTTAACATTTCCTTTCAGCACCGTCACAGAGATGCCAGTGTCAGTCCCAGACGTGAAGGGAATTCTGCCTCTAATTCTCCCAAGGGGTGGAGATGTTTCCTGCCATCCATCCGGGATGATATCAGCCTGGGAAGAGAAGCCCTCATTGAAATATCTCAGCGTGTAGCAGAGGGCTGAAGGGAGGGGGCGTGGCAGGACGTGCAGCTCAGGAGAAGTGCTCTGCACCGCCAGGTCCTTCACTGACAGATGTCTCTGCGAGTGGGCAAGGTGATTCAGCTTAGTGTCGGAAAAAATGACTCCAAGAAACCCCTAGGGGGCGGGATTTCTGTGGGCTGTCACCCACTCACAGGTCCAGTCACTGCTGCAGGCTTGCTAGCTTTGCCCTGCTTTGAACACTGTGCATCCCCATCATTATTCTCGCCGTCCCATTGGCTGAATGAAATTGCGGAACCCCATCCAGGCATCAATGTGACACTAATAGGCGGGATCATGGGCAGCTGTCAATCATCAGTGAGTCTGCCCTCATTGGCTATTTCCTCACTGTCTTTCGCACCCTTCCCCTGCCCCACCCTGCCCCGCCGCGCACACACACACACAGCGGTTCAGCGTGATGCCCGCTGCAGGAGCCCCATCTCCGTCTCCAGCCGCTTTCCCAGCGTGACTTTAAACACGGCTCCGCGTGCCAGAGACTGATCACGACAGGAGGCGCAGCGCCCCGGGCCGGTGTCAGAGCCGGCTGACGTGTCACGCCGGAGCACCTTTGAGGAAGCGTGGCGAGGAGGACCAGTGACGGGAACCGCCAACTGGGGCACGTAAACAGCCGCATCTCCCGGGCGATGGGTCCCGGCGCTGAAGCACATACCAGCAACTGTCTTTGTTAGACAGTTACTGTAAAGTCCGTTCGGCGCTGACATAAGTACAGACGCTCTTATTCCTCGTGATCCGAATGGACAGCAGTCAGCAGAGAGCAAGCACAGCTTCCTGTCTCCGTCTGCGACGTCTGGTAAACGCCTGACCTGGTGCTGGAACAAAGGGATCCGTGTCGCTCATGTGTGACTCAGCTTGACTGCAGCAGTAACACCAGCTCCATGATCTGTCCCCCCCCCCCCCACCAAGGAAAGTCTGTTTGCTTTGAAAAATGTAAAAAAATAAAAAGTCATTAGCAGCCTAATGCTGCAATCTGATTGGCTTATTTGTTCTATTAAAAATCCAGCACCTATTTCCTATTCACACATATCAAATATCTCTGCCTACTATATACAGAGCTCTGGTATGACAGCGCCACCTAAAGGGAGCTTTAGGCATGGTGTACGTGTGCCAGAATGGGGCAAGGTCCCCCCTCTGCCATATAGTCCCCATGTTTGCTGCCACGGGCCACTTGTGTCAGTGTCCGTAATAAAAAGCCAGAGCTGCTTTGATTCGCCGGCAAACAGTGGTCATGAAGATGGCAGGCCTCTCCCCCGGGACTCCTATTAATCGCATCTTCTTTTAATTCAATCACCCTCCTTTTATTTATGTGTGTATATGTAACCACAAATAGCTCAGCAGGGCAGCCTGGCGGCTCTTAGTAACCTAGTGACCTGGCAGCTCTTAACAGCCTGGTGACCAAGCGGCTCTTCATGGTACGGCGGCTCTTAGCGGCCTGGCAGTCCGGCGGCTCTTCATGGTACGGCGGCTCTTAGCGGCCTGGCAGTCCGGCGGCTCTTCATGGCATTCTGGGAAGAAAACAGTCTGCATCCATATCAGAATAATGGTTCCTGAAGAAGTCTGCTTATGGAATGATCATTTCATTTACTATTCACACAACGTCCTTGGAATTGTTCTACTTTTCTTATATGCCATCTTGCTCTCCTTTGAGTCACACACAATAGATTGGAGTGTGTCAGCCATTTGTCCAGCTTCCAGACGTGCAACTGTTCTGTTAAGCGTGTTATTTGCACCAGCTACCTTGCTACCACAGACACAGTGGCCTAATCCATTCAGCCGGGCACCACTGGAGTTCAAGGGACGGAACGTAACAGATCCACATGTAGCAAGAGGGTATGCTGGGGGGGCTGGCGTCATGCCTACCGCTAGTGGGATGGCAAAGAGGCACCGAGGAGCCCGGGTGGGATCCGAACCCAAACAGGATGCCCCCCGCTGACTGGAGGAAGTAAAAACAATGGTTTAGTTATTTTGGGAAGGCTGTGTTCCTCCTGAACATATGGGCCATCTGTCAATGGTATGGAGCTCAGAATCCAGGCCGAGGTGCCTATCCCGCGCCGTCCCGTCCCGCCCCCCTCCCCCAAAATACGCCAGATGAAGCCCTCCCCATTAGCTCATAGGTGACACTGTGTTATTCTGATTACACGGCACAAAATCATTCTCTATTTGCTGAGGCGAGTCCATGGGGCCCATTTCATCGCTGACAGAAGCCATGTGCGGGGACAGTGAGGCGCAGGGGCAGTGAGGCACGGGGGCAGTGAGGCGCGGGGACAGTGAGGCACGGGGGCAGTGAGGCACGGGGACAGTGACAGTGAGGCGCGGGGACAGTGAGGTGCGGGGGCAGTGAGGCACGCGGAGAGTGACAGTGAGGAGGCGCAGGGGCAGTGAGGTGCGGGGGCAGTGAGACCCGGGGACAGTGAGGCGCGGGGACAGTGAGGCGCACAACCAGGGCCGCTTCCACTTAATGATGTTCCTTTCTGTCTGGCATTTTGTCCTGGTGCTGAAGTCCATTAAATATCTCTGTTAACATTAGCAGTACATCATTCTGCAGACACCATTCAATGCACGTTTTGGCTGTTCCTGTAGTTGGCTGTTTGAAGGAGGAGAAGTTCTGTGAGTTTTTTTTGGGGGGGAGGGGGCTTCGCATTAGCCCCCACCCCCCCTTCCAAAGCCTCTGAGACAAAGCTCAATGCCAGTTAGAAAATCCCACAGCAGATGGGATCATTGGTAGCTGTCAATCAGTGCCTGGGAACCAATAAGGTAACCCTTAGAAACAGGGTGACCAATCAGTGAGTGGCAGCCCACTGGAGTTCCACCTCCTTTGGGTTTCAAAGCCTCCCTTCTCTGTCCTTGCTTGGTGCCCTAAGCACTCTTACACAGTGAGTAACAAAAGAGGGCTGAGCAAGCCCTGTCATAGCGAGACGGGCACCGTCCAAACGCCCCTCCTCTACAGGCCCATCAGCCTGCTTGCCGGATGGGTCCATATCGGCCAGCCAGATGGATACTGGTGCCAATTAGGTTGGGGTGTTTGCGCAGTCAGGCAGGGCCTCTGCGCTGGTTAAAATATCATCTTTGATTCTGCAAAGCAGCGTCGGCATGGTGACGTTCACCTGTACTCAGCCGCTGACTGACGCCATGTTCCGGGTGGAGGTGGGATCCTAACCCCCTACCCTGGAGCCCCCAGTGTGCACAGTGTATAGGGGGGCGGGGGGTGTGCGATGGCCCCGGGGGGAGACAGAGAGTCCCGGCGATGAATGGCTCCTCTGCTCCTCTAATGACCCTCCCACAGAATCTGTATTTTTAGGCCACGGAGGATCATTTTCGGGAAGAAAATGCACTGTGGATCCGTCCGGCCTGCCACCCCCCCAGCCACACCCCTTTGGAGGGCAGCTGGGGGGGTGGGGGGTGGGGGGTGATGATGAAATCGCAGTGGGGCTCGTCGCCCTGCACGGCCTGCATTATTGATGGGGATGAATTAATAGACACCTGGACTGAATGCTAGCATGCTCCACAGTGCCCCATGGAGGCTAAAGTGCAGGAGCAACACCCCACCCCCCCCGCTTCAGAAATGTGGAACATCCCAAGAGGCCCTTGTCTCTCAGAAAGTTACTCTCAGGGGCTCTTGAGATGATCCAAACTAGGGGGAGCTCACCCTGGGGTCACCCCACCATGCATTTTGGAAGGTGTTGGGGGGGGACATACGAGGAGGTCTCAAACAGAAGCTCGTTGGATTCGATTTCAGAACCTTTCAGAAAAGGAGCCAGTGTTTGCTTTGTACTTTAAAGAAACTGTGAGGTTAGACAAACACAACAAAGCCTGGCTTTGAACGAGGCAGGTGAGGCTCCCCAGCGGGAGCGTTTGATTCGCTCAGGTGTCCCCTCCACTGTCCACATGCAAATTATATTGTACGCGCAGCCCTGTGTATCTTAGCTCTTTCCCTGTTCCACCACAAATGATTCAGCTCAAGAGCTGTGTGGTAATTAGCACAAGGAGTTGAATCAGGTGTGTTAAATGAGGGGAAACCCAAACACGGACTGGAGTTTGACACCCGTGTTTTAAGAGGAACGTCCTCAAAACAAGCAGCGGTGGCAGATGGGTGTGTGCCAGAAGGGGGTGCTAGAGAGTCACATCGCCATAGACAGAGTGGAGGGACGGTCCTTTTCCACTGTGTATCTGGGTGCCTGTGGTCCTCACTGCCTGTTGGATGGGCAGTCTGACAGCGATGCCCGTCAAAGGTGCTTCCCTCTTAAAAAAGCAATTTATGTCCTTTGCTTTTTCAGTGCTTTTTGTGCTGTTGGGAGCAGACGCGATGAATTGTCACTGAGAGTTCGGGGAAAGTGCCGGAAAAGCGTGTGGGCTTGGTGCTGCTTGTCGATGCCCTGTCCCAGGTGCCGGCAGACGGCCGCAGATGGAACCCCACCGTGAACCGGCTCGGAGAGGTCCGGCCAAAACTTGCGTGTCACCTGAGCATCACCTGCATGTCATCTGAGCGTCACCTGCGTGTCCGTTAAAGGCCACTCTGGTATGCTGGGATACGGAGCAAGGCTCTGAGCAAGTTTATATGGTCCTGCAGCATCACATAAACATTCTTATATACCAAAGATGATGGGATATAACATTGGTAAGTGGTGGTCACATGACAGCGGGCCGTCCATGATCAGCTCAGGGTACAGGGTAACGGTGTGCTGGGCTGAACTCATTCCCCTTACTGGCAGTTGGGGGGGGAGGGGGCAGGTGTCATTGCCTGAAATTCTATGCACTTTCAATAAACTGTTCCTGACCATCACAGGATTAGCCACTATGCCGCTAATGGTTCCGTGTCTGTGTTTGTGACACTGTGCCGCCAATGGTTCCGTGCCTGTGTTTGTGACACTGTGCCGCCAATGGTTCCATGCCTGTGTTTGTGACACTGTGCCGCCAATGGTTCCGTGTCTGTTAGTGACACCGTGCCGTCAATGGTTCCGTGTCTGTTAGTGACACCGTGCCGCCAATGGTTCCGTGCCTGTGTTTGTGACACTGTGCCGCCAATAGTTCCGTGTCTGTGTTTGTCACACTCTGGAGGCCACTTTCAGGGCAGGAATCGGCTCCGGCTGCTTAACAGTTCTGTGCGATGCTGTCAGGTAGAGGAAAATAAACTCTCGAGAAGAATAATCAGGGCTCTGGGCCATTGGATGTAGCGGCTCTGAGCGCAGCGAGCCTTTCTTTGCCGGATATAAAGACGGGGCGTCTGGCTGCATCCATGAGTATTTCAGCAACGGCTCTCAGGTGCTCGTTACACTAATTGAGCTGAAGCTGTCTGCTAATAAGGTGTGGGGGCTTTAGCAAGTAGGGCGGCAGGGGAGGGTCATCCGGCTCTTGCTCTTTGACTTTTTGACCTTTTGCCCTTTGTCACCCAATCCTGCCCATGCTCTGTAAACTGACTTCCTGGTGTACGGAAGGGCGGGCACTGTCCCAAGCTGAAAGCTGATTGGCTCCTAGTGTGCCTCCTCTTTTGTCATTTATCGAAAAAATGATAGAATCACCCTAAGAGGGTGGCCCGTCCTGGGTGGGGGCTTAGATGCACTGTTTCCATAGGCACACCGGTATGTCTGTGCTCCTCTTGCCTGCTGCTCCCTCCCTCGGTCTGTCAGCTCCTTAGAGTGGCTGCATGGCGGGCTTATATAAACCCAGCACATTATGCAATGTGGTGGATGCTATTCTCTCCGCGTGTATTTATATATGCATCTGTGTGCGTGGGGGGGGGGGGGGGGGTTTATGACGGAAGCGCC